>VXBW01001177.1:480975-523126 GCA_013400375.1 Thinocorus orbignyianus | reverse complement strand
AAAAAAAAAAAAAAAGACCCAGACACCAAACCCCTGTGATGCAGTTGGGTATCTGTCATTTTCTGTTAAAAAATGGCTGCTTCCAGCATGTCCAGACAGACTTAAACAGATGAAGGGGTCAACTAAACAACAATTATATATGTACATAAATTAAGGCATGAGTGTTGCAGAATGGCTGCGGGAGCAGGGCCATGGATCCACTGAAGCATTGTACAGGCAATCCTCTTGTTAGCCCAAGTGTTTAGCATAAGTAGGATTTTAGCCACAGTAGGCCTCAGTAAGAACTGCAAGTTACGCTGACAAGGAAGAAGAGCCAAGGTCACACAGACTCTGCGAGAATGATAAACAAGGAGAGAGGGAGAGTGTCCTTCTGGAATGTTGGAGAACCTTGAAGCAGAAACTGCAAGTAGGAGGCGTATGCACATGTAATCCTTAGAAGCCTAGCCAATTAGTGTGTGACAAGTAGGCATAATTTACGATAAGTGTATAAATATCTGAGCTATCCGAATAAACACTGAAGCTTGCTTTATCACTCATATTGAGTCGGCTGCATGTCTTCCTGTGCCGTTCCCGACACATGAGAGCTTTCAGTAATTTATTTTATCTGTTAAAATGCTACTGTGATTTTGACTTTGAGAAAGGAAGTGCCTCAGAAGGATCAGAAGACAGTATCCCATGACGAACAACCGAAATCAGATGAGTTAAAGATGCAAGAGGATATGTGTCCACTCTGTTCAAGGGGGAGCATGCAGCTGTGTCCTAATAAAAAGAAATAATTGAATTTTTTTATCTCCTAGGATTGTTTCCTCCATAATCTATGCAAGAAAGCATTTTTTAATGCTGTGACTTCTTTTGTTTTCATGTTTTTCAAAACAAGGCTGAGTGTCAAGAACAGTTTCTTTTCCAGCATTAGCCCTGACATTTGGGTATTAGTGTGTTCATTACATAGGATCCCTCCTGCACCAGTCCTGGAGAACTGCAAAGCAGTCATGACAGCAGACTGATCTGGAAAGCCACAGCTGGACCTAGACTACAGGTATCCCGTGGTCTGACATGACAGTGCTGGGAGAAACTTCTGGTCTACTTACCGCTTGCACCAGCAAGCCATTGGACTCTCCACAGGGACTTCTTTTATTATCCAAACCCAAAATATGATTTTACTTGTTCTGTCCTCACTAGACATAGTGTCCTTACAACACTCTGAAATTCCAGCTGTGGATATATAAAAAAATTAACCATTCGGTCATCTCTTGGTGTTCCTTTCGGTTGAAAAAAAAGTGGATTTTCTTCCACTTTTTCCTCAGAAAACCTGTTAACAGTTATCATTTCTTACTACAAGAAGGGCTGAAAAAATTGGTGTCTCAACATCATCACCTTATGGCATGTTGTACCTGAGCAAATCCTTTCCATGCACTTCGCAGAAGCAGAGTCTGTGGAAGGAACAGTTGTAGCGTTTTGAAGTCAGGGATTTAAATTAAACACTCACATGAATCACTTTCAGACTTATCAGTGAATTGATTCCAAATCTGACAGCCAATCAGTGTTGATGTAAGATTTACTGCATACTCCCAAATTTTGTTTTCACAGTATTTTATTGCAAATATAAAAAGCCAAACGCAGTTGTCAGTTATGAATGAAATCAAACCAAGGTAAACTGAAGCACAGAAATGGTGTATGTACCCTCAGCAACCTGGCAGTACGGACAAAACTATCCATGAGTGGACATCTAGTACTTATTTGCTAGATCTTATTGTAAATAATAAATCACCTTGTCTTTCTGCAAACAACATGAACTATGTTCATTGTTTGAGATTCTTTACATTGTTAGCAGTTTGGTAGGGAGTTCAAAAACTCAGCTGAAGGAAATATGCAGGAGATTCTATATAGTTTATATCAAGATTTCATGCTGATCTTTTGTACACATGCCTTTTGATTTTACTGTGAAGTGTCCGTAATTTTCTGTTAGTCAGGGAAGTCATGTTTTTCTACTTCTTTGCGGCATTTCCATACTGTAAGTATTCTGAAATATGATTTGACTAACAAGAACCATAGAATCATAGAATGGTGCAGGTTGGAAAGGAGATCATCTAGTCCAACCCCCCTGTCCTGTGCAGGGACACCTCCCACTAGAGCAGGTTGCTCAAAGACCCATCCAGCCTGGCCTTGAACACTTCTAGGGATGGGGCATCCACAACTTCTCTGGGCAACCTGTTCCAGTGCCTCACCACTCACATCATAAAAAATGGCTTCCTTATATCCAAGATAAATCTTCCCTCTTTCTGTTTAAAACTGTTGCCATTTGCCCTATCACTACAGGAAAACTGTAGTTTTTTACTGCATACAGTTTGCTGTGTACTTTAGAAAGTAAGAAATTTCCATCACTGGTGTTAAACTTTTTTCTCTCAGAATTAGTCTGGCTCAACATGGGTCCTAAGAGAAGCCATGGCAAAACAAGGGAAGAAAGATGAAAAGCTCAGGTGCAGAGAGCATGCAGCCAGCTTCTAAGCAACTGGAGAGTTTGTGTACAAAATAATCCTATTCCTTCTCTGCGTGACAGTAACACACAGAAATCTGTCTTTGTAGCTAAAGCTGGTTACTTCCTAGCCTTGACATGCTTCAAAAAGTTATTTCTATGATGTAGCCAACAGTAACAGGCCATGCTCTGGAGTCCTCAACATAGAAAGGACATCGAACTGTTGGAACAGGTCCAGCGCAGGGCCACCAAGATGATTAGAGGGATGGAGCACCTCTCCTATGAGGACAGGCTGAGAGAGCTGGGACTGTTCAGCCTGGAGAACAGAAGGCTCCGGGGAGACCTGAGAGCAGCCTTCCAGGATCTGAAGGGAGCTCCAGGAGAGTTGGGGAGGGACTCTTCATCAGGAAGTCTAGTGACAGGACGAGGGGTAATGGTTTTAAATTGGAAGAGGGGAGATTTAGATTAGATATTAGGAAGAAGTTCTTTACTGTGAGGGTGGTGAGGCACTGGAACAGGTTGCCCAGGGAAGTTGCTGATGCCCCATCCCTGGAAGTGTTTAAGGCCAGGCTGGATGGGGCTTGGAGCAACCTGGTGTGGTGGGAGGTGTCCCTGCCCATGGCAGGGGGGTTGGAACTTGATGATCTTGAAGGTCCCTTCCAACTCTAACCATTCTATGATTCTATGATTATTTGATGAAGGCACTGGTACCTGTAGAGCCTCACTGGGTGATGGAGAGCTCGGCTGCATTTTCACTCCAAAAAATGCCAAAGGACAGGATGTCCGTATGTAGGAAGGAGACTCTGTATCCTCCCTGGAAGAGTTTAGTGGCCAGAGAGGTGGAGAGTGGAGGGGTGGAGGTGGCGGACTGGGGAGGGGGGCTGGAGGTGGATGGGATCTACCATGAAAGAGGAAAAGAACTGTAAAGATTTGAGAAGCACAAAACAAAGTCTTGATGATGTGCCCCTTTTTCCCAGTCCTTTTTCTTATCCAAAATACACATTCACAAATTAGAAACTTTGTTAGTAATTATTTTTTTCTGCATAAAAACCCTACTAATGAGTTCTGTTTTGTTATTTATTGTCCTGGGCTGACCTAGAGGATGGAAGGCAGAGCGTGCAGCACAACCCCCTGCTTTGAGAATGGAGAAGTGGGGAATACAGAGTGTTGCTGGGGCAGGGAGAAAACTCAGCAGGAAAAAATTTGTTTCAGGCACAGACCTCCTGCCTCTTTCTTGGACCTCTAGTGAGCATGGAGAGGCTGAGGGACAATGGACAATGACACAGGCAGGGTTTTATTGCACTATGTCCACTTCATCTTTGGCCATAGCAGTAGAAACCCTCTCGCCTAATGCTTTAAGAACAAGAGCCAAGGTCACTGGCAGGCTTAAGTGTTTCAAGAAAGATGAGGACCATCCTGTTCTTACACACCCTAAAAGTCTCCACAGGAAAGGCCAGTTTTGGTTTTAGGTCTTGAAATTACAAGATGAAAGTAAAGCTACTCATTAACTGTTCTTTATTCCTTTCTTGAAGTAATTTTTTTTTTTTCTGTGTGTAGCATGAAGATAACCTGCGGGGTTGAATGGAAATTGCGTTTGTGCCCTGCTTTCTAGAGGGATTTGGATTGGTACTCTATCACTAGAAAAACAGCCATCCTAGCTGCTAGGCAATTTTAATAATGATTTAGACACTTTTCCTGTATTTATTATGGACTTCTCAGTTTCTGATTTTCTTATTCTAAACATCCAGTTTATACATATATCATTTCATGTAAACAAAACATGGATTTCTTCCAATAGTGATTTGTAATGGTGATATAAAATTTAATAGGAAGAAAAGCAGTCTGGTACACTAAGGAACATAAAATATCTGCACCACATCTTCTTCATTGTTCTAACCTGTACTCTTCAACATATAAGCTTTGTTTCTCCAACTGAAAGACCTGCAGGAACACCACACCTGCACAATCTGATTAGGTAGAGCTAATCTGAATGTGAATTCAGTAGGATCCCCTGAACTGGTAGACAGCCAACTCAGTTAAACAGCTATCCTGATAAGGAGAGACAAAAGTGCTTCTGAAAAGTCTTGCCATGGCATAAAGTACACACCAAAGTCAAACTACAGCAGGAAGGAGATTATTCAGAGAGTTTCATTTTTCTTTGGCATTTATTTCCTTATTATTACAGGAATCTCTGTTTATGATGGAAGAGAAATTTGGCATTCCATGCCTATTGAAGAGCTTGCTAACCTCCCTGTGTCACTGAATGACTATGTCCCAGCTGAGCAGTTTCACTGGCATTAAGTATAATTGTGCTAAATTAGCAACCATGGAGATGTCCTGGCTGAGACTGTCCTGATTAAAAGGTTTGTGCTATACCAGCAATTGTATACAAATAGCATAATTCTGACAGGAAAAAAAAAAAAAAGCCCAAGCAAAAGCAGTATGTATGAGAAGGAATTTGTAGTTGCTTGGCAGAAGATCAGGGAAGTGTCTCCACACCAGCATTTCTTAAGGCAGGGAAGATTGCTTTTCTCAGCTAACTTGGCAAAATGGTCATGGTGTCTAGGCATTGCCATTCAATAAAGGTGTTTCTCTAAAAGAGACGTGTGACCGTTACAGACTGAGGTTTGGCAGAACCCTGATTCTCATAATGCTGGGCTCTCTGCCTGGATAGAAATCATCTGCAACATTGGTGTTTCCCTGGCTTCCTCTGAGCACCATGCACAAGAACAGTTTGCCGTACAAATTCTTCAAATGATTCTCTTATGAATTAATGGCGAATGAGGCTTTTTCCATTTCAAGCTGTTAAGCTGAATACCTAAATAGCCCATGGTGTCAAAGCTAACATGATAATTCTGTAGGCCAGACAATTCTCATGAGGAGTAATTAATTTTAAATGGTCATTAGGAGCTGCATGGTCTTGAAAACAGAAATTATTTTCACTTTATCTATAACTTTATATAATGTTGCTACAGTATTCCTTCCACTTTAGCGCTCATTTCTAGAGTTACTAGGTAAAATAACAAGCTGACATCTGTACTGTTTCATATGCTTGATTACCTATATGCAGAAAGTGGCCAGTGAACGATTTCAGACAAACAAGTGACTTGATGCTTGAGGGATTTTTCAGTATAATTAATCAGCATCTGGGGACATTAACCTGTTTGCTTAAGAAGGGTTTTTCTTTAAATAAGTTTCACAAGGTTACACAGAATGCAGAGCAGCATTTACTTCAGTCTTGAAGCCTTGCACTGAAGCGTGCTTGAGAGGATTATTTGAAAAAATGTTTTTCATATCTAATAAAATTCCTCTTAACCACCCTTAGTTACTAGCAATTTGATTATCTTTCATCTCATGTCCAGTAAGCTAAACTGACAGAAAAATATCTTCCATTTTTATATAAAAGGAAGAGAGACTTGGTCCTTACCGACATACAGAGAGTCTTTGAGTAACAAATCTTTGCTCCCATTAGTGCCGAACCATGTTAAAGTATTATTAATTCATACTTAACGTGCATACAACAAACATACATTTTGAAACTATACTGATCTATTCTATCTTTCACAGCCTGCTTCAGTCAAAGCACCAGGACTGTGTAAATGGAATAATGAATCCCAGAAGGAGGTATCTCCACTGATGGTGATGATTCCCAGCCTCTAGACATTCAAACTCAAATACCTCCAATCAAAAACTTCACGGCTGATTTTGACAATTAAGCAAAAAGAGTGATGGGCTTTCTCAGGTAAGCAGGCAAGATGAGCTGTATTATCTGGAAAGTAAGAGATTTGGTCTTATATCACAATATTGCCTCCCAGAGATGACCATTTTGCTACATTTACTGGATTGCTACAGGAATAATATTACCATACAGCAAATTGCTTTTTCACCAGCAGCACCTACCTCCTATGTCCCACACCTTCATTTGTACTTCTTGGCAGCTCCTGTGCAGCAGCACGCAGCTCCCCGTGTTGACCTGGCACAGCAGATGGGACACCGTGGCTTGTGCTTAAGACTAGAAGGTAGGTTTTGTAACATTTTGCTGCACATTTTCATGTGCTAGTTAACAGGAGCACGTGATCCCTAATTCCTGAGGTACAGCATCACTCCTACTCTTTGCAACTGCAACAGTCGTTTTCTCTGATGCTCTTATTGTTTGAGAGAACCCATAACAATTTATTGTTGTTCAGACAATTATTCTATCACCCGATGACCCCTTCCCACCCAGAAAGGGGAATCAGGGAACACAAAGAAACATGAGGGTTGAAATATAAATAGATTTAATAGAACAAGACCTTCTTATATAACTAAGCAACACATAGGCTGAAATGGCATCATTCATACTTTAGGTTTTTTGCTGTCGTTTTTATTCCTTTGTTCGCTTTTATTTGGCTGTATATTTTGCTAACATGATGGGGGTTTAAATCTTTCAGTAATCATTCATCTAAGATATGATGAGCCGGTGATGAAGAGCTGTTGACAAGCATTCAACTAGGTAACAGGTCCTTTCTATCCATTTGCTTTACAACTCTTTGATATGTAGGCGTTTGCAAGTAACTGTTCCCTAGCATCCAACTTGCACCATTCATTCCAGAGTAGTAAAAGTAAGGATGCAAGATCTTCCCCTGCATTCCTCTGGTCCTTTTACACCCACTGTTAAGCTACCAGGCAAGCAGAAATGTTTGCTGCTGCTGTCTGCAGTCCATTCATCCAATTTTAATTCTTTCTATGACCTTTCTTGTAGCAGCTGTGTGTAACGTTTGTAAAAGCAGTGAATTTTGAGGCAAGGGATTTGTCTATAAATTCTCATTTACTTCTGCCTTTTTTATTTCTGATGAAAGGTCCTGATTGACAAAATGAAGTGTAATCTGTTTAAAGACCAGTTGAAATGTATACTGCTTTACTGTTAATATTTAATGAGGTTTTTGTGAACTCTGAGTCAATATGAATGTCAGCATGGGAAATACATTTAATCTTTCTGCACAGCTGTTTTTAACAACCTTCTCCTCAACCATTAATAAACAGCTGATAAAGCTCTCAGGGGAACTTGCCAGGATGCATACTGAAATTGGTTTGTCCAACCTGTGCCTTCTGTTGCCTAGTGGAAGGTTAATGCTTTAGATTGATCAGAGAGCTTGAGAAGACTTGGAAAAATTCAGGATTGGTGGTAAGAAGCCTGACCTTAGCCCATCATCTCATGTGAAAAGAGAGGACAACACATTTCACTGGAAGCACAACCGCTTTTTTAATGCTGGGCTGAATTTTGTGATTTGCTAATTTATATCAATAGCTCAGCTGCTCCAGATGGAACCTCCAACTCACAACCTGGGGGGGCTGTAGGTGAGGTGAGGACAAAGTCTTTCCCACACATCTGCATGCTCAGAAGGGAGGCTGTAAGCAGAGTTACTTGGTAAATGCTATTCTGAATTAGTGCTTTAAAAAGACAGGGCAGAAAATTTTACTTTTCCCTCAGTAAAATTGATAAGGACATTTCCGTTATTTTCAGTACAATCAGAATTTCACATTGAAGAGGGAGGAATGTCATTTCAGAGCAACGTCCCTTACAGTAAAGACTGTATGCCCATGATTTACATAGAAAGTTATTTTTCTAGTGCTTGTGAATTTCTGTTTTTCATTTCTATCAAAATTACTCTTGAAAATACTTATTCATGACATGTTGCTCTGTAGGTTAGTCTGTCTTTGCTGTGTTTACCTGGCAGAAGTAACTCAGTGGGACAATTGTGCCGTTGGGTAAATGATATTTAGGGTAAAATGGTTGAAGTGTCCTTTGGCTGCAAAAACATGTGAATGTTGCTGATTGTTGTTCATTGTGGCCATTTTAGAACTTAAAATGTACTGAGAGAGTGCTTGAGTTCTGAAAATACATATGCTTTTGAGTGAAAAAAGCATAATATTGGAAGTGAACTTTTGTTTTGGTGTTTTGTGACCTTGAAAGTGATATCACAAGTGATGAGTGTTTTCCTGTGAATTTATGGCCATGTTCATAAATAGCATCCCATAGTATTCCAGTGTAAACCCTTATGAGCTTGACATGACTTAGTTGAAGGTACTCAACAAAGTACCCTGATTTATCAGGGCAGATTCACTGGAAAGTGTCCTCTGATACCTCCAGTGTGCACTTTCATGTTATTTTATAATTCATTATGGTGGTTATACACGAGGATTTAGCGTTGGCGATAGAGACTGAAGCCTTTTATTTGCAGTCAAGACGTAATATATGCAGTGCTCTTATAAAATGTCTGTTTTGCCTTCTAGTGGCCCTTCAGCTTTTGGTAGAGAGGATCACAGCTGAATCTAAGAATGGAGGTAAGGCTTGGCTATCATGCTTTTTGTGGAAAATTCATGCAGTAGCATGCGTTTTACAACTGTGCTTCATCTATGCTACCTGCACATACAAGCTCATCACTGGGCAAAATAAATGATGTGATTTTGCAGTGTATAGCAATTCGCCGAAAGATGAAAGCAAGTATATCCTGTCATTTAATAACAGACATTTGGAATTATTTGTTTTAAATGTTTAATAACAGATACGACTTGCAACTATAGATCCTTAGAGCACTGCAGGTTTGTTAATATCTCAGCCAGTTAGTGATTTTGTGATTATTGAGTGGTTATTTACTGAGAAGATGGGGAGGCAACCAGAAGACTGAGAGTCCAGGTAGTACATCTGGGTAACAAACATGTCTATTTTGTCTATGTCCTACACTGTGTGTAGGAAATGCTCAAATAGCTCAGTTACCAAACCTTTAATAGTTGCAAGTTAGAATCTAGGCCAGTGGGCAGGAAAGGTTCTTATATATCTGGCGATTCTATCATCAATATGCAATAAATCAGTGGTGGTAAAATCCGCTTTACAGAACACCAATGTTCACTTCATCGTAGTGGCCATGATGAGACTGACTGGGTACTGGGACTTAAAGAACCTCTTACCATTGGATGAGATTTGGGCTGTATTTCCAGCTGCCCAAGTTTCATGTCCTGTGAGAACTCCTTGCAAATGAGTTGAGTAAATGATGCAGAAATACTCTGAGACACAAAAATGGATATAAAAACTGCTTTCCTTTTCACCTTGTTCTTGTTGTGTTTCCACAACGTTCTCCCATCTCACACAGTACATTTATTTTATTTCCATTAACAGGCACTCTGTGCACCTATTTAATCAAGGGAATGAAATAACCCAGTACCGTTGAAGTAAATGCAGATGTTTCCGGTATGCAGGCTTCGCAGGTGGTTAATTGACAGTTTAGGCAAATGCTATTTTATTGCACTGTTAATAATTTCTTAAGTGTGTCATAATTCATTTATTTACAGAATCTAACATACATTGACAGCAGGGAGTACAGCCTGCTTTTTGTAAAGTCAGTCTGAAAATCGTTATTTAAAGCAGAACCAAAGACTTATGAAGAAGACAGGGAATTAGCTCTCATGAGGCGATAAGGGAAATTGCACTGAGACAACAGAGCAGGAGGTTAGCTTCTTGTGCTCTGGAATGAAGAGACAGGAGAAGCAAAAGTGAACAGCACTAAATCATGGGGTAATGGCATGATGTTATTTCATGGGATGCTCTGGAAAAGAAAATGGCAATAAAGTGGTATTATGTTTTACACATGCACTGTAAGCATCTATAAAATGATTGCGTGGCCTGTGTGCTGACAATGGGCTTCAAATAGAAAAAAGGGGGGAAGAGAGGGGTGAGACGCTCTGTTAACTCCAGTTGTGACGCTACTAACTCCACTAGAAACAATCCTGTCTTGAAATGATCTCCTGAGACCATGAAACATAACTCTTTATTCTTCCATCCAAAAATCATAGTAGCTCAAGAGCGTTTAGTAAGTTGACTGTTCTATGTACAGGAAGCCCTTGAGGGTGACTCTTGCAAGGAAAACTCTGAAATGGAGGCATGAGGAAAATGGAGGCTTCCTTTTCATCACTGTTTTAAAGCCAGCAAAGCACCACTGATACCAGCTTTTTGCATCACATGGGGAAGGGGATATCTTCTCATCCAAGCTGCTCTTGGAGAGCAACAACATCCTGAAGTTGCTCGGGGCAACTCAGGATAGGCTGGCAATGCACTGTATGTGATGCCTTAAACTGGGCACTAGGGCATATAGTCCCAGCTAGCTTTGGCAACAATCCTTCAAGAGCGATGTTTGAAAACCACTCCTTCAATCAAATGCATGTAATGCCAAGGAAGAACATTCAGGGATGGAGAAAGTTTTCCTGTACTTCAAAAGGCAACACAACAAAGGTATAACAGTGGAATATCCTAAGCCACAGCATGCACGTTTCCATTGTAGAGACATGGGGAAAAGCCCCTGCTTTTGATACCAGCAGTGGATGATATCATTCTCCTGATGTCCTGATCTGTCCCAATTCTGCAATGTTACATCTCACATTTTCTCCATAATTTAGAGTTAGCGAGTATTTCCCAGTTATAGGCTGCCCTGAATAACCCAAATACAGTATTTGTATGGCAATTTTATTTTTTGACTGAGACTGAGACTGTTTCTCTATCATGAAAACTTGATTGAGTCTGGAGAAAGTATTTGTACATATTCAGTGTATCATATTGATCATAACAGGAAGGAAGCCAAGAGAAGGCCTTCTCCATAGAAACGCAGGGTTACAGTGGGAACAATGAGTCTTCTCTCAGTGATAAATGACACTGACACTGTCATTGCTCTGCTCATTTAGTCTCTGGAGGTATCTCTATACAGTAACATTTTTACTAACAAGCCCTTTACTTTCCTTTTTAATCTGCTCCACGTTTTGGCTGCCAGATTTTACAAAAACCAAACACATTGTATAATTTCTTCCCAAGAGTCCCTTTACTAGTATCTCTAAGCCTGAAATTTTATATTTGCATGTGAACACTGTAGTAGCAAATCATTCAAAGCAGCTAACATTTCTATAGCTATACCAGATCAAGGTCTGTTTTCAGTTACCCGTAAGAATTCAGCAGCAATGTATATACATTTTTTTGCTTTTTAGAGTTATTCATAAAAGAATTCAACAGATGGAGGACAGCTCAGAAGGGAAGCTCATTGCTACAGGATGTTGTGGGTGCCAGCAGTTTATAAGGGCTCTTAGAGAAATTAGATAAATTCCTGCACAAAAAAATTCATCAGTCTGTTACACCTAAAGACACTGTTTCTGGTACAGGAAATTCTTGATCAGCAGATTGCTGGAAGTTAGTGAAAGTACCCTGAGGAAGCCACGTTATGTTCATGCTAGTTGGTTTTTTGTGCATCTGCTACAAGCTGTTGCAGGCAGCAGGTCTCAATGGACACATGCTTCGGCCAGGTATGGCTGCTTATATGAATCACTTAAGGCAAATGATGGAACCTACAAAGAGAATCCCCAGAACTGTAACTTGTGATAGAAGAACACAACATACCCATTTCCAAGCAGAAATGGATGAGGACAATCTCACCCCACGTCAGGGCCCTGAGGGTACCGCTTACCCCTTCTAGGGGTTTGGCTGCCTGGGCTCAGAAAGAGTCTAGTGCCCTGTGGCGCAGCTGGTGGTCTTTGGGAGGACTCAGTGATGTGTCTCCCCACCTCCTGTTCACTCAGGATCTGGTTTTAAGCTCAGGCTCTGGCTCCTTGGGTCTCAATAAATCTACACTGCAGCCGCATCACAGCCACGCCCGTGCTTGGTTGTGGACCCTGTCGATGCATGCACTTAGAACTAGGTTCCCAGCCTGACCCTGGACCTGCTTCATCACCCATGGACTTGCCTGATGACATGGGCTCTAGGCTGTGCCCGGTTGCCCCCTTCCAACCTGCTCTTCTCCCTCCATGAGGGCGGTGGGATGGGCCCTGACTGGTGAGGTGGTGCCTTCCCAACCTACAGATCACCCATGGTTCACAGCTACACAACTCTTAGCTTTATATCTCACTCCTTTGCTGTGCCACACCAATGCCTGTAGCCTGTTCTGAGCTCTGATATGCAATGACGAGGTGGTTGACCCAATCTGTCATCCACTGACCACTGAGCATGGAGTAGGTGATAACAGGCTGGTGTTTTGTGCATCTGTGTGCACAACTTTTTAGCAGAGCCCATCACAATAGGAAAAGGAGTGATGGCTTTAAACTAAGGGAGGGAAGATGTAGACTACATACAAGGATGAATGTTTTATAATAAGGAAATTTTTTACAATAAATCCAACACTGGAACAGGTTGCCCAGAGAGGTGTAGATGTGCCATCCCTGGAAACGTTCACGGTCAGGTTTGATGGGGCTCTGAGCAACTTGATCTAGTTAAAGATGTCCCTGCTCATTGCAGGCAAGGTTAGACCAGATGACCTTTAAAGGTCTCTTCCAACCCAAAGTATTCTATGATTCTGTGTCTTTTGTGCACCTTTAAGCTGTGGCGTACCGGCACACACCCCAGTTGTCATCCTCCCCATCACATTGCCTGCTTACCTCTTTGACATGTGAATGTAGCACATGTGGTTCCACACACTGGTACAAAAAGTGGTAGGTCTGACGGTACTATTATGCTTGATTACGCAGTACCATGGATCTTACAATTCATTTATAGTTTCACACAGGTTCTCTTACAAGAATTTACAAGGCTGAAGGTTGCCATGCCAAACACAAATGTTAGGGCTATACATGGACATGGCTGCTCACTGAACTCCGTGGTAAAGTGACTAAGACATGTCTTGCCCACGGGCTGTAGGAGGAGTTTGCTAGGGTGTTCTTCTGACATCAAACAGGAGAAGAAAATAAAGTGGCCTGGGCAGAAACATGGCTTACAGCATACTTGCGGCCATAATCTAGGATAATGAAGATGACTGCAGCTACAAACAGATTGTCTGTCAACATATGTGGAGTTTAGAGTTGAGAGAATTTAATAACACGGCATACTCTGCAGTTGGAATCTGTTAAACTAATTTGCCTCATGAGACAGACAATTGGTGGCAGATTTTCTCTTCCTGCCTTCCTTCCTTGAGAAATCAGTGTCGAAGCTAGTGTCAAACAGCTCTGAAAAACCATCATTTCTGTGCACAAAACACATGACTGAAGTTTCATCAGCCTTTCCTGTCAACAAGTTTCAGTGCTGTTGAGGAAGGATCATTTCCATGTTACCCTCTGCCTCTGCTAGAATTGAACCATGTCCAGGCTCAGGATGAGAAAGTACTTGTAGCAAATCATTTAGACAGATTGCTTCTCTCAGTAAAGCATCGACTTATATTAACAAAAATTTTAAATGTTTAATATTGCATCTGCTCTGTAATTTGGTTTGCTGTAATTTTTGTTTTAATAGAAAATCCATTTATTCATCTCTTCAATGTGTGCCGCAGTCATGTTTCACCCTCTTTATAACTGTGATGCATTTTTCTCTTCCAGTCAAAAAATTGGAGCACTTTTTCTGTTTGCTCGTATTTCCACCTTACTGGGTCTAACCTCAAAACCTCACTCTGTTTCTCTCTGGCAAAGTAATTGATGTTTCATCCCTTTTTCTGAAGAGTAAATGGGAAGTTATTCTCGTAAGTCATCGCTATGTTGATTCATTTATATTTTTGATAATTATTTTTGTATTTCCTTTTGTGTCAATATCCTCCCCTTGTGTTCTGGGTCAAAGGTGCTACAAAGAAATGAACAACTCTTTCCCTGTCTGCCAGGGTAACTGCTTATAAAAGTATGGTTTCTAATTCTTTAGAGTTGATGAGGGATTTATGCCCTAAAGCATGCAGTTTGATATCCCAGCCTGTACTCTTTCTAATGAATGTTCCCATTATATGCTTACTCGTCCAATCTTCTTTTGAATATGACTAGCATTTGACCTCTGAGGTGACCTGCAGCAAAAAAAAATAATCCACATTTTAATCACTTCCTATTTTATTCAAAAGACAATCTAAAAAAGACTTCTTTCCTGCCTTTCAGATGTGCTGTGGCTTGTTTCTTCCCCTGTGTAGGGTGAAAGCAAATAAGAGCTCAGCCCTTCTTTGCTGTACTTTGTTCTTCTGGACTGTCCTTTATTTCTCTCTCTGTCTGTCTCCTGCCTGCTCTAAACAGTTTGCATCACTAAAATCCTTCTTCATAGGAAAGCTTTTGTAGAACTATTGGTGACCGTTGTCTGCCTTTGCATTTCTGCAGCTGTATTTTGTGAGATGATGATATGTCTGGCTATGGGTGCTCCCAGCCAGACACATCCTTAGTTTCTAAAATAGAAAATAATACCGCCTCATCTCATTCTCTAGGCATACTTTTTTGATCGTCCATTCGTAATGTGAGCAATACCTTCTGCTTGATGTCTTTAAAGTGGCTGTATATCCTCTGCACTAGAGATCCAGGCTATCCAAAACTGACAGCTAATTCAATCCTAAAATAATTTTTAGAGTGTGTACAAAGCAGAAAGAACGGATTGGCATGCAGCTACTAGAAGCGCCCTTTGATATATAAACAGATAAAGTCTAAACCACACGTAATTTCCCAGAATCCATTTTCTGAGTGTCTTTTTACTTTCAAGTACTTTTCAGTCAGGCATTTGCCAATTTACTACATGAAACTCAGAGCCTGATGGCTAAGCTTTTATTCTGAACTATCATGCTGATTCTTCTTTCTAGTTGTAGGTTTCCAGCCATTCTTTTTACCTGATCAATAGAGAAATGAAGTGGCCTGGGAGGAAGACCTTTTAAAAATGGAATCTCTTATAAAGTAGGGTATAGTTTTTTCAGTAGAACCTATGCAGCCGAACTATTAATTGTACCTGGAGTTTCGGGTGCTCAGCACTTTGTCCTTACTCTCCACCAGCTTTCAAATTACAGGTACGCTTTCAATTAGATCCTTTATACCTTTTCATTGGCAGGATTCATGTTCTCCACTCTAGGATAAGTCACGTTTCATGCTCTCACAATATCTCCCCTCTTTGCTTGTTTATTTTACCAGCCTCAAATCTGAGATCTTCACAAAGACAAGAGGAAAAAACCTAAAATTATCTAGCAGTGCTCCTTAAACCATAGGCTAGGCTAGATCTAGGGATCTAGTGAGAGGGAGGGTCCCCAAAGAGAGCTTGTATAAAGCCAGTATTGTAATCTCCTTCTTTTCTTTTGTAGTGCATAGCAGTGTTGTCAAGGGACATGTTCCTAGGGGGACATTTGGAAGGGGGAAATGAAAAGAAGTACAGAGCATGAGAAGGTGGGAGAAAAGGTTATTTAATTTTGGTTCTCAGCTGTTGAATTACCTTGAGAATCATAGCTACATTTTGAAAGAAGAAAGCTTTATGTAGGTATTAAGCCATAAGGAAATAGAGCAGAGTATATCGCACAAATTTGAGGATCAAAGTTTTTTTGCTAGAAGGTGCTACTTGCAATTCAATGAAGTGTCACCTTAACTTCAAGGACAAAGTCATATGCCAAATCTGGCAGAATGCAAATTGAATTTCCCTGTTATCTTTCCTTAGTCTTATATGAGAAATATTTTGAAAAGCCAGTGCCAAATGTTTACAGGTGAATTGCTGAAATCAGACTCAGTTTGAGAAAAACCTTCCTCTTGTTTAGGTGTGAAGAGGAAGAAGCTATCTCAAAAGCAAGCAGCACGCTGACTCATACTATAACTCTTCTGATAAGATTTAAAAAGAAAAAATTCTAAAGTCTCTTATGGTGTTTCTAGTAAGAACAAGCCTCTCATCCCCAAGCACATCTGCATATATAGTACTTGCTGTCCAGTATGCAATTTCTGTAAAGTTTGTACTTAAATGAGGGGGTTTCTTCATAATCTGATCTCATATGTCTCTGTGTCTTAAATAAGTGGGCCCATTAAAGAGCAGGACTGTGTTTTAAGTGTTCTCCTCCTGAGGCAAACCTCCTGTGAAAGCGCCTTTGCGTAGGAATCTTCTGAGTAAGAGTGGGAAAACATTCAGATTAGTCCTCTTCAGGAAGAGTTGTGTGTCTGAGGAAAGGAAGGCTAATGAGAAAAGGCCCCCTTCATTGCAATACTTCTCCCCCTCAAACATTTTCTTCTGGCTAAGAGCCCAGTGGGTTTTTGGATAGGCTACCTGATTTCCTGTGTTTGAAAGCAAATCTGAGGATAGTTACCTCTATACTCTATACTCTATAGGGAGATTGTGTCAGCAGACAAGATCTCCTGTGGGGTGCTAACGTGTTCAACCTTGGATGAGAGAGAGTTAGAGGTGAGAAGAAGCTCGGCTGACTGCCAGGTTCATGAGCAGCAGACTCCAGCCTGGCCTTTCTGGCCCTACCTCTCTGTCAAGCACCTTAGAACTAACCCACAGTCAATCAGTACAGTGAGAGAGACGTTTTCATGCTACTTTGAGATATACATGAATAATTAGTTGATCTTTTCCATTCAGATAAAGTTAATAGTCTACAGTCTATTATGTGTTTAGCAGACAAATAAAACACAGTGAGTTTCTGTTATCTGACTCTACCGCGGCTTCTTGTTGCTATGTGTGGGAAGCTCTTTCAGGAAGAATTTGGTAGGAAAAAAGCTTTTCTCTTCTTCATAATCCTGTAATATGAATACAGAATTGCCTGGGCTACAATGTCAGAATAATTAACAATGAAAGACCAGTAGTGAGGGAGCTATCAAATAGGATATCTCTGGATCAGTATTGGGTCTGGTATTAATTAATGAAAACACTAATTAAGGTTTCTATTAAACAATCTGGAAGATAAAATGAAGCATGCATTGATCAAATTTGTAGAGGCTAGGCTGTAGCTACAGAATGATTGATCAAGAGGTTTTAGGGTAAGAGGCAAATTCTAAATAGGGTGAGATTTTAATTTAGATAAATGTTAAACAATGCACTAGAGGGTGACACTTCATAAAATGGAAGGCTGCTGATTAGAGATTGGTAAAGCAGAGAATAACTTCGGAGAGCAGGTAACAAATGGGGCACGAATCCCAATACCATGGAGCTTTAAAAAGACAAATAGCTTTCCTGGCTGTAGAGAGAGTAAAAGGGAGGTCATTTGTAGGACAGTGGCCATGAGGGTATCTATTCTCTGTTTCTAGTGTGGCAATGTGAAACTTCAACTTGTTATCCATGTGAAATAAGCTCTTTAATTGTGATCTGAAGTTTGGATGGTAAAGGAATAAAGTTTATGAAAGCAATTCAGAGCTGATAGAGCTCTGAGAGGCACACGAGCACAGTGTGTTCCACTCACAGCCCACCTCTCAGCCATATGGCACCTAATCAGCTACCCTGTGTATGATCATTTGATCCTGCCTTCTGATGAACTCCTGTACTTGGCAAAAAGCAATGGGAGGGAGCTGCTTTGGTTGTGGAAAAAGTAGCAGGATGTAAGTGTAGAAGTCTTTGTATCTGTCTGCGTATCTTCTGAATGATGGAGAAGGCTGGTGAGCACAAATAACATAACCAAGGAAAGACATTTTGAGAAGAATGTGCTGCTTTTGAGCCTTTTGGGGTTTTTTTTTTGAGCTGTGGTCTTTCTTTTCTAAGAACGACTTCATCTAGGTTGAGGCCCTTTCAAAGCAAGAGATATAATTGCAGGCAGTTGCTTCTCATGACTTCATATTCTTGGGAAATGAGACATCTCTAGGAAAAAAAGAGGAAAGCAAACTGCTTCATGCATGTGTGTGAGAGGTAGAAAAAAAGTCTGAAAATACTTTGGTGTCTAGGAGGAGTCATAGACCAGTTATCTAGTCAAAGAGTTCCAGGTAAGCTATTTGCAATAAAACTTGTAGTATATACAGTTATTTGTGTGTCTGTGAATGCCTCTATACACGAGTACTGTATTATGTTTGAGAAGCATTATGAAAACTTGGGTAAATTCTTTCTTGAAGTAAATTTAAATATTACACTTGGCACTGCACCAACATTTGAGAATCAGTGACTTTTTTTAACTATATCTTCTTTCTTTAAAAAAAACTAATTATTATGCTGAATCAGTGATACCATTTGCATATGCTTAGGATTTTATTTTTTTTTTATAGCAGTAGCTTGTAATTTCACAGAATCGTAGAATAGCTGAAGTTGGAAGGGACTCTTACTACTCATCTAGTACAATACCCTTGCTCAAAGCAAAGTCAGAAAGAGCAGACTGCTCAGGACTGATTGTATGGTTTTGAAGATCTCCAAGGTTGAAGACTTCAGTACCTTTCTGAGCAGCAGGTTCTGGTACTTTATCACTATTATGGTGGCTTAATAAATAATTAATTGTATTTATTTATATGGAATTTCCCGTATTTCTGTTTGTACCCATTGTCTCCTGTCCTTTCACAGGGCTCTAGTGAGAAGTCTGGCTCTTTCTTCTTCATTTCCTCCCCCCACTCTGAGCCACCTTTTCTCCAAACTGAACAGTCCCAGCCTTTTCAGTCTCTCCTTCCATGATAGATGCTCAAGTCCATTAATCATCTTTGTGGCTCTTTGCTGGATTTGCTCCAGTGCACCCATGTCTTTCTTGTACTGGGGAGCCCATAACTGGACACGGAACTAAAAATACACTGTTTCATTAAAATTGTAGGAAATCTAAATCAGTGATGCATATTGAAGATAAAGTTTGCATCACTGAAAATAAAACAGAAATGGGATCAAGTTCTTACTAGAATTGAACTAATATGTGCTGCTCATAAGAACCGGAAATTACATTAGTTGAAAATCCTATACTAACAGCTATGCTGGAATTACTGTTATAAGGTGAGGGGAGATGAGGGAAGAAACAAATTCTTGCTGTGACAGTACACAAACCCAAAACAGAATGCACGCCTTATGCATATAGGGTATGCTTAAAGGATCCAAAAGCCAGGGCTTCATTGTGATAGAGAAGTCTTGGCCCAAGGAACTTTGAAACAAAAAGTTTTGGAAGATAAAGGTCTGTGGCCAAGATACCAGGATGACAGGAGAAGGTGACACAGCAGCTCACGATGAGCAAGAATTACATCTTGTTACCTGTCCAGCTACTAGCAGCTTGCAAGGAGTAGTAGGACAAGGTCTGCATTTTTTGAGCAGCCCCTTATTATATATGTTTTCATAGTGGGGGTGTTTTATATATACATCTATATAGCTATACACATATGCCTATACAGATGCATATGTATCTGTATATATTTTTTTTCACTCAGTGGAAATAAATTTACCTCTTTTACAACAGGACCTCGATGCTGGTTTTGGATTTTGGCTGCTAGTGATACATTTTATTACTGTTATTAAAGATTTTTATAATATGGGGCAGGGGTTGAAGGGTGCTGTGTGGGAGCTGCTAAATTCACCTTGACTGATACCATGTGTGTTAGCTGAATAAATAGGTTAATGCTATTCTTGTTGATACTGGATAGTTGCCATGACAGAGCGGAGGGGTTTAGTCTCTGTTGTTTGCTGTTTTGTGAACACATAATGGATCATTATTTTAGTATAAATTGGGTTCATTCCTAGGTAAGTATAAAATGCTTAACTTTCTTTCTTTTCCTTTTAAATATATTGTGGCATAAGAAGACAGGGGATTTCTTTAATAAACACACAGGGCACAAGAAGAAGAAACTGTTCTTTCAGGTGTCAGAATGCCTGTTTGGAAATTTTTATCACATTACTTTAAACCAGCGAAAAGAGAAATTTTTCGCTAAAACTCTTAAACCAAAACATTCTGACAGCTGATATGGTATTTGAAAGCTTGTCTTTGCTTTCCTTGGCTTGTTACTGCCTTCCTTAAAGGGGGACTGAGGAGGGGGAGAAAACTAGTGATATGTATTACTGACTTACTCTTATTATTGCAAGTTTTTCTAGTTAAGAAAGCCAGTTTAACACCTCATTATTTCATCTCTGTTTCAATAAAAAATTTAAGGGGCTGCTAAAGAAAATGTAGAATTCTGATATTAGTCAAGGCCAAGGTAGCATGGTCAAGCACTTCAGAACTTTGCAAAGCATCTTCAGCCTAGTAGGAAATTCACTTCATTTTCAGTGAATGGCATAATGCTGTAATCTTAGATAAAAGTTAGAGGACATACAAAAAAAATATATCCTAGAATTTGTCCATTTTCAAGGAACAATTACCACAAAGTAGAGCTCAATACTTTCCCCTCCTTGACCCTTCAATGTCTGTGGCTTGTGTCTTCAGTTTTACCATTCCCGTCCTTCTGCTTAGGGTGAACTTGGCTTTGCAGGGTGTTTGCAATTAAAATTCTTGTGCTATGATGCATCACCGATCTTCATAACATTCCCCTGGCTTCTCAGCAACAAGTGTACTTGGCAATTTCCAGTGCTGACAACTCCAGTTTTCTTCCTCTGCTGTTCAGGTGGTCAAAGCCACACAAGTGCCAACAAAATCGATAAAGCCCAGAAGCAGTGTTCCTGGCTCAGCGGGGATTTGTACCAAAGCGAGGGCAGGAGAGGTATTGTGCCGAGTGCCCAAAATTGGCTGGCATCTCTGCATGGGAAGTGAAGTGAAATTGGAAGATCACCTTGTAAGCAGGCCTGGTGCCATCCAAACAGATGGGCTGAAGCATAAGCAGCCAAACAGACATTTAGGAACACAAAACGGATTTGCTGAAGGCAGTTTTCCAAGTATGAAATGTCAGAATGGTTGCCTGTGTCAAGCCTCCCAACCTGAAGGGAAGGATTTGTGCGAGTAGTGTAGGATGAGCTAATGCTGAAAACAAACATGAAAATCTGTCTTGGATCCTTTCCTGGATCCACTGAAAGATTTTTTTCATAACAGTGAGATCTAGGAGGGATAAGTGGGAGAAGAGTCCTCCAAAGCAGTAATATTTCACTACCACATGGATCACTTTCCACTAACTGTGCTGACAAAGTAAAGAAATTATTTCTTTTACCTCCCACAGATGTTGATGTGCAGGAGGCCCGTAATATTGCTCTGGCTGGTTAGACTTTGACAGCTGTATTTAATAGCTTCAGGACAAATTATGTAGTATTAGCCAAACTCTAATATTATAGACAGAAATATAACTTAGAAAAGACTTAAAAGACTTTGAGTTAATCTCCAGTGGCTGTGGAGTAGTAGTGAGGGCTGAATTGCCTTGCTGTAATAAGACCCCAGCTCCTCTCTGGGACTTTTCTGCTTAAAAGATCAACAACAACAAAGAGGGTAAAAAAACCCAACCCAAACTTCTATAACTCAAGAATTTCGGATGGTAATTGATGGAAATGTGCTTTGGTGTTTTTTTCCACCCACTACAAAAGCCAGGCAAACATTTATTACTTGTCTGCTGATCAAAGGTGCAAAGTAGAGAAGGGCTCACGGAAAGAGAAATGTAATGACTTGAAAGGAAATGAGTTTGCAGGTAAGATTCAAGGAGAAGGCTCCAATTGCAAACTAAGCTTCATCTGAGCTTGCATTGTTATGCCCTGTGACTGGTGCCTTGCAGTTCCAGTTTAGAAAGTGGAGAATGAAAGCAAGCATTAATCTGGCTGAAATCCATGTAACAGGATTGTGTGTGAAACAAAAGTGAAATCAGAGAGTGCAGTTGCTGAAATACAGCTTGAGAAGGGGGTTGAAATATGCTAGAAACAGCAGTTTTCTAACCCCTCTAATGCAGCTGAACAAGCTTTAAGAGGTATTAGGATTTATTCTTTATAGCAAGGGGGGCTGGAAAAATTAGGACCAAGTTACTGTTGTTTGATTTGCAGCAGCAGCAGAATATTCTTAGCAGAAGTAGGGCTGTTAGAGGATGCTGTCGGGGAAATGATTTGCATTTGGTAGAACTGCCCCTCAGTTCTTCCAGCTCACACTGCCCTTGTGGCGCTTTAACACTGGTCATTTGTTGTAGGGTTTGCATTTGATGTTTTGATTTTCACCAGTTGCTCTGCAGAAAAGGATTGTGCAACAGTCGAGGACTACCGATCCTCGGGAAGAGTCAGAAAACATGCATTCGGATCTCGAGCTCCAGACGGGGAAGCCTCTTTAACTGTGCAGTGGCAGAAGTTGCTTAAATTATGGATAATCTGCTGCACAAGCCTGTCTTCTATTACGTTAAGCTTCCTATCCATGCAATTTGGAAACTTGTATCGACACTGAAAGACAAGAGGACTCAAGACAAGGTAAAAACAAAATAAAAGAAAGGAGAACCCCCTTTAGCTGCAACCCTGTGGGTGACCTGGCTATATCCTAAAGGGAGAGGATCAGGAGTTTAGCTGCACTGTTTTCTAAATGTCAGTATCTGGGAGTAATGGCTATGTTTAAGTTTTTATAAGACCTTTGTGACTTGAGAAAATTGGCCCTGAGAATAAAAAAAATTTGACTCTGGGGAAATTACTGGACACTTAAAGCAATTGGGGTCTGAGACCATGAAGCTTTAAGTAGTCATTACCTGTCTGTTGAGAATCACAAAAATCCATATTTTGCTGAGCTCTTTTCAGTGTAATTCCAGTTCATCTGGAGTCACTCATCTCCATTCTAGCTGGCTGGAGATGAGCTGCTAGACTTGTTAAACTTCCTTTTACTTTGATAGTCTTGAATCCCTGGCTGCATTACAGGGGGTATATTTAAGGACACAAATTTCTAAATACGTATATAAAATAAACCAGACTTCCCTTCTCTTAACTCTTGTGTTAGCCATGAACATTATGCTCTGCTGTTCTTTATGCTGTAAGGGCTTTGTCTCTAATGAGAGATGGTAATTAGCCTGAGACCAGGTTTAGGGACTGGTCAGTATTTGGGCTCTTTGTCACGTAAATGTGCGTTAAATAAAAGGTTGAGTTCTTGGCAGTAGGGCTTGTAACATAAGTTTCTTTAATATTTTGGTAGATCATGATTTCTTGACTTAAATGGAACTTGAATATCCTTAGGAGAACTGACTTATCCGATGTTGTTGCTGTTTCACAAGGAAGTGGAAATTATTTAGTATGAGGAGGGGGAGAGAGAAGGGGTGAGTCTGAAAGGGGGCCATCCCTGATGAGTTACTGTTCTTTTCCATGGAATATGTGGTCATTATTAAGCTATGTGATGAACATTCAGAAACAGCCTATAACAAGAGCTGAAGTTCTGCATTCCTTTGAAACAGTTAAACTTCTTTGCTCTTTGTGCACTAAATGATGTTGAACAGCATATTTCTCTAAATGAGCGGTCAGCAGGCACATTCCTTTGACATGATATATTTTGGAAAAACAGTAGCAGGGCTATAACTGGTGGGGGGCAGAGGGGAAATCTGCTTTTCCTGTTTTGGTACAGTAATGTTCATTATTTTCTTTCTTACTCGTAATGTTTTTACAGCGGCTAACAGCTCAAGCGCTACGTGCCAGTGTTGGCAGGGCTGATACTCACCAAATACTCCTGTTTGCAGCTTTCACTTTACAAACACTTCCAGGGGTGGGAAGTGCAGTTGAGCTCAGCAGGTTGCCCTGCATGGTGTTGAGAATAAGCTTTTTATTTCACAGGATCACATTCTTTTATCTAGCAGGGTGAGTCCTCAGGATTGTTTGCTTAACACTGGCTTAATGCCTTTTAAGAAATATTATCAGTAGATGACTAACTGCTTTTTCTTTGAGGTTTATCATTTTCTCAGTAATCACCCATTACTTATCTGGACAGGTAATTAATTAAAGCTCAGGAAGGCTGGGTTAAGAGTGGTGTTGTCACGTTCTGTTGAGTCAGTTTGTGTCAGCTGTGCATGGTGCTGCTTGTACAGTCATGGAGGCAGAAATCAGAAGCAGAGCCCTGTACAGGGCTAGCTGGCTAATAACTTTGTGTTGGTCAGGGTTTGTCCTGACAGCTAAACTTCAGAGGATGTATAGATCAGTTATTACTTGAGCACTAATTGGTGAGACTGAATGGTTTAGAGAGCAACCTGTAAGAAAATGAAATTATTCCATGTGTGTAAGGATATGAGTATCTTCTGTGCAATATAGTTCTGGCAGTGCTATTCCACGCTTCTGGAAGAAATCCATTTAATCAAAACAAGCATTCACATGGTTATTAGCATGTTAGTCCCAAGACACAAAGCTTTATCAATATAAAATTAACTGAATGTGATGCTATTATTCATTCACTTTACATTGCCTGATATTATGCAGTGAATGTAATGAGGCTTGTTGAAGAACTGCTGTTCGCTGTGATGTTCCAGAAAAGATACTCATCCTAGGAGACTTGTTCACTCATCAAACATTTCAAATTAAATGCAACGTTAAAATAAGTGTAATGGTTTCAATCTGACCTCAGCTCTGCATGCTCACTTTAATGAGTTTCATTTTGCTCTGGAAACTAGACAACTAAAAATCCTGTTTACTGGTTGCTTAGCAACTTTACAGAAACTGATCATCAGTAAGAGCATTAGATATCAAATATTTCGATAGAAAACAAAGCTGTGAAATAAATGCACAGTGTTCAGAAAGTATAGATTCTGAAAATTACTACAGAATCTTATGAAGGCCAAGAGATAAACAGATTATAAGAAGGACATGTGAATAGATAAGAACATCCAGACTTACACTAAGAAGGATAAACTTGCTTGCTTCGGGTATACAGGATGGTTTAGGAAGACTGTTTCCATACTGGCAATGTATTAAAAGTTTCCTCTCTTGGATCACCTGGAATCATTCCTTACTGAAAATACCAGGCCTAGGAGCATGGACTTCATAGAGTATCGGTATGATTCAATAATGGAATTATTTATGATCGTTAAGATTTTCTCTCCTATTTTTACCTCAGTCTTGAATGTTTCAAAGCACAAAAATATGAAAACTTATTGACAAGCTTTACAGAAATGTTATGAAAATGTGTTTTACAGCTATATATGGTAAAGTTTCTTTGAGAGTGACGCTTTAACAGCATAGTTGAGTTTAGAGGTAATTCTGGTTAAATTGGGCTTTTATCTAGATCTATATAGCTATTTATTATGGGAATATGCATTTTTTTTAAAGAATGATTCTTATCTAATTCTATACATTGATTTTTTTTCCATAAAAATTATTATGATTAAGTTCTTAGAATGTATGAGGCATTTAATATTAATTTAGCCTGAGTAAGAAAGTGAATGAAACAGCGTCCTAGGTTGTGGAAATGTCATTGATCGATGAAGACTTTTTTTTTTAAGGAAAAAAAGCTCCAAATAAGAATTATAATGCAGGAATTTAGGAGATACAGAAAAGAAGACACCAGAGAGAAGGTGAAAATATAATGCATGTTTTGATATGGTTACTGCTTCTTTTGGAGGGCTGGAAAATCCAAAGCCTGTGAATTTTGGCTTTGAAGGTGACTACAAGCAATCTTGAAACAGCAGCTTAGCAGCCCTGGAAATGAGTTTTCCTCAGTGACTATGCAGTAGGCTTGTGGTTTTAATGCCATGGCCGACCAATCCCAGTTAACCCCATTTCTGAGTATATACAGCAGAAAATTTTGTTTGTTCCTGTTGATAAGGCTGTAGTAAAGCTTTAAACTTGCCAGTTATTTTCTTGTCAAACATAAAAGACCTATTATTTCAAGGTGTTTGAGGCCTCTCTGCTTAGATAAAATACAAAGAAAGCATGTATGTGGCTTCTTTAGTGGTGTATGTGCTGGGAAGGTTTTCTCCTTTCCTTGAAGTAATTTTTCAATTCATTTGGCAAAGCAAGAAATAAATTTTGCCTTTGTTGCTAGTTTGAGTGTACCTGAATTAGCATTTCGGGACTTTTCAAGAGCATTGTTAAGGTTACCTCCTTCCAAAACATGGCCATAAAACTTAGAATTCCTGTTCAACATGTCAGTTGGACCCAGATAAAACTTTTTCCTGAAAGAAACCAAGATAGGCTGTTTTTCTTTAGTCAGCTTCTAAAGGACATCTGACCAATATTAAACAAAATGGAGGAACTATTATTTTGAGCTGAAAAAACACCAGCTTTCCTTTTGAATCTGAGACATTTCTTACAGCTTCTCCAGCCAGTACTTCTTTAGAATTATTTTTGAGCTACGCACCAGCCACAAGATGAGTGCTAAAATAATTTCTCTAGCTAACAGTTCATGCATAAGAGTGATACCATCAATGAGCTTCTATACATGAGCATTAACAGATGGGGTTTGATCCTTTAGGGAAACCACCAAATGAGCTCTGGGCGTCCAGAACTGAGGCTGCACAGAGTGATTTGTACATTGTGCTTGGTATCTATGTCTTTAGCAATTAACACAGCTGCTTTGGAAGAACCCTTTTTAGCTTCTTTTCTGAAGGCAGTGAGTTGTATCTGTCCCTCTCCCCCAGTAACTGTGGAACTCACGGATAGAAGAGTCTCAAAGTTGTGAAGATAAGACTGGTAAGAGGAGAGGCATCCTACTAAAACTGCCTTTAAGAGCAGCATTTTGTCAAAGACAGCATGCAGAGGAGAATAATAATGACTAATTCACACACTGGAAAGCTCCTCTCAGTATTGTCACCTCTCAGGTATTAAAAAACATAAAACAAACCCCAAACTCTACCCTAGAGAACGTATCTGAGAGAACCCTTGACTTGGACACCTGGCAGTGTTTGATTCCCTGCTGCAGCTTGGTTGGTTAACAAGTCAATCAACCAGAGGACACCAGACTTCTGGAGACCAGGCAGGATATTCCACTAACTGTCACAGGAGAGATTTTCCCTGCCCTGAAAACATACTTGTCTCTCTTGAGGTCAGGATTTCTAAATTAATTTGTTTAGAGTTGGATAATGGCAGTTGGATAATAGAGTTGCATCAAGCTGTATTTCCTTCAAGTCAGCGTCCTAACTGTGACTGGGCAGGATTTGTAAGTCACTTAAAGGTTCTGAGTAGGAAGAGAGTAGAGTTCCTCTTGTTAGGATGTTCTCCTAGCAGATCTTATCAGATGTTTGCTTGTGTAGTCCATTGTACTTTTACCCTACAAAATCTTTTGTTTTCCTCAAAATGGCAACTCTGCCCAGTTTAACAGTCAGTGTTCTCTCAAAGTAGGAAGACAGTGCTCACAAACGATTGGTCTTTAATTAAGGAGAAAAAAGCTTGCAGGCTGCAAGCAAATAGGAAATAAGGAAACCCTTTGGTCAGTAACCTTTGGAATAATTTATCTGTTGGCAGCTCATACTCTGAAATTTTGGTTAGAGGTCCTTAGAAAAGATTTTATATAGATGAAATAGAGGTTATCATCTTTGTGCACAGTTCACAGACGGAAGTTCTCTGTTACATATAGTCAGCCTGTACTACAGAAATAATTCCTCACAGCTTTAAAATATACATTAGTTGAATCAAAATGGCACTGCTGAACTTTGTCTGTAAATGTAGTCATTATATGCCAAGCCACATTAGTACAACTGAATCTGACATATGTCTGGCATGTAGTTCCTGAGATTAGAGGAGTACAGGCATTTTAAAGGACATATTTCATGTCCTCAAGTGACAATGCAAGACTTTTGCAAGAATCAGCTCTTCCAAGTAGGAAAGATTTCAGACATCTAGTCAGCCTGGAGATGAGATACTGAGGATGCAGCTAAAGGATCTGAACAGGACACAGTACCTTCTGAAAGATCTAGCAGCTTTTGCTGAAATACCTGGCACTTGGTCTCTGCTCTGAGATAAACAGCATGTCCCATCATAACCAACACATTAATCTCTAGCTGCCAATGTTTTAACAGTGATAATGATTGTATTATGGCTATGGTAGTCCAAGTTCTACTCTTGGGTTGAAAAAAAGAGGGGGACACTTGTAGCCTGGCTTTGTTTTGCTTATCTAAAGATTTCTGTATCTAAAGATGCATTTGATGTAGCTGCCTCAGGTTTCCAGTATAGGCACTCTATGAAATATGCGAGTATTAAAAATGACATAGTACTTCTTTACCAGGAAAACCAAGAAATCTAGGTAGCTATTAAAGAAAACTTCATTATAATGACTTTGGACATGTCGAGTTAAGTTAGTTTAATAATAGCGGTATACTTTTTGGTATGTAAAAACGATGCATATGTTAAATGTGAGATGACACATTATAAGTGTTGCTTGCTTTGAGTGACTATGATGCTGTGATTTTTGTGGTTAAATAGAGGCTTGACTCATTTATCAAATGAAACAGTTTCCCTAATTTCTGCTCTTTGTTGTTTTGAAGCATAAAAAGCACTAACTGATTGCTGTGTATGCCTGAGGTGGTACGTCCAGAATCTGAAATACTGTGTGATTCTCTGCAGTTGATGGGTATTGTGTTGTTTAATATTTTGTGCTTAACACCCTCACATCAAAATGCATCCAAACAGTTCCATGCAGTTCACAAATTAGTTTGGAAAACTCTATCTTCTAATAAAGATAGGGAGCTCAGGTACCCTCTTTGTCACATTAGCTTCTTCTAAGCTCATTTGGATCAATATTTGAGAGATTGCATTAGAAGAAATCCACATTTGCTCTGGTTTGGCTTAATGCTAGACTTCTTAATGTAGTCGCAGAGAAATTCCTGACAGAATTTTATGATGTTTTTCCAGGGATGTGCAGATTTTTCTTTTTTCCCCTCTAAGTAGATTTTCTTCTTGAATTACAGTTATCATTACTGAAGCCTGGATGTTTTGCCCCTTCAGATAAACATCTTTGTTGAACTACCATCTAATGAGCTGGGTCTCCACTAATTTGTGCCAGGCATGACTAGGCAATTTTTAAAGCTTATGTTATGTCTATCTCTACGTACACATTCTAAGATGAGCAGGTTTTGGTATTGTCATAAGAAAACAGCAACTAATAAAAACCACCTGAAGGAAGCACTAAGCTAAATAAGGATCCTAATATTAAGGCACGGAGCTTCTGCCTTTTTGACAAAAGCAAAAAGGAGCTGTGGTCCCTTAGCATCTTGAAGAACTTATCTAGCTGCTTATGGACTGTGGCAGCTCTTGACTAATGGTTTATGCTACACAAATTCTTATTTTAAGAAAACTTATTAAATCTAAATGGTCAANTTTTTTTTTTTTTTTTTGAGTCTAAGTTAATGATATGGTCTGCTGAAGAATTCTTACATCATTTAAAACATGGTTGTCTTACATTTCCTGAAATATTATTTTCATTTAGGCACTCTTGGTGACACTGATATTATCTCAATCGTATGTGATTCTTTACTTAAGCCAGTATCATGACTGAATGGCTGCTGATGACAGTTATTGCTTGGGGAGTGCGGGGAGTGGAGTGGGCTGACTGTCACTTCCGAAATCTAGTGAAACGAAAAACCTTAACAGAATCAGCAGTGTGGTAAAAAGCTTAAAGTTTACAGGCAGACTAAGCTGGACTTTTACAGCATTATTTGAATAATGGTAGAGCAGTGTGTGTAAATGTTAAGTATGACAAGTACTGAAGGCCAAGAGAAAAGGTTTCAAAATTTAGATACGTTCCATTAGTGTAGCTTTATTTGTGTATAAATGAAACACGGTATCTTTAATATAAAAATTCTCTCTGTCCCGTCCCACTGTTGCCTCCTTTTTTAAACTGTGAATAAGTCTGCCAGATTCTGTAGCATTAGAAATGCTAATCCATCTGTAAGACAAGAAATCCACCGAAATTTAGGTAGCTTTAAAGTCCTGAGACAGTCAAACAAAACAGATGCTTGTGACTCCTGTTTTCTTAGTTGAGTTTCTTCAGCTGTGCCCTGTCAAATTAGCTTATCACACCATCAGATGTACCAAACCTGTTAGTTACAACAAAGAGGTACTGGGCTCCCGTGCACTCAGTAACACATGTATATTTTCACATTTTTCCCCGGGAAATTAGACAGAAATATAGTAGCTCTAATTTTCAATATATTTTAAAATTAATTAGAGCAGCAAATGCTCAAGAGGCATTAAAAAACCCTAGTTGAAAATGCTCTTGAATGCTAGAAATTCCAGGACTGGCAATCCCAACAATTACAAAAATGACTTATCCTTTCAAATTCTGATTTCTTTTCAGAGAAACTTCATTTGGCCTTTCTATTCCAGTTCTGAGGTTCACGCTTTCAAGCTTTTCTATACAACTAAAAGGATTAGAAACTTTTCTCAGTGTTGGCAAACATCTTTGATATAATTGCACAGTTCTAGGAACCAACATGCAATATCAAAGAATATGATATTAAAGCCCAGGAACTGTAGATGCTATAAACACAGCAGTATCATAGAAACTGAGCTTTTGGTTGCAGCCTTTCTCTGGTGTTTCATGCGAGGCCACACCTCTACACGACATTCACTTTGCATCCACAGGAGGTTTGTTATAGGCTACTACAGCCTGAACAGCCCTTAGGGCAAAGGGAGGAACCTGAATTAGTGATAGCAATCTCAATAGAGGTTGCCTTTCATAGTAATGTATGGTATTTTCAATGAGGCCTGACGTAAACATATATTTGCAACCATCCTATATATAGGACTCAGAAGTGCTGGCACTGCTGTTAGAAACTTTTAAACCTTAACTAATTTCATGTAGCTGCTTCTTCAATTACACTGCTCCAAGAGGCACTGTGTTTGAGCAGGGCTAATTTTACATAGAAGTACAGGGTGTCATGCCACAGCTATTTTAAAAGGTTGAATGGAATTACTGTCACAAATGACTAGGCTGGTTCAAAATCAAGTAAATGTAACAAAAAGAAGAGTGAGTACTCCTTAAAGATAAGTGTTTGTGAAGCTGCTGTATCTGTGGTAAACCTGAAACTCATTAGAAAATACTTGCTAAAAAGTTCCTGTTGGGATCAGAAGCCATTGTGTGAAGGGCTGCAGAATTAAGTCGCTTGTTCTTTTATTCAAACTGGGTGTGCTACTATAAGTGGCCCAGGGCTTGGAGAAAAATATGGTGGCTTTCTTTTTGTCACAAACAATACAAGAAAATGCAATTTTAAGTGTTTAGACAAATCTAAAAATGGACCTTACTTTTTTTTCTCACTGATTTTCAGTTTCTCTGTTACAGTTCTGCATTCTTTATGCTTTGACCCTAGAAGTAGGATCTTGATTAGACTCTGTAGGATGTAATAGCTTAATTTCTGCAAAGCCTAATTTCTTCAAACCTGGCTCTCTTTTCAGATGTTCCAGTGAGACTATGGCTTAGGATATAACAGACTTTATCAAGAGGAAAAACTGAAACACTAAAGTTAGCTTATTTAAAATCCTTTTTAATCTGTCTGAGGAAGTGAAAACCAGTATCAGACTGTGCACATATGTTGAAGAAGATATGAGGCTATAAACAAAAATTATGGGAGATACAAAAGACAAATTTTTAAAAGCATCTGGTTTACCAGAATCTAGATCTACTGAAGAAAATTCTCTAGGGGTCCTGTTCTGCAACTCTAAGAGCAGCAAAATCAAGATTTTGGTTCACACTGCATACACATATAAGTAACTTATTAATCCATGTTGCTCCTCGAGTGTCAGAGGCTTCCAATGATAGTTTTTTTTTTTTCCCCAGATATATGGTTTTCCACAGGTCAATGAGTGATGAATCAGAAATGTTTACAGCTTAACATCTTTTTAGTTCAGTGTATTAAATAAGCTGTAGCTATATGGCTGGATAGATATATGGTTAGATATAAATTAATGCTAGATAAACTAATGCTAGATATAAACATAAAATTATGATTAAGTAAATGATAGAAATGATAGCAATCATAGAAATATACAACATAAGATATATTTGATATGATAAAGATGATCTCATAACAATAGTATCTTAAAACATCATATACTATAATCTTCTGACCTCAATTACATTATATGAAATATGTAAGATACATGATAGAAATCATGTCTCTGTTTAGACATAAACAGATTCTGAGCAGTTCTCAAATAGTAGATAGAATCTTTAAGGTTATAATTTACCTTAAGGTGAACTTCAAATAGGAAACAAGCTTTTCACTGATCTATCACTGGCAGTTTCTGTAATCTATAAATAGCATTGTATCCTCGGAACTCTTCAATAGATCTGTATTCGTTGGAGGCCCTTAAAGATGGAATGGGAACTACCTAATATTTTTACTGAAAGGAAAACTTTTTTTTTCCCTTCTGAATAGGCAGTTGGCATGCTGAATTTGTACAGAGTGTCCCCACTAGCCAGATGGTAGGGAGGAGGGCATATGGTACAAGTTTCAACTCTTTTTAAAATGAAATCCCCCTCTGGTGCTTCTTGGCTTGTTGCAGATGCACAGAATATAGCTGATGTTAGTCACTCATTTACTGGAAGGGAGCAAGAGGAGCACCTCAGGGCCCTTTTAACCCTCCCATTGTGACAGGCCAGTAGAACATACAGTCTCAGTTCATATGATACAGCCACGAGTTTTGTCCCTCCCATATCCACTCCTGCCAGTTTCAGTTGGGAGCTGTTATCCAACTGTTGGTGATGGATGGACTTGAGGATGTGATCTATTATTTAATGTACGAGTTAGGCTAAAGATGGTGATGTTGCTGGAAATATTCTAGCACCTATTTTCCAAGGCAGACAGGAGTCTTTTTGTGCTGCTCTGAAATAGATGTTTGCTTTTTAATTCCCTTGTGCTAAAGTTTGATATTCATCAGCAGTGGTACAGCAGCACTTCTGAGCACTTGCTCCCACCTCCATTTTGTCCTAGCACAAGCTCGTGTGGCTGGGTAGGGAACCAGGTCAGAACAACCTTGTTAAATTTAGATAATTTTATTAAGTGTACTTCACTAAGTTTCAAAGTGTTACATACTTGTAAGTACAGTTTTTACTCCTCCCCTTGCAGCCTTATTGTTGGTGTCGACTAAGAGTACATCTGAATACGGATTTAGTCTTTCAATTTGTCACTGGGAGTTACCTTAGGTTACTGGCCTTCTTTGTTAGAAAACACAGTTGCAACAGAAGCATACTACATTAATTACTTTTGTGAATAACCTCTAGCCCCTTGCTCTTAGACCTCTTTTTGCTCTTTTACTAGGGAGTAAAAAATTCTCTGAATACTTGATTTCCATGATGACTATACTACTATACACATAGTAGTAGTTCTGAAAATAAAAAGGAAAGTGGGATGTGAGCTTTCCTGTAAAACAGAAGTTTATAATTAATTTCTCCCAACCTGAAAAGCTGCTGCATGCTTTCACTTGATGAAATTTTTGGCTCTGAGTCTGAATAAAATTACACAGTCCAACATATTATGCTTAAATGTTTTATCAAACAAATTATCTTATTCTTGCCAGAAGCTGAAATCTCATAACTTACGTAAACATCTGTTTACTAACTGCCAGCTCCTTACTAAATATTATCTTCACTCCATTTTATCCACCCCAAATAGTCTTGAAAAAGAATTTCCAAGTGCTGAGAGACTTGGCAAGATTACTTCTCTGTAATATATGCAACATTCCTGAAATTCTTGGCATGTTAGCCTAGAATCAATTCAAACTGAAGTACTTCACTACTGCTGGGTTTTTTTTAACTGTTTACAGTTTCATTGTTGAAACGTCTTTATTCTCAACAATAGACATCTTACTATAATGCAACTGGAATATTTTAAAAGTAAATGAGGTGCTCTTCTTTCCCACATAATGAATTACAGTAACCCTTTGGTGAGACATCAACTTTTACTAGGGAGCAGTTTCCCACCTTTTGCTCTGCTTGGGCCATGGCATGACTGTAGCTGCAGCTGATGGTGCAGAGCAGCGGTGCCTTAGTCCGGCAGCAGACATCCTAAGACATCCATGTTGCCTGCCTCAGCTAAGGCTTCCAGTAGTAACTTCACAGCATATTCCAGTTACAGAGCACAACCTCATTGGATGCATCTCTTGGCTGTCTGTTACAGGAAACAGGAAATGAGCTCCTAACTTCACAAAACAAGTAGGATTGTCTCTGGAAATGTGAAGCCTCCGTGCATAGATTAGAGGCGCTTCTGAGAGCTTCTGCATTAGTAGTGAAGCTTTTACTGGAGAAGTCAGTTTTGAAGACAGTCACTGAGCGTAAGCCAGAAACAGCTGAAGAGCTCCGTATGACCTAAATGAAGGGAGGGGAAACCTCTATGGAAAATATGCAATTAATAATTTTAACTATTTCAAAATCATGCAGCTGAAGGAAGAGAACAGCACGGGAATATGGAGTATATGGGAGAGATAAAAGGTATCCAGAAGAAAAGCACGGAAAATAAAATACAGGTTTGAGACAACACTTGAGTCAGAAAAGGAATTAATCTAGCCTTTCTCTGAAGGATATATTAAACAAGATTTGTCTTGAATCTTTTGAGTGCGCACGTTCACAACAGTTCAAGCTGATTTAAAGTTAGAGCTCCCACAGCCCTGTCACTGCCCCAAGCTGCCTTCCTGTACCAGTCTGGGAGTAATGCCTTTCTGGAGGTAGGCTTTCTTCTTGGCTAGATCAGTGCCCCTGAGTTGGGTTACCAAGAGATGACATTGCCAGGGCCAGGAAGTGCAGAACGGAGCATCAGCAAAAGGAGGATCACAAAAGCTGGATTTCATGTCAACTTACAGTGCTGTGGTGCTGCACCCCCTCTCTGAACACAGGATGTTTGTAGGAATGCTATTTAGGGATGAGATGAGAGGGTCAAATTTAATGGTGTTTTAAAAATCAGTGAAATCTAATTTGAGACTGCCATAAACCAAAGTTCCTTAATTAGCATAATTGCGCCGTGTCAAGACAGGGCTAAGCTAAGGTAATTTGAAAATGTAGCTATGTTTCTTACATCTTAACATGCTCAGATTTATAAAATGAAGTGAGTATGTGTTTCCTCTGGGAAAACTGTATTCTCTATCTCCTTTTAAACTTAGTGAACTGATTATATATATATATATATGCATACGTGTGTGTCAGTATATATATGTAGTATTACCATCGATTTTCCTCTGGAGAATTCTATTCAGAGATGAGGTGATTGTTTCTATCAAATATCAGTTGAGCAGTAGGGATGGAAAGGATGTAGGGAGGAAATAACACAATAGAGGCTTTACGAATTATACATGCCACTTGAAGTGTCTAAATGAGAGGCTCCAGTATTTTCCTTCCCCTGTTCTGACTCCAGTAATGCAAGTACTCTGTTGTCATGGTTCTGAGCAAATCAGGAAAGGACAGATGATCTCCCNATAAAAAAATTACCTGCCCTTGGTTGTTCCAGCAATAAGGATAAACAAGGGCCTGTCTGCATACCGTTCCTTGGTATAATTGGGTCTTATCACTGTGAGATGAAACAGTTCTCTGAACAGTGTGCTGCTAATTTCAGAGTTTAGTTAGCTAGAAGAGGCCCAGCTAAGAACGTAAAATTGTAAAACAGAAAACTGGTTCATTTTACCTCAAACCAGGACATCTGTAGAGAACTGTAAAAGCACTGGTGAGGTTTTAACATCAAGATGAAAGACAACAAATAATGATATTAGATCAAATGAAAGTCCATCTTAACAAAAAGTAATTTTTTTTTATTCCAGAACAGCTAATTTTTGCTCAGTCTACTGAGGGTGGTTTAAATTATACCTTAAACAACAGTTGAGAAGCCTGTTTTGACAGAAGGATCACACATTAACCTTTTCTGCCCCAATCTGAAGGGCTATAGAAAACTTTGTCCCTATTAAAATACTACTGGTGCTATGATTCAAAAGAATGTTTCTCTTACTATAATGGATAAATAAACTTCTAATGAAATTAACAAAATTTGCAGTAGATTTCATTAGCGTTACTCGACACTGACAGAATTTAAACAAATGATCCTTTAAAAGGATCTGGAAGCTCATTTCAAAGCAGCAAGTATTTAAAGTGTTATGGTCTGAGAATTGACTTCAACAGAATTCTCTATAATAGATCTCCATTCTGTGGACCATGCAGTTATAGGTATCTTTTGTTATTTTGTTGGGTTTTGGGTTGGTTTTGGTTTGGTTTAGTAGTTCTGGTAGTGCTGTAGCACACGGGAGTAGCTGAGATGAAGCTGAATTGATTGTGAACCTGAAGACTAAATCAAACTTGAAGTTAAGCTTGCATATAAACTTGCTGCAGGTTAAGGCCTATCTGCTTAATGCTATTAGACTGAATTCTCCCTTCCTTCTTTCCAGCTGGTTAATGGTACGATCTAGAATGTCACGTATTTATTACCTTTTAATTTGGTAGACCTTTATTTTTTTTTTTCCCCCTACAGTAAAAGGATTTACCTTTTAATATGGAAGAAGGCTTTTTCCAAGCTTTCCAGAGGCTCAAAATTCTTCCGAAGATGTAAAAAGGCAATTAAAAGTAACCTTTTGGTTGGAAGCTAAGTATGCTTTTTTACAGCTGACTATTTAAAAAACCAACCCAACAAAACCCAAATGACCAAACCATTTTATCAAATTGATAGTTTTCACCTCTGAAGATCTACAGGAGCACAGAAAGTACTGAAAGCTATAGTACCTATACCTGTTCTACCCTCATGGCTGTGCCAGAATAACCACTTGTAATTCAGTTTGAGAAGTCTGTATTTACTAATCAGCTGGGTTATTCTGGACATAAACTTAGGTGTTGGTCAGTGTGAGGTTGTGGTTCTGACATAATCTAGCGGATCCCTGCTGCTGAAGGAAAGAAAGGTCTGACTTGGGCATCAACAGGAGGTAAATGAGATTCTGGGGGGAAAAGGATGGGGAAGGGATGGGATAAGGAGTGGTGACAGTTTTGGTGATGCAGAACAGGTGGGTGGTGTGCTGTGACACATAAACCTGACAACACACCAAGGGAAGGAGAAGGTGTGGGGTTGTGGGCTGCTTAAGTTGGCACTGAATGCTCGTGAAACTCTGCTCTCCTAAATGCAAGCCTATCAGCAGCAGGGTCAGTGCTTTTTAAGAAATATTTTCAGGTCTGCAAAACTATAAAAAAAGAGTGATCTAACAACTGCTAAGATGGTTAGTCTTTCCCCCGCCTAAACCGTATCAGTGTTACATATCCTTTCAAGTATTGTTTTTTAAAAAAGATTCTAACTGTGAAGTTTAGGGATTTTTTTTTTTGGCCTTTCATATTTGAATTTGTAATTGTTCCTCTAATTTGTATGTATATTTTCAGTGGAATTATTCAGTTGTGGCTAGACTTGTTTGTTCATTGAATATTCAGATGAGCATTTTATTGCACGATTTTTTTACAAGATGAAAAAAATTTAAAACAAATATTACTGTAATATGTGGCTATGACTGGCTACAACTAGTTACTGTAAGCAAAGCATTTTTAAATTTCAGCCTGTCCCCACAATCATATTCTAGTAATGCTGCTTTGGTTTGCCAAATAGTGCTTTTGCTATGTACTGTTATGAGGCTTCCTGAAGCTATCTGGCTTGACCTAATAGTCTCCAGTATCAAGCTCACGTTAAGGTTAGGATTTTTAAAGAAACAATATTCAGCAGCAGCAGATGAAGACAAAACACTTTGAGCATTGTTTATTAAACAGCAGGAGTTTGTAGGTGTGAAGTAGGGCAGAAACAGTAATAGAACTACCAAGGAGGGGTATAGTCCTGGTCTAATGCAGCAGAGGTGCTGCCCTGCTGTCTGGCAGCATCGCGGCTGTCTGTAATTGGCAGATGCTAAGGTGAACGAGATTAAGCTCCAGAGATGAAGGTTTTTTAGTTCTCACTGTACAACAGGGCTTGCTTTTGGCTTTCTTCTCCTGTTTTAAGACACAGGAACAAAAGAATGTTTCTTAGTAGGCACGCTTTGTCACTGGTATTTAGATCTCAATAGCTCCAGTTGTGAACAAACTCAGTAATATTAATAACTCCCTCCTAATCTTCTCCCCCAGACTTCTTATAGCATAAAGAGAACACGGCATAGTGTAAAGAAGTCCAAATATGTTGTGGATGTAAGCAGTACTAGGACCTACAGGCTTTGGGTCTTTTCCTTCATGAAAATATTTACGTAAGCTTTTCATACTTAATGGTGACATCTGGTACTGAAAGCAAGAGCTACCTGTTTTAACAAAGTAATTGAGTATTTTTCCTAATGAGTTTTGTATTGCAATTAAAGCACCATAACTATTGTCACAAATAGCTCCATGTGGTTCTTTGCTTTCCTTACAAAGAAGTTAATAGAAGCAGTATCTTGGAGAAGAGTTATTGCTACAGAGACAGCACTACCTACTTGTAGTGGGACACTTCATGGAGTAACCATGGAAATAGTCAAGTAACAAGGCAGCTACCTTGGGCAGGTCTGAAATGATGCATTGGGTATTCTCAGACAGGTAACCTGCTTGCTCTCATCTTATTTTCCTGAACGCAAATATCTAGGACCTCCACTTTAAATCAGCTTGTAACTCTTCTTTACCTCTCACAGTATATTGACAAATTTGTGTTCTTTTCGCACCCAAATTTATCCTCAAGAGCTTCAAAAGAGGAAAGTGTACTCTTTAACTTTACCTTGTTTATCTGAGGAATTCAAGAGGCATGTTATGATGGATTGGGAGATTTAATTAAAATGTTTAAAATTTAGTTCTGCTAAATACTACTTATGAACTGACAGAGACTGATTTTGATTTCTTCTGCTGCTTAAGAGAAACAAAGCCAAGGTGACAGGTCATTAATCCCAAGGTGTCAATGCGATTGTACTTCTCAGACATGTTGTCATGCTCCTTTAGAAACCTGGTGTACAGCCTGCAATTAGCATGTCTCCATTAGATTTTGACCTTGAAAGTCAAAAGGCATTTTCTTCTTACTTAGCGCTGCGCATCATACCTTAAATATAAAATTTATTATGTCAGTAGAAATTACTTTTATTTTAAAACTTCCCCAGCCTTGGACCTCAGCACTGGAACTGTAGTTACAAGTAATATTGCTTTGGCATCTAGGTAAACATAAGTGAATTGGTAAAGCCTATTTTTTTCCCCCCACATTACTTAACGAGTTGTAAGTTGTTTAAGCAGGAAGATTAAGGTTGGTGGTTACGTGACCGGTTGCTAACACCAGGTTTTAAAGTAAAGGTAGCCGCTTTTAAGCGTTTAAGATTTTGTGCTGAGACTTGTGTTTGTTGCTAACATTTGAAAGAATAATTTGTCTGGTAATTTCAAACCACCCAGACCACAACCCTACCCGGGCTACACTGTAACCCCACAACCGGCAGCTACTCCCTGTGCCCAACGCTCACTTCCAGCCGACAACCGCCCCCCAACGCCACAGCGCGGAGGGCGGCAGAAAGAGCCCCGCCGCCACCCGCTGTTCCCGGCCTGCTCTCCCGTCCCGGCCCGGGGACCCGGCGGGCCGGCTTCGGCACCAAGGCCGCGGCCCCTCAGGCCGTCGCGGGCGGGTGCGCTGCGGAGGGCAGCGGTGCTGGCCGGCCTCCCGCACCACTCAAGGCTCCATCTTCATGGTAACCAGGTTTTTTTGTTTTTTTTTTTCACCTGCCCGGGCAGGGAGGCGAGGAGACCTCGCTGCCCAGGTGGGCCCGCGCTGGGGGCGCCTCCAGAGCTNGGGGCGGCGGGGGGGGGGGGGGGGGGGGGGGGGTTTCAAAGTGTTCGTTATCGCAGCAGGGTCCCCGCCACCGACGAGGCCCTGCTCTGCTGTGGCCGAGAGCCGGGACGGGACGCCCCCTCGCTCCCTCACGCCCCTCCCGGGCTGAGAAGGGAGCCGGCGTCCCCTTTCCCGAGGCGGGAGGGGAATTCGCCCGCCCTTTCCGCTGCCTCTCCCCGCCCCGTCCGTCGCGTCTCCCCGCCGCCCGCGGAAGTGAGCGGAGCGGGGATGCGGCCGCGCTGTTGCTGCTGCCGCCTCCCCGAGCCAGGCACCTGAGAGGCGCGACGAGACGCGGACTGAGGGAGCCCCCGCTCGCCCCTCTCCTTCTGTGCCCTCCCCGCCTCCACATCGCTCTCCCGCCCCGCTTTGCCGCCGGCGCCACAGGGTGAGCGGGCGGGGCCGGGGCGGCCGAGGGGAGCCGAGGCGGGGGTGGCCGAGGTCCGGGCAGCTCTCTCCGCCTGGCGCTGAGGAGATGGGGTGCGGGCTAGGGCGGCGGGGTTATTTGGGGTGAAGGTTTATTTTTAGGCGCGGGGCGTTCGTTCCGTTCCGTTCCGTGCGGAGCCCCTCCCTGGGCGGGCCGAGGCCGCTGGCGGCGCCTGTGGCGAGGGGGGAGCGGCGGCGCCGCTCGGTGTTGCCGGAGCTGCCGGGCAGCTAATCCTCATCCTCGGTGGCCGCTGGTAGCTCTGCGCCTGCCCGCTCCGCCTGGCGTCGGTGGAAAGGCGGGGAGACCTACAGGCTTCGGCCGATGGGTTTTTAATTTTTTTAAATTATTGTTCTTATCTTTTTTTCATTATTCCCCCTCCCCCCCTCCTCTTTTAGCGCTGGTTTCTCTTGCAGATGTTGCTGCAGGTGGGGGCAGCGGGAGCAGTGTGATTGCCTGGGATCTTGGGGCATCTCTCTCTTCACCTTTTCAGCTTCCGTGCTCCGGTGCTGCTGCTGCTAAAGACTTTTTTGTAACTATCGACTCAAGTGCAGTTTCGATGGAAAAATGAAGGTAAAGGTCTCATCAGAGTCACTGACTTCATTGGAGCTAAGAGGATTTTTGCATGCAATTTGGTGACAACTGCTACTGGTGCGTGTGTCTGTTTTACCGTTCCAGGGGTTTGCAGGGTTGCTCTCATGTGTTGATTCTGTGGTAGGAGTTTTGGTCTATGTTCTGTAGTTTTTAAGAATTGTAGTACCATCCTTTTTTCTTGATTGTACTGCCACTTGTTGAACTCCTCAGACAGATTTTATCCTCTCTTGACAGACCTTCAAAGTGCCCATTGAGTTGTTTTAGGGTTCTATGTGTTTGGAATAGAAACCTAGAAATTTCTTGTTTTATTTGGATGGGGGCCTCTGAGCAGCTTAGTATTTGCTTAGGTTATATTGTTAAATTTCTTCTTTCGAGGTGCACATGTGAACCATTAGTTACATTTTGTGTTGAAATATTTTTGTGTACATTTTGCGTTCTTAAAAGTGACTGAATTTTGCTGTCTTGGACAGTATTTAATTAAAAAGTAGCACTAAAGTTTTGAGTTTTACCACTTGAAAAATCGAGTATAAAGTTGTAAACTCTGTGCATTGAAAGAAGTGACTCTACTATGCTTTCTACTTCTTGCCTAGTTTGAAAATGACTTAATCCAGGGAGGTAATTAAGTTTTTTTCACATTGGGCTTCAGGTTATGCTCTAGGAACCTTGAAAGCCTCTTTGCATTGGTGATAATGTGAGCTTCACTGGTTTTTGCTTTCTATTTGACTCTGGATGTTGAAAATCTCTGAAATGTATTATTTCTATTATTGTATCTACGTGTAAGAAAATAACTGTTGTTTCCCTCCACCCCTCTTGTGTCATCAGTATTCTTTGAAGAAGGATTTTTTCTGTGTGGCTACCAGTTTACCTTTGCTCTAGGTTGTTATGTGAGATAGATGGGTTCCTTTTTTTCTCAACCCATTTTGAGAAGAGAGGTGCTTTTGTAGTAGTTTGACTTGAATGAAAAACTGGATTGAGTTTGTGATGTAGACCAACTAAATTATTTTATATGGCTAGATGGTGTTCTGTTTTGAAGTACGGTTTTCTTCCATGACTGGAGAGTTGCAGTTGTGAAATCCAACCTATGTTGGAAACCATGTAGGTTATTATAATCTCATATTTCAGAACTCTTTTTTTTTTTCCTTTTTAAACTTTAAAATAATCTTGGGATTTCCTTAATTCTATTGATTGTGTCTACCAACTGTATATTTGTAATAAATTGCACATAACTTGTCAGGTAGAAGGAGTTTTGGAGTGTGGTGGAGTGTCTCTAGAAGACCCTTGTTTTGGGAGGCTAGATAAAGGATAGAAGTGTCAGTGCCTCTGTATTTCAGTCACTGTGTTGCAAAAGATTTTTGAATGGGCAGCACTGGGAGTGGAGGAAGCAGAGTGGATATAACGCTATTGATGAGAAAGAC
>VXBW01001177.1:206314-473463 GCA_013400375.1 Thinocorus orbignyianus | reverse complement strand
ATATCAAATGTGTGTATTAGATATTTGATGTTACGTGGGATTTCTGATTTATCAGAATGATACATTTGGACTATGTTTTAAGTATATTTCGTAAGTTACACTTAGCAAAATAAGGAAATTGCAATATGCAGTTCAATTGTAATGCCAGTCTGACTCCCATTACCAGTCACCGTCATGACGCTGGATATCCCCAGTTGCTGCAAAGGAGTGTGAGGGTTGAAAGCAGCTCAAACCTGTTGCTCTCTTTTGCAGTATTGTTGGTGACTGCATATGTTGGGTTGAGCCAGAGGCACATCCCCAGTACTGATCTAACTCAGACATTCACATTCTGTTGATGAAATCGGGGAGAAACTTTTACACCACTGGTTGATCCACTCAACTGATGTAATTGTTCATCCGAAGTGAAGGCCACCCTCCAGTCCCCATTGTGCTGAGGTAAAGTCTCTGCAATAGCTGGGGTTAGTCACAGCCCACATTATTTCCTGAACTTCACGGGTGCATTGCCCTTGTCCATCTCCTCTGAGCCCTCTGTTTTAGGGGTTTGTTGGTCAGTCGCTGTATTTGAGTATGCTTCATATCCAAATTTACACAGCTTTGAGACTCACCAGAGGAATTGCTAGTGGAGAATACTGGAAGTAATCGGTCTTCATGATTGAATCTCATATGAGGTTCAAATAGCTCTGTCACTGCAGTCTATAAAGATGAAGTCTTCTGAATATAACTTCCAATTTTCTGCACACCGCTAAAAAATTGGCTCAGAAGCCAAGAATAAGACATTAAATAATGGAATTTACTTAATCAAGGTGAGTTTGTTGCTTCTCTGCATTTGTAGTTTGTGAACTTGGCTGCACTGATTTTTATTTATTTTATTAAATCTGTGTCCACCACACTCAGCTACTCTATGTATTTATTTCTTTTGTTAACATAGCTGGTGAATTTCTCTGGAGATATAATTCCTGAATTATATCTCCAGAGAAATTCACGGAGGAAGTTCTATCATAGTCCCAACCTTGCTGAGTATTAGTTGTTCCAGAATGGTCTGAGGTACCTCCAGTTCTGGAATCCTGTGGAATCACAGTCATGATGCTGAGTGGTGATTTGTTTAAATAGAGAGTTTGAAGATGGACAGTAAGATGATTAAAGGTCTGGATCTCGGAACCTCAAGCCACCATGCCCTAACGAGCATGAGAAGACTTTGCACTGATCTTTCACATCTGATGGAACTGGCAGAAAAGAGCATTACTGCCACTCTGGGCAGAGTCTTTTCCTTAAAGACCTTTCACAGCCCAAGAGTCTTTGTCTAGCAGGAGCTGTTTCCCAAGTCCATGTGCGCACACATGGAGACTCAGGCCTCTATGCCCATTGACATGTAGTTGGTCTCTAGCCCTGTGTACTTTCAGGGTGCCAGACAGTGTAGAAGAGGTAAGCGCTTGGTATTTTATTGTGTTACCCTGTGCATTGATTTCTATGGCAGTTACTCGGTCTGTTGTTACCCCTCTGCCATCCTGGCCCTGAATTGTACAGAACTGGAGAAAAACATGCTTAATAGGATCTGAGTTTTCTAAACCTTTTAGTATACATCACATATAGTTTGGTCAGACATAAAGTTCAGGAAATGAGGAACTTGTAAATTTTAATCTGTTTTGCATTCAAACACATTTATTATATTGAACACTTATTTTTTCCAGTGTAAGAAAGGTATATAAAAAATGAAAGATAATTCTGATGGTGGGTGAGGAAGTACTGAGTCTTTCAGGATCCCAGTAAGAAAGGCACAAATGCTTGCAAGGCAGATCACTATTAATAACTCAGAAAAGGCGATAGCAAGGTATAAATCATATGTCCTTTCTGATGCTGGGAGCTTTGAATGGATCTTTGGTCGGGGCATGGCATGCTGTGGATCTTGTGTGCTCACTAGTATTCTTACAGGTTTTTGCTCGCAGTCGGGTTCATCAATCACTCGCTGATAGCAGTCAGGTTTGGTGTGTGGGCTTTGATGTTGTCCCTTGGACAACACACTGTAATATCCTTATCTCGTTAATAAAGCTGCAGTTCCTGAGCAGGTGCATGGAATATTTCAAGTGGAAAAGGCAACATACTGTACATGTACTTAAGGTTAAATGCACATTGATTACACATTGATTAGGTGTACATCCATTAATTTTACTATTGATGAGACACACTAGCATTCAGTAGCGATTGTGCAGTGTCTGCGATGGAGGCGTATACCAGGGTGTGTGTCACTAGCTGCTCCTGCAATAATAGTCTTACAGGTTGGTAGCTACAAACAAGTCAGAAGCTCTTTGTAGTACCTGTAGTGGCTGGAGAGGGGGTCGGTTTTACAGGGACAGATGTGGGTAGATTTAAACTGACTGAATCAGCTATTCAGATGGATGGGATGATTCATCAGAAAGTGATAGGTATGGTTAGGAAGCACATATTGGAAGCGTGCAAAGTCAGTGCTTCCAGTCATCTTTTTACATTTGCAGTTATGCCACAGTGGTTCCCAAAAACTGACTTTACTAACCTGCAGTTTGCCAGTGAGACTTCTTGCATTGTAAAAGTATCTCAATGTCAGTGAGCCCCGCTGATTGCTAATGAACTGTTTCTGCTAAGCCAAGAAATAGCATGGTGGTGGTAGGTTGTTGATATCAGTCCTAGTAGAAAGAGGGTAGGCAGAATTTCTGTAACAGGAAGAAGAAGAAACAATAACGCATTACTGTTAACTGGTTAATTAGATTTTTTTTTCTTAAGAGAAAACACAAAGGAACTCTTGAATTTCTCGTAGTGTAAGCCTTCAAGGCTAATTTGTATTCATTTTGATAAACAAGCTTTGGTCACAGTTCCATGGGCATATGATTGATGTGTATTTCTTGATCTAGAAGTCGTAGTGTATACATTGGAAGTGGTCCAAGAAAAGTCCTCCCTGAGACAGCTGTTTATTTTTGTTAGCTAGCATCCTGCTGCTTTGTTCCTTGGCAGAGTTAACTACAAGCAGGGAATGGGCAGCTGTAGTCACAGCTCCAGAAGCTTCAGTGGTCATGTATGTGCTTCCTATTTGATAGAGCACCGTAGGCCAGTATAATTTCTTAGCCCAATTATCCATCTAAAAACTTGGCCTGAAGTGTTTTAAAGTACTGGCTGATAGATGCTAGAAAATTAATTACAGTATAGGATGGGAAGACGTCTTAATATATGTGGGTTGTCTCCTTCAATGTAGAAGCACTGTGGGTTTGGGAATAGCTTCTGTTGGATATGCTAAAGGGTGTTGCAGAAGCCCGGATCTCCAGTGTGCAGATCTGGACAGCAGTGCGAAGGAATGTAGAGCACTTGCTGACATTATTGAAAAAGCAATCTTTCTCTTGCTTTGTGGAAATATTACATAGTGAAGGCAAAATTATTTGCTTGAGGATAATTACTGCTTTCTAGCACATAGCAAGCACTTTTTCAACTATTTTTTTTGAATCTAAATCTGTTGGTGTAACCCACTTCATTTTTTGGAAGATAGTGATGCAGGCGACAGTGGTGGGTTTCTTAGTGGGTAAGCAATCAAATTTAATTGTAGGCAAAGTTAGATATTTTAAACTGTTCTTTTCTGAACTAGGAGTGTAGTTTAATCTACACTGATTGTAGAGGTCTTTGAGAAATTAGATGAAGATCCTCCAGAATTGTCTTATGATTTGTGATTTTGCTCTAGAGAAAGGAGCTGGCTATAAAGACCTTCTGAGCCTTTATTTTTTAATTCTTTACCAGATTTTCTCTGTATATATTTTCACTGTGTACAGTAAAGTATTGTTTGTGAAAGTGGGAGATAATATGAATGAAACACACATTGAAAATAAGTGCCTTTTTGAGTCTGTCCCAAAAAGGCTGTCAAAATAGGCTTTGTTGTAGCACAGTTCTGTGCTAATGAAGATTTATTTGGAAAAGCGTGATCTTTGAGACTAATGTTTTTGTTTAACTTCCTAAAACATCCTTAGAAAGCTTGTTATTAGACTTTCTGAAGTTGTAATTGATAATATTGGGGAAATGATCAGTTGTGTATCCTTTTTTGAAATTGTTATTTGTGTTTAGCAGCCATGTCAGTTTGTATCGGGGGAAAAAGACTTTTCTCAGCTGTAAAATTTGTAATGGCTGTCAGTTCATTTCTGCCTACTCTTACTGGGAAAGCTTGGTTGCTCAGCATTTTTGTTGAGAATGTGGAGTCATCTTGGTCAAACTTGTACGTTTGCAGGTTTGTTTTGAAGCAGCACTTAGTCTTAATGGTTTTTCAGCCCTGATAGCTAATACCACGAATGCAGTTTCTATTTTCAATAAAAATCAAAGGCTGCCACTTAGGATTGGAAACCTTAAGGAAAAGAACATGAGCTAGTAATTCCGTAGGGTGTTTTATCAAGGGTGGAGATTGTGGCAAAATTCTGGGTGAATGTTTTGTTTAGAAAAGTGTGTAGTTGAAGAAAATTTAAACACAAGTAAGGTTAAAATCCAAAGAAAAATTAAGTATTACCATTTAAAGTATGCAAAATCATCGTCTTCAGCCGCAATTTCCTGAGAATTGCAGTAATTTAACTTAATATTGGTTTGTACATGTAGGCTTAACAGCAGCTCTAACTGGGTGTGTTCTTAATTGCAGAATAGGTGAATTTGGATGAAACTGTTTCTTCCCAGGGGCTGAACCTTGTGAGCACGGGGTGCTTCCTGGCTGCTGGAAAAGTGGTGGTACGCTTAAGCACGGATAAGCTGGCTGCATGGAAGACTGAGTGGTCTTGATGATGCATTGCTTCCCATGATGAAGTTTTAGGGAAATGAACTGATATACACCAAAAAGTATTTTATAAAGCTTTGGATCGCAATGTTTGTATTCTTCATAACTGAAAAACCTGCCATTCTGCTGCTCTTGTGGTCAGCTTAAGTTGCTTTGATAATAGTTGTGTTTTGTAGAGGGAGTCTTATGATGTTGTGTTCTGTGAAACACGTGGACTGTAACCTTGGTGTAAGGGCTTGTGAGCGTTGGGCTTTGTCAAAAGACCCATTTTAGGGGCAGAATTATATTCATGATTTTGTTTTCCTTCTCATGTTGAATGTAATAGTTCTTTGAAAATTCTTTAAATATACGTATGTTGAGGCAGAAAAATTTGTTTCTGTTTTGAACCATGGCTGAAATATTTTTGTCTCGATTTCTTGTCTGATTTGAAATGAGTAAAGGTATTTGGAAATAACTTGCTAGATAATTTTTGCAAATATATATATTTATAGTGTATAATAATGTGTATTCACCATCACATTTAAAGCTTACTTGCACCAGTTTACATACTTAAGGGTTCATTAAGTACCTGACAAACGCTAAAGCATATTTAAGTCATGTATTTTGTGATACCCTATAAAAATTTGGCCACAGACTTTTCAATTCTGGTCTTTGCACAAATGCATCATTAAAAGGATAGTAAAGAACAAAAGAAGGCTCTTTCAGAGGAATGAAATATGGGAACTGGAGTGGAGGTGTGGCAGAGCATAGCTGAGCTTCTATTCTTGGCCCTTGCTGAGTAGTACTTCAGCAACCCAGCTGCTCAGTGCTGCTGGTTTTAGGCTACAGAGTGGGAATTAAGGGGTTCCCCCTCTTTGGAGGACACTAAGCATATTGTTAAGGTGCAGTTCTTTCGTATTCCATCCCGCCTGCCCAGGAGCTCAAACACGTGCTCCATATCACCCTGTTTCTCATCTTTGTCGCTAGACCTGCTTTCTTGTATTTACAGTGCAGGAGTAAGTTTTGTTGTTTTCGTGTTTCACTGGGAACTACAAGACAAGTGCAGAATTTCTTGAAAGTGAAAGCATGTGAGTTCCAACTGTAGCACTTTCACCTTTGTTCCTTGTTCACATGGGCCCCAGGGATGAAGTCTTTGTGGAGTCTATTTGAATAAGCAGCTAGAAGAACGAATGCTGAGTTGAATTCATCTCGGCTGTCGTATCTGAGTACATGGCAAGCAGCATGCAGTATAGAAAATGAAGATTGTCATATCTTTTTTAGGGCATAAAAATGCTGAAATTTTTTAATGTGTTGTCATCTTGAAGTACTTTATCTTATATTTTAAGTCTCAGCATACATAATGGAGATTTATACAAGACAGTAATTATTTTTAAAGCATAAAACCACCTAGTCAAATTCCTTGCAAGTACAATGGGAAAACCATCTCTGTGGTGTGCATGTTTGCAAGTAAGGTGTCTTTTAGTTAACGGAGCGGGGAAGTGTGTGTGGCACAATGGATGAGATATTAATTATGGGTGCAGTAAGGTAATGAGAGGGGGGAATAAAAAGAGTATCATTCCAGCTTCTCATTTAATAAGCAAGAATTTGGAAACACTGAAGCTTCATTAAAAATCAAAGCAGTGCTGAGGTAAGCAATCAATGTTGCTATTGCTGTTCTACAAGGCATAAAATTTTGACTTCTTTATATTACAGGAAAATGTTTCCTTTTATAGGTTTGACTTGAAGCTTTTGAACTGCTGTCAAGTTTTATGACTCGACTTGCATCTGTGCTCTTATTTGAGGTTTTCTTAATGTTGTTTCTCCTGTATTTGTGTACAAGAAAATGTAAATAGGCCTGCTTAGACCACCTTCAATAACGAATAGGAAGTAGGGGCAGGAGTGAAATTTATCTCGTGTGATTGCTTTCTGACCAGGTATTGATGATAATGAGCTAACGGATTATGAATATTTTGAGTTGTTACGATCTCTGTCATCAATGAACATGTTGTTACAGGAATCAGTCTTCTTAGTTGCATGTCAGATGTTTCTTTTATTATTGCAGGTGATACTGCATGAAAATAAGCTGAATTTTAGATTTTATTTTTTTTGAAGTGCAATGGTTATCAAAAGCTACCTTTTAATGGCATTAATCCTATATTGCTCTGGTATATGTTGTTTGAAATGAAATGTCAGTGCTCTCCTTCCTTTAGACTTTGGGTTTGTTTCTTAGGTTGCACATCTTCAAAAAATCCCTGATGGTGACAATGAGACAATGATTCCTGTACTGTCTTCAAAAAAAGCAAGTGAATTGCCAGTTGATGAAGTAGCAAGCATTCTGCAAGTAAGTGGTTTTGCATCTTGTAAGAATGCACTGATGTTACCAAACAGTAAGTTTGATATTTCTCAAGGACAGATCTTGTTATTGGAAGTCTGTGCATTATCATGCACTTTGATATTAGCTATTGTCTACTTCTAATAGCATGTTGATTTTTAAATTGTTAATGCTCTAGTCTCTAATGTTTAAAAAAAACTACAAACCTGAGTGTTTAGAGGGAGGATGAAATTCAACTTGAAAATAGTTGGATTTCTGTATGCTTTGAAGATTGCTAATAAAAATCCTAGAGTCAACCTACCTATAAAATTCTGTCCTGTTTTTCGTAGCTATTGCTTCCGTTTCTCTAAGGAGTCCTTAGTGTCCTTAATTTATTTTGGTAGCCTCCATTTTAAGTGGAGGAACAGGATTGAGAAATCTTCCTATTGACAGATTTATGGACCGTTGAATCTGGGTTTATTTTCAAGATAGATGGTCTTTTTTTCAGTATGCTTGACTGCTTGAGAGTACACCATAAGAAGTGTTGGTTATTGACAACTCAAGGCTTTGAAGCTATTGCTGGCATTTGGCTGAGTAACTGAATTCTTGACATAATCTTCAAGAGTCTGAACTGTGCCCATGGTTTGGCTTGTTAAAGAGTTTTCTGCAGGGAAGATCAGCAGTCGTTTAGAGATGTGAAACAGCATCTGCTTCTATAGTTCTGTGAATTTTTTGTTGAATCTCTTAAGTATTGCCAAATTGAGTTTTAAAATAGTAGTTAGCTTTTATTGTCATACAAACATGAGTATCAAGCTTGTCTTTCTGATGTTGACCAGATTTGTAAAATCTAAGGCTATGTATTTTAGTGTTTGGATTTATTTTGAGGCCTAGCATATTATTGTAGTTGCTGACTGTGTTATTCTTTGTGCATTTTAATAGGCTAATCTTCAGAATGGCTTAAAAAACTGTGAAGTTTGTCATAGACGGGCATTCCATGGATGGAATGAATTTGATATTAGTGAAGATGAACCACTGTGGAAAAAATATATTTCCCAGGTTAAGATTTTTGTCCTTTCTGTTACTTGGTTTTTACACTTTTCAGTAATTTTGCTCTTTATTATTTAGCTTTTGTGTGCATGAGCATATTCTGATAAAAGTGGGGAAACTCTGCTAGAGCAGCAAATTGCAACTTCTATATTTATATCTAATTTACCTATTGAAAAAGCTTTTGTTTAGGTATGTGCCAGTGTTGTAATTACATGATGTGTTCTTGAATGTATGTTTGTAACTTGCCAAAGGGTACCACTCATAACTAGCCTGAGGGCTGGAGGAGCAGAATAAAATTCCCTTTACACAAAGACTTGAGCATGAATCGCACTAAGGTCAGACACAAATGCATATGACTGTTAGTAAATATTTAAATGGAACATGAAGTATGAATAACTTGATAGAGGAAATTTTAAGAAGCAGAACCACTGCCTTTAAACTTAGGGTATAGGTGGGGCCAGTGTGATTTATTTATTAAAAATCTGTGTGATTTATCTCATGTATGTATATAAAAGTGCATGCAGCTTCTCAAAATGGTGTGGAAATGTCACTACTTCCTTCAGCCTACCCGTCCCATGCCCCAGCTACATGAGATATTTACAGCAAATTTTCAGCCAGAGGATTTTTCTAATTAATTTGTAGCATTAAACATTTTGACCAACGCTTCCCACACCTGTAGACTAAACCCTGAAGTAATAGATGGTTAATTCTAAGGAAACTTGGAGTTTTACTTGGGAGTGACTAAAAAGATACCCAGCACTCTGCTGGCAGTGATAACAGTGAGAACATGATTACACACTAGCTGTCCTCTGGCATCAGTGCTTTATTTTCCCATGTGTAGTGTCAAATTAGTCAGATGCATCAGAACATTTCTAAAGCACATTGTCCAAGTCTATTTTAGGTAGGATTTATTAAGATGCGTATTTGCGTTGAATGTGATTATCGTGTGCTTTTAGAATGTTCTTCGCGTTAATGGGGAATGTTCTTTTTTTGTAACGGTTCTCAAAAAAACCCGACCGTGTTAGCAACCAGCTGTCGTGTAGAAGCAAGATCTGTTATTATTCAAGCTTTAGAAATCTGAAGAAGGCATATGATCTAAAAGGAAAACTTGTATCTTGTAAAACAAGAAATCGTGAATTGAAAGTTATGAAATATATTGCTGCCTTGATAGCAATGAGTTACTGGGGACAGTATAAGGCTGTTACTTCAAAGACTAAATGTATTTCAGACTTCTTTTTGTATTTTTTAAGTTATGTTTAAATATAACATAAACAGATATAGGAGATTATTATTTTTGTCTTCAAAATGTTAATCAAGAGATGTAAAAACCAGTTTTTTCCTGTTCTGGCTTGAATATGGTTTATTCAAGGTCTTAGTTAAAAAAACCACCCTCGAGTAAACACCTGAACTCGATAGAGTCAGACTTTCTTTGTACTGACAGGTTAGAAATACTTTAATCGTAGAATAAAATGTTTCAAAAATAGATCAGATGTGCTTTGAGGGGTAAATAAAATGGCCTTTCTGTCAAGAATATTGCTGCATTACTGTTCTGTTTCATTTCAGTTTAAAAATCCCCTTATTATGCTTCTCCTGGCATCTGCAGTCATCAGTGTTTTAATGCATCAGTTTGATGATGCTGTCAGTATCACTGTGGTAAGGAACTAAAATTTTATCTTTGGGAGTACTTCAGAATGTGCGATCGCGTGGACTGTCAATGTCACATGAATGCCAATGTGGGATGGGATCACTTGATTCTAATTAATGAATTTGATTTATATACTATCATTAAATCCATTTGGTTTGTGACTGGAATTTGATGGGGTTTTTTTTCCTTGACTGATAGCAATAATACATATCAAAATATATCAAAGAATAATCTGGCTGCCTCTTACATCTTTATTGGTTTAAATGACTGTTTTTAGGCATTTGTTCAGAGGACCAAATTTTGGTGTCTCTTAGTAATTTTTGTCTTAAATTATGCTTTAATTTCAAATTGAAACCAAATAAGCCTACTGTTAATTTACTTGAAAGGTGTAATCTTTTCAAACATGAAAAAGAAATATAACCTGAACTCTCTAGAAATCGCAGATGGAAGATGGTAGCTGAAATAATGAATTTTTTGTGGAAGTTTGCAGTTGAATAGGTCGCTGAACTGGTGAGCCAAATGCAGTGTTGCTAAATATTTGTCATTGCAAATGACAGAGAAGAAAATTATCATCCCTTTGACCTTTTTAGGGTGATAGGTGATAACTGAAAATTGGGATTTCTGTATGATCAGAAACAAATTTTAGCTGATTTAGGTCTTGGCTGATCTCTGCACCCTCTATGTTAAATTTTGTTTTTGTATTTAACTCAAAGTAACTTGAGGTTTACTCCTAACCCCTCCAATTCTTCAGAAAGAGTAGTTTTCTTGGGAAGATGAGCTACATGGCTTCTTTAAGAAAAAAACATGCAATTTTGTATTTGAGTATAGTGTTATTTTGGAATGTTCTGTTTTGTTCCTAAGATGGATTTAGATGAATTATTATGAAATATATTTAATTATTATGGCTGAAAGTTTGATTATTATATGCTTTTCTTTTCCCTCTGTTAATCTATGAATCTTAAGTCTATTTCTTAACCTTTTGAGTGAGGCAGTGAGGTAAGAACACGGTAGTGAGTGTAAGGGAGCAGTAATTTCTGGCTTCTGTACTACGAATGGAGGCGGTATCCGTAACAGCCTCCTGAACGTTGGTAGAGGTGTCTTAAAATATGGATAAAAAGTGTGGTTGAATTAAAGTTCATGGATTGAGGTTTTTTGTATAACTTTTGACTAACCTGCCATTTAGTCTGGTTGCTACTAATACCCAATTTTTCACCTAGTCAATATCTGGTTTCCTTCATTTTCAGGTGATAGTGCTATTTTTCTGTGGCTGTGTGTTTGTGCTCAGAGCCTTAGCAACAGAACTGATTTGCTTCTGAAGATCGACATGTTACTTGCGGTGACAATGCTGGCTTGAGCAGCTTTTGCCATATTTCTAGCTCTGCCAGTACAAATGTTTTGTAAAGCATTTTGGTCTGGACTGGGAACTGATGAAGATTAAAAAAAAGAAAAAAAAATTAAAAAGATTACAAGCTTGTTCCTATTTGGAGAATATTGACTTATTTAGGCAGGCCGTTGCATGTAAACACAAACTGAGAGATGGATGTGATGCTGGGAATGCAAAGCTGTGTCAGATAGCATGAACTGTAGGAGGTAATACTGCCTCCAAAAGAAATGTGTAGCTGTGTTGGAAATACTCTGTGGAAAGATGGAATATGTATAGTGAGTTACTCTAATATTCAGTTGGTGAAGCTAATACTAGTATTAAAAATAAGGCAGATTTGCTAGATCTTGATTTTGTTAAGAGTTCTTCAAGAGCTTTTTTGTCTTGCAAGATGGTAGTATCTTGGTTATTTTGTAGTTGTTTCTGAGGGTGCTCTAAATGCTTAACTAATGGATTTTGTCTTATGGTTGTGTAATAAATCAGTGTAATAACTCAGTTTGAGTAACTAATTCAGTTAATGTAACAAAACTCAGTTTGAGAGTGTACTGAAGGGAAGGATGATATTTATTTTACACAGAATTGATCACTGTTACTTTGTGTAATAGATTTCATTCATTCAGTCAGTTTCACATACCAGACTTAAAAGCCTTGTGGTGTTTATGTTGAAGTGGTGTGCCCAGAATTGTATGTGATACGGGGAGGCTGTGAAGACTTGCTTTGAGGCCTCAGTACTTGTCTTGGATTCTTTCTAATGAGAAGGTTTTCTTAGCTTTTTGTTTGGGATCTTCAACATCTGGCCTGTTTGGGGTTTACTCAGTGTCCCGTCTCATTGGGGCAGAGTTCCCGAGCCTCATTCTCCTCTTGTTCTCCTTCCTGGGCTATTTGCTGGCTCCAGACCTGTTCTTCAGCTTGCTACCTCATCTCTTGTCTTCAGTTTATTCTTAGTCATTCTGATATCTGGTGGTTTGAATGAAAACATATCTGTGATGCTCTGTAGCAGATGTCATTCCTAACCTTTGCTCTGTTCACAGAGAATACTATTCACTCAGACCAATTTTCCTATTTGTGTCATGGATCTATCTCCACTGCTGTTTCTTGCTCACTGCTAAGAAATGTAAGGCAGTGGAAGTTTTTCTTCAAAATCAGTATCTAGTTGTTAATCTTATTTTTAGTAAAATCAGGTTATTGAGTTCTTGAACATCACTAGAGCAGATGTAAGTAGATAATAGCATCACTTTTATAACAGACCCAAGAGGTGCCAAGGGATTTTGGGCATGAGGAAGTTTATTTCAAAATAATATTGTTAATGTGTAGTAATAACTATGGCTAAGCAAAACCAAATATGATCATTTACTTTTATGACCATTTGGAATTTATCTCATCTGCTTCTGTTTTCCTGCAGGCAATACTTATTGTTGTTACGGTTGCCTTCGTTCAGGTAAGACAGCTGTTACACAAATGAGATTGTTGCTTTTATGTAAACTCTTCTGTTTATAAGACTGAAGTAGTTGTCTTGATACATTGTGCTGTGAATGGTTGAGTAAAGAGCTCTGAGCTTTCATCCCAGTCTTTTGTCTTTTCTAAAGTGCACGATTCACCTGCTTTAACTACACTGACATTTATGCATCTGTATTGCTATTATACTCAGCTATAAAGGAGTACTTGTAAAAAAGCACTTAGAATAAACAGTGTAGAGGTATTTAAATATTTAACTTCATAGAAAATAGATTTTCAAAATGTAACTCTGGCTTCAATTTTGTACAGAAATTAAAATAAAAGTCTTCCATTAATTTTCTAAGTCATAAAGAAGCTGTTTTCATTCTGTAAATACACAGCTTTACTCAGTGAGTGCCTGAACCAAAATTACTTTGTGTTTGTACTTTATACATAAAGTTAGAGATGAGTTGTATGGCCTTAGTTCTCCATGAAGAGGCTAAGAGCATGAACACGGTATTTTTGGTACTAACTTGGTAAGCTGTAGAGCTTATTCATGTGCCTGATCACTGAGTTCAGAAGCACTACTACAAGTATTACAAAGACCTGAAGATAGTGAAGAAAAATATAGAGGACCTCTGCTATTCTTTCACAAGAAGTGCCTGTAGGCAATCTGTAAATTTTTCAGTGTTTGGACCATACTTCCCTTTTTGAGTATCTAATATAGAACTGTTGAAGGACATCTCTTATCTTACTTTACTCTTACTTTAATACAACTTTACTAACAGGACAAATTTCAGTAGATGTGGATGTATCTTACGTTTAACTTTTGCCTGTTATAAAAATGTTATGTTTTACTTCTTAAAAATGTCTCTTTAGGAGTACAGATCAGAAAAATCTCTTGAAGAGCTTAGTAAACTTGTGCCTCCGGAATGCCATTGGTATGTAATTGTCTGTCCTTTCAGTCATAAATTAAGTCATAATAACTTTAATCTGAAATGAGTAAATGGCAAAGGTTTTACTGAACTTATTGCCTTTGTATCAAACTCTTATGCTGACATAAAACAAGCTTTGCTTTTGCTCATTTTAAAAATTATTTTATAAGCTTAAAAAAGTACTCCACATTGCCCCTCTGAATGAACCCTTCAAATGATGTTAGTGATGTGTAACTTCTAAGAAACAAGCAGCAAATAAGAAATTGTACTTTACCCAAACCAGTAACATCACAGTGCGTAGTCAACAGTGTGAATGTTTTTCGTGGGCAAAATGCCAGAGAAGAGGTCCTTATTGCTGTTCCTGTTTTTACCTACAGTGTACGAGAAGGTAGGGTGGAACATACACTTGCAAGAGACTTGGTCCCGGGTGATACTGTTTGCCTGTCAGTCGGAGACAGAGTCCCTGCTGATCTACGATTATTTGAGGTATATACCTAATATGACTTTAATATTTATTAACGTTTATTTTTGTGGGGCACAGGGGAAGAGAAGATAGCCACTGAATGCTGAACTACAGTAATTGTTGTTTGGAATTCACAACTATTCTTATAGAAATGTTGAAATAATTGCTTTGCAAATGTAATTGTGTGTTCTTAACGAAATATGTGGTTTCTTTTTGTGGCACATAGGAAAAAATTTTCCAGTTTCATGTAGTAATGCATTTTTGAAAATTTTAGTTGTGTACTTTTTCCTTAATGTTAAACGTGTTGTAAAATGACTGTTTTCAGTCTGAATTATAAAATATTTTGCAGCTGTTTGCAGATGTTTTTGGGTCTTTATTTGCATTTATCTCTGGGGTATAGTTTCAGTGTTCTCTGATAATGGAATATTAAAAAAATAATTTTGAAATTGTGCCCGTGTAGTATTTTCTCTGACACTTTTTCATTAGTGTGTGTTGCAATATTTTCTAATTTCCTAAATATTTAATTTGTAAGATTAGCACTGCTGGAAGTATTTGAGTTGAAGCTATAGTACTGTAATAGTACTTGCAGATTCTCTAGAAGTGAAGTGGAATGTATATATACTCATCTCACTTATTTTGATGGTTTTGGTTCAGTAATGTCATGTTACTTTTCTGCAAGACCAGGGATCCTCAGGTTTCCCAGTATCTGGGCTCTCTGTCGTTCTAAAGTGACTTCTGGATACGATGAGCCATGTATCTGTGATTGATATTGGGTTAGTCTGTGTTCACTTTATAGACAAAGCCTGAATGAGCTAGTTTCTGAGACAAATTTGTGGGGCTCTTGAGAAATTTGTCTGGCTCATCTGTTGTTAGCCCCTGTAGTGTAGTTAGTACTTGAGTGGGTTTATTTTTTGTGACTGCAAACATTTTCTCCTTCCCTCAGCAATTGTGTGGTCTCTGCATTGATACAGCACTGGTGTTGCAGCAGCATCTACTTTCCTGCTCGTAAGCTTGTGACGTGCTGTAATAGTAGCGTGCTCGGACCTTTTACAAAGGAAAGCAGAAAGGGAATTAGAAGTTTCTCAGCTGTCGCTAGCCCTACACCAGATAAAATTTTGTACCGTCCTTATCCTAACTACTCTTGCAGATCATTTGAAAAGAAGAGTATGTCATCTTATTCTCATCTTGTGTGTACTGGTCATTGTTATGGGGTTGGTGGCTTTTAAAAAAATTAAAGGGAGATCATCTTTCCAGATAAAGAGCTAGATCTCTTCAGCATATTCTGGTTCTGTCTGTCCTGGGAGATTGTAGAAATGAAAGCAGGTGCTGTTTAGTCTCTACAGCCTTTCATATATGCGAGAAGTTTCTTCACTGGTCTAATCTTGCAGGGGCAATCTCATTTTTCAAAAGACATTTTCTGGCCTAAATTTTCTGTATTTTAATGAGTGATCCATCAAGTTCTATGGTAATCTTCACTAAAGCCAGAATATTGCATCAAGAACTAACATACTCTTAAAAGCACTAGATTTTGAGCGCAATTTCTTTTGGTAGCGATGATACATATTTCAGAGCTCATGGCTAAATCTGAATAGTAGCAAAGTTTCAGCTTGGTGTCTGAGGAATACATAACAAATAAAGGATTACTATAGAACTATCTGGAGTTAAACATTCTTTATGGACTTGACTGAAAGATTCATTGCAGTTTTTGACATGCGTCCCTTTTCCTTTGTTGATACATCATCCATCTTTTAAAAATGGGTACTACCCTGGGAACTGTGTGAGAGAATAGCAGGAATTAGAGGGATTTGTCAGATCAGAAAGCACTTTAGTAGTGGTACGATCCTTTTTTAACACTGACCAAATAATTTTTCATCTAGCTGCCTGTGTTCATTTTATTATTCAACCAGAGTGGATCAGAGTTATTGTGCCATTTAGAAAAAAAAAAACAAACAACCCAAACCTCAGCCAAACAACACCACCAACAACGAAAGTCCAACCAAATAAAACACCTCCACCCACCCATAAAAGACCCACAAAAAAAACCAAAACAAAAATCTCTATATAAAACAAAGCACCAAAAGAACTCCAACTCAAATCTCGTAGTGATCTGCTATAGTGTAGTGGTAGCAAGTGCAGTGTAACTATTTTTTACTCTTTGTAAGTGATGTCCTTTGAAAGAGTCTTGGCAGTTTGTGAGTGTCTTAATACTGTTTTTCTTGAGAAGGTTATCTTGAAATTTAGGGGTGTGGTCACCAATAGTGGTTTTGTACTTTTTAGTAGTACAAAATTATTTTTCTTAAATTCTGCGAACAGGATTTTATGATTCAGGCTTTGGCTAAAGCCAGTAGATTAATATGTAAGAATTTGTCAGTTGAGGGAAGACATTTTTCTTGCATTTATATTTTGATAAGTTATTTTTTTGGTTTGGATTATATTTATTTAGCACAAGCTTAATTTTCTTCGTCTATCAGCTGATCAATACAGAATAACTCATTTTTAACTGTTCCTTCTCTAACTGCCTCAGCATGCTACCACAAAAGGAAAATGTAAAACCAAAAAGGGAGCTTCTCTTCCTCTAGTCTACTTGACTGCTGCCTGAATACTGTTTTTCCTGTACACACTTCCTGGAGAAAAAAAACCCAAACCACTGTATGAAATATGCTTTGTGTTAGCCAATGCTTAATGGACCATGATAGGAGGAAGTGGATAGAGGAAGAATGGAAAGGATAATATATATGTGCGCTTGCATTCCCAGTGACAGAATGCATTTTGAATGTTTTATAGAAAACCAATCACAAACGTAAAATTGAGTAAGCTTACAATGCAAGAGTTTGCTGCATTGCTGCAGTATTCTGTAGATGTGCTTGTTGTTTTGTTGATCCTTAAAATATGGTTGATGCTGACATGACTTTTTACTATATGAATAAATTGGGTGTATTTTTAACTGTCAAAATAGGGGAACTTCTAGTAACACTTTCAACTAGTTACGAAAGATTGTTATACTTCTTGCCTAGTCCATCTATTTTGTTTTCCAAGGCTGTGGACCTTTCTATTGATGAATCCAGTCTCACGGGTGAGACAGCTCCTTGCTCTAAATCTACAGCTCCTCAGCCAGCAGCAACCAATGGAGACCTTACTTCTAGGAGCAATATTGCTTTCATGGGAACATTGGTCAGATGTGGAAAAGCAAAGGTAAAATCATTATTAATAGAGAAGAATATTTTCCATGCTTCAACTGTTTGAAGGCACTTCTTATTTTTGAAGTTCACCTATCAATTGTGAAATATACTTTAATAGCTACATGTATTTTGAGTTTTCTGAAAGCATAGAAATGGACTAGAAATAGCAATTTTTACTGGAAATATGGAAGATTTTACTGTGATACGTTGCCTGTCTTTTCTCATTGGGGCTTTTTGAGACACTGGTTTAAAAAGGAAACTAATGTAGGGCCAGGAGACCTCAAATTTCTAGGGACTAGATGGTGGGAAAACCCTCTGTCTAGAATGTGGTGTTGTACTTCTAGAGCTGCATTCACACATTTAAAAGTCTGTAACTGAAAATGCAGTTTTGGCTAGTGTTAGATAGGAGTTACCCTGTTTGAGTTTTGTTACTAAACTTCAGTAGTGCACAGAACAACAGCTTCTTTCACAGACGCAAAAGTTTCTTAGCAAAAGTATTTTTTACTTGTTCCAAGAATTATTTTTAGCTTTGTTTATAAAAATCATAGCAAGCTAAATGGCATTTTCCCACTATTTGAGTCAAAGCTGCCGAGAGCAACCACTACCATTAAAATTAAACCTCAGATTTGTCTTTCTTTTTTTTTTTTTTTTTTTTTTAGGGGATAGTTATTGGAACAGGAGAAAACTCTGAATTTGGGGAGGTTTTCAAAATGATGCAAGCAGAAGAGGTAAGAGGAAATACTTAGAAGCAAGGACGTATTTTGTAAGTGTATATTTCATCCATTAGAACTTTGAATTTATTCCTTAGGAACCTAGTTCAACTTTATTACATTGCTTTTAATATTTTTATTTCCTCTAGTGAAATAAATCCTAGCTGTTGAAGATGGGAGTAGTAATTAAATTCAGTGCATCCACAGCTGATCTAAAAATGCTAACCATGAAAATAATATTCTGAACCTGTGGAACAAATCTTATTGCAACTTGTGTCCCCACCTGTTAGGATGCGATCAGACACAGTGTGCAGCGCTTTTTCCCCCAGATATTTAAATTCCTGAAATCTGCCCAAACAGAGTAACTAAGGCTGTTTAAAGCGTAAGCCAGGAGTCCATTGCTGTCCTTGTGTTGTTGGCTGTGGTGCCTTACTGTACCTTTCAAGGGAATAGTCCTGTCCAGCCACTAAGGTGGAATCAGCTTTAATACACATGTGAGGAAAATACGATCATCTGTTCAATAGTACTTAGTTTGTATTCTAAGAAAGCATAGTGCTTAATGGGAAAAAAAGAAGGAAAAGAACCCCATGTGAGCATTCGACTCAAAAAATATTCTGAAATATCAGAATATTGTAGGGCTATTTATAGTACAGTAACCTCATTTTAGAAGTCAGTGTTGAAGGTAAGAGTGACTGAGACTTGATACCAACTTTCTCAGATAATATATATGTACTTCTCCACAACTTGTTGAACAAGGATGATTTTACAATGACCCTATTTCCTCTCCCCTCCCCCAGGTTGTCTACGTATTTCCATGGTTTTCTGTTTGGCTAAATTGAATTTTCTGCAGATGATTAACAAATTGCTTTTGAAATATAACTGGCCTTCCAGGGCTCTATTGCCTTTGTCTTGAAAAGTCAGTTTTATTCTTTTTATCAAGAACTCTTGTGTTTGGAAGAAATGTAGTGGCTTTTTGTCAGCATAACTTTTTGTTTTTTAATAAAATCTTTGATAATAAAATCTTTTTTAATAAAATATTTTTGTATTAGATTACTTGATGTAGATATCAGAAAGCTCCAAAATAGTATTTCTAATAAATTTTTCGTTTCATTGAAACAGAATAGTCTGATTGCAGAAAGTAAACGTAGGGTATAACTGCATCTTAGTCACTGACAGCATTTTGAAATTTGCACATCTGAAGTAATATGTGATACAGTTCATGCCTTTTAACCTGTGCTTGTTAACTGCTACGCATTTACCATTCATCAAGGCTCCAAAGACACCTCTGCAGAAGAGCATGGATCTCTTGGGAAAACAGCTTTCTCTGTATTCCTTTGGTATAATAGGTAAGAGAATTTATGTGAAAGAATTATAAATTGATATGTAACTGAAACTGAAAAGACTTGGGAAAATGGAAGGCTTGATCTTTTGTTTTTAAGGATTTTTTGGATCCTCATATTTCATTAGTCACTTTGAGTTCATGTCACTAGTCGTATGAAGATTACTGATGTGACGTAAGTTTAATCATAAGGGTGTTTCACAGAATCATGGAATGGTTTGGGTTGGAAGTGTGTCACGTCCCATTCTCAGGAAAGAGGGGCGTAAGTGACTCACATTTTATAAATCCCTAATGGTGTGAGCTAAAGTGAGATAAATCTCAAGATCCATATAGAAACATTTATTAGTTTCCCAGAATAATTAGTATAGGTCTTAACAAGTCCATAATAATTGGTTAGGTATATAACAAATTACGCCAAGTGGTGAGGTATGGATTGTGTTACTTACACAATAACTTATGGCAAGGGGTACTTAAGGTCATTACTTAACTCTAAGAGAAAAGTGAAACTGAGGGGTAGAGAAAGAAAAAGGTAGAGAAAAAGACAGAGTGAAAAAGATCACTGGTCGTGGTTCTAGCATCTTTTTCAGCAAATCTTCCCAGGCATAATCTTCTTTGTTCTTGGGAAAAATCTTCCCAGGCACAGTCATCATCATTGTTCTCACCTTCCTAGAGGCACTTATTTCCCCGTCTACATTTGCTGAATTAGCATGGTCCAACCCCCTTGCCAAAGACAGCCTTATCGCAGGTTTCTCCCTTTTCTCAGGTTGCATGTAGCGTGATTTGGGTGGAGAGACAAGTACCATAATTATATATGTGTAGCATGATCTCTATAATCTTCATTAGCATATGCAGGGGTGTGCGCTTTCATATGTGGATAATGAATGAAAGGTCATTTATCAGACAAATGCCTTGAATAGAGGACTGACAGACTCATCACACAAGTGGCAGAACTGTCTTGTCTTCACAGAGCAGTCTTCTCACTGCTATTTTAGGTGCCTGTTAGTCTTACTAATTCTTTGGATGTCAGGTCTGCATTATTTATTTCCTTGCAAATATTCGAGGCATTCCATTGAAGGCTTGGAGGGCCTTCTCCCCGTCATCGGGGAATTTATAGGTTGTCTTTTACGAAGGAATTTTAAAGGTCATCTAGTGCCAATGCCCCTGCCATGGGCAGGGACACCTCCCACCAGATCAGGTTGTTCCAAACCCCATCCAGACTGGCCTTGAACACCTCCAGGGATGGGGCAGCCACAGCTTCTGTTCCAGTGCCTCACCACCCTCACAGTATAGAATTTCTTCCTGATCTGTAGTCTAAATTGACTCTATTTCTTTTTGAAACCATTACTCCTCATCCTGTCACTGCACTCCCTCATAAAGAATTCTTCCCCATCTCTCCTGTAGGCCCCCTTCAGGTACTACTGAAGGCTGCTATGTGGTCTTCCCGGAGCCTTCTCCAGGCTGAACAGCCCCAACTCTCTCAGCATGTCTTCATAGGAGAGGTGCTGTAGCCCCTCTGATCATCTTCATGGATCCTCTGAATCTGCTTCAGAAGGTCTATGTCTTTTCTGTGCTGAGTACTCCAGAGCTGGTCACAGTACTCCAGATGGGGTCTCACCAGAGCAGAGCAGAGGGGTAGAATCACCACCCTGGATCTGCTGATCATGCTTCTTTTGATGCAGCCTAGGACGTGCTTGGCTTTCTGGGCTGAGAGCACACATTGTCAGCTCACTTTGAGCTTCTTGTCCACCAGCATCACTAAGTCTTTCTCCTCAAGGCTGCTCTCAGTGTATTCTTTGCTCAACTTGTATTCATTTGTGCTTGGGATTGCCATGTGCTTGCACTTGGTCTGGTTGAACTTCATGAGGTTTGCATGGGCCCACCTCTCAAACCTGTCCAGGTCCCTCTGGATGGCATCCCTTCCCTCTGGCGTGTCAACCGTGCCACCGAGCTTGGTGTTGTCAGCGAACTTGCTGAGGGTGCACTCTGTCCTGATGTCCATGTCTCCGACAAAGATGTTAAACAGCACTGGTTCCATTACTGACCCCTGAGGAATGCCACTCGCCACTGATTTCCACTTGGACGTTGAACTGTTGACTGCAACCCTTTGAGCACAGCCATCCAGCCAGTTCCTGAACCTATGGGTGGTCCATCCATCAAATCCATGCCATTCCAATTTTGGGACCAGGATGTCATGTGGGACAGTGTCAAATGCCTTGCGTTAAGTCCAATTAAATGATGTCTGTTGCTCTCCCCTGATCTGTCAACACTGTAGCACCATTGTAGAAGGCCAGCAAATTTGTCAGGCGTGACAGCTTGCCCTTGGTGAAGCCACATTGACTGTCACCAATTACCTTCTTATTTTCCGTGTGCCTTAGCAAAGATTCCAGGAGGATCCGCTTCTTTCTGCCTTTGAGATTGTCCAGGAGCTCCTTGTTCATCCATGCAGGCCTCCTGGCTTTTTTGCCTGACTTCTTTCTTCAGATGCACTGCTCCTGACCTTGGAGGAGGTCATCCAGCTTTATTGGGCGCTCTCTCCTCCAGTGCTTTTTTTCTATGTTACCCTGCCAAGCAGGTTCCTCAGGAGGCCAAAGTCTGCTTTCCTCAAGTCCAGGGTAGTGAGCTTGCTGTGTACCCTCCTTGCTACCCTAAGGATCTTGAATTCTACCATTTTGTGATCACTGCAGTGAAATGATCAATTACTTGATTGAGCTTGATTATGTACTTCTTCCTGCAAACATACTTTTCTGACTTACTTTTGTGTCTTCCTTGTAATTGCAATGGGTCTTGTATTCAGGGTGTGCATAAGTGGGTATCTCACTGTTGGTATCACTGGGTAACTTGACTGGCAGAAGCTTTCTCCACCTTTGTCATACTAATGGAATCATGCTTTGACAGTGAAAGAAATAATACATTTTTATAGGGAGCACAATGATGTGCTTGGTTTTGGCTATTTGAGTTCTTTTTCTTGTCCTCATGAGGCTACACAGTATGTGTTGGTTTTACATTTATCCTGACAACTATTTTCTTTATAGGAGTTATTATGCTGGTTGGCTGGTTGCAAGGAAAGCACATCCTTGATATGTTCACAATTGGTGTGAGGTAAGATTTTTGTTTTTAAATAGTGTAGAATCCTGCATTGCAGCAAATGTCTGAAAGCTAGTGATGTATATTGTGTTAGGCTTGCACACAGACTCTGCTTTTCAGTTCACATTAGTAATTCAAAATGAAAGTAGACTTTTTGATGTAAAAAATAAAGTTCATAGTAATTTTTAATGATATGGTATGTTATTGCCAGTCTTTTAAACTGTGCATTTTAGTGATGATTTCTGGGTGTATTGTGGAACATCTGCAAACAGATGATAGAGTGGTACAATTAAAATTTCCATCACCGAGTAAATAAAGTAAACAGAATTTTGTAAGTGTCATCAGGCCAAACCAAGTTACTACAAGCCTTCTGTTATGTAGTTCGTTAGCTCATTTTCTAGCATATTATGAAAACTTCATCCCAGGGTGTTGTCTGCTGAGAATGACACTGAATTTAAATGATCTAACTCTACTCTTAGAAAAGTTGCTGAGTTGCTAATCACACGAACAGTGCATAAGGCAGAGGTGTTTCTTTAAGTGACAGGATCAGACTCTGGAGATTTACCCTTTCGGAGAGAGGACGGGGGAAAAAAAGCACACCAGGACCTGCATCTTTGAGCATTGTGTAATGAGTTATGTGATCTTGCTTGCACTGTTAGCAGGGTTTTTGTTTGTTTTGTTTTTTAAATGACCTGTTCCATTTCTGCGCTTCACTTGCTGCCACATCATGATCTGCAAGTGACAGCTGTGGATCAGTGGTCACCTGAGGTGGTGACATTTCCCAATTCTGTATAGTGCTGACTACACTTCTTCACAATCTGGGCTGCTTTACACAGTACTAAATAGTGTTTTGTGTAGGCAAGGCATGTGTACAATTGATTTCTCTCTTCCTCCCCCCAAAAATTTTTTCATACTTTTGCATGTGTAGTGAGTAGAGATGTCTAAGTTCCTACGTTTTGTTCCTGCCTTCAGTGTATATCTTACAATGAATGATGTACAACTGGAGTCAAATGGCAGCTGCTCCTGTTCAGTGTTAACCTCGGTGAACAAGACAGAAGCAGAAACGATGTTCTGAAGTGTAAATGCATCATTGCTATGTATTCATGTATGACATCCTAAGACAAGATTTGTATATTTACTTTCGTTACAGCTTGGCTGTAGCTGCAATCCCCGAAGGACTCCCAATTGTGGTAACGGTGACACTGGCCCTTGGCGTGATGAGAATGGTGAAGAAACGAGCTATTGTAAAAAAACTCCCTATTGTTGAAACTTTAGGTATGACTAGGCTGACTTAGAGATAGTATTTTGGTATAAATGTTAGGAAATCAACACAAATGTTGATGACTAATGATTTAAATCAGATACTCTTATTTTGTTACCAAAGTAATGGTATCTCTAAAACATTTCTAAATTGAATGCCTTTTACACAGAGTTAAATTTCAGGTATATGTTTTTGTGGGCCCTCTACTATTAGTTTAGGGATTGTTTTGTAACTGAAATAAATAGTCTGTCAGCGTGATACACGAGCAGAACTCTAAACTGCATGAATAATTGGATATAGGAAGTACTGTTTGTACTTGTTTGCTGTAAGATGCTCTTGTTAAATAAGACTCAAAATATTTTTTAAACTAATTTTTGGTGTAAGTTTAGGACTGATATTGACAGTTGGAAACAAATCCAAGTTTGAATATTAGAAAGAGCTTTGTAAACATAATTACTATTAATAATAATTTAATTGCTTTCAGGATGTTATGCTGCTCATATTAAAACTTGTTGTCTAAAACCATTAAAGCTTAAAGTCGTTCTGTATGCAGTTTCAGTCATGAAATGTGAAGCATATGACCTGGAAAAGAAACAGAAATTCTGAGTTAAATAACTGTGCTGCATTTAAATTTCTTTTTGCATTTGAAGATTGGAAATATTTTTTCATTGCCTCTAGCAGAGTTTCATAAGTGTTTCTAGGTTTTTTTGTTGCTGCTATCATGTCCAAAAATGTCAAATACTGCAACACTCTTTCAAAATACTATTTTCCTGGGTTAAAAAGACATACACAAATTTCACATTTCTGGAATCTTTTTGATTTTATTAAAATTTGCTGGTTAAGTGGCAAGTCACGCTTGCATGTCCTACTGGTAGTTGTTGACCTTTTCAATAAAGAAGAATGACAGCTGTAAAGCAAGCTCTTAGCTTTCCACCTAATCAGGCATTGCAATTGCAATTTCAGTAGTTTGAGATACAGCAGAATAAAATGAGAGGTAGTGAGTGGAAGCATTTCATACAAGTTGTGAATTTGGGATTTGAATTAGTTTTTTTATTTATTAGACAAACTTGCTAAGAACCCTGTACAGCTATTCATTAATAGTTAAAAATGGTCTGTCTGTGAAAAAACAAAGTGGGATTTAACAAAGACAGCTGCAGAATTTATCAAAATTAGTTTGTCTTGAATACTTTTGCTCTTATTAGTTACTTGCATTGTTCTGAACAAGCATTGTCTTATTAATTAATTAATCTTATTAATTGATTATTTCAGGTTGTTGCAATGTAATTTGTTCAGATAAAACCGGAACTCTGACAAAGAATGAAATGACTGTTACTCATATTTTTACTTCAGACGGACAGCATGCCGAGGTATGTAGAGAGACTGTTAAACTTTAATTTTACTTTTTACTTCGTTTTGTGTATCAGCTGAAACACACTCGAGTATACTGCAGGTAAAGCATCAGTTAAGAAGGCATAAATTTGTTGCACCACTTCCTGTTCCTCAACTTCCAGCTAATTCTGGTTTTCTGTTCATTTAGTATTGCAGCCTTTGAGCTGTGCTATCCAAGCCTTCTTTGGTTAGAGAGGAAGTTTTTTGTGTAATACGTTAAGTTCCACATTGGTGGCTGTAGGTCACAGTGTAAGATGGATGCTCAGATACAGTACAAAGACAAGTTGAGAGTTCATATTTTTTCTTCAGTACAGAAAGCTGAGGCTATTTTGCTGTTGCACGTACATAAAAATAAAATCTGCACATTACAAACATTGAAAATAGGGACATCCAGCTTTTAGCTAAAAGATGATGTAAATGCACAAAAGAAAAGCAAAAGCAGAAGGAATGGAAAAGCAGCAAAGATGTGGAACCATGTGGTTACATGGGAGTGTTTTAAACGAGTTCTGAAGTTCTTGAGCTCTTCTTGATAGGGTTCTTTTTCCCCATTACAGTTAACAGAGGTTCTTGTCTTTGACTTTTGTATGCATAAATACTGGCATTTTTTCTTACTATTTCCTGTAATTACCTGTGTTTGCTTATATATCCTGGTACTTATGTTTCTATTCTTAGAATTCTGTAGGAATACTGTAATTGCTTTTTCTTTACTATTAGCACAGTTTATTTACATCGGATTCCCAATTCAAAGAGAACTTGAAATGGCTGTAAAATGTGTTAGCTGTTAATGCTGTAGACGTGAAGACTTTTTTAGAATCCTAATGGGATGACTGCTTTTTATGCAGTAAAACTACAATTTTACTGTTTTTAACTCTTCTCTGAGGTGTCAGCTGGGAGGCTGTTCAAGTATGATTCCCCCCCCGCCCATCCCCAGTCCTGCTTTTACTGGATAAAAGTAGGACTCTGCTCTGTACTTCCATTTCCCTGTAAGGGGTATGCATTATTAACTAGGATAAAGACAAATAGGAGGAAGGAGTTAGAAAGCCAAAGAAAGAAGAAAAAAATGAGGGCATGCCTAATACTGAAAGGAAATAACATGCACTGCATTTATTTATGCTATGAAATAAAATTGCTACTTAAAAAAAAGATTAGTCTCTAATATATATCATTGAATTCACTTGCCCTCAGAGTTTTAATTCCTTCCTACTACATTACAAGCTGAGTAGGAGAATCTGTTCACACTGGGTTAAATCAGTCATGAATGACCTTTTTAAAACTTTCTGTAGTTTATAGTAAAAAGATGAGAATAAAACAGTTGATGAACCAGGTGAATGTGACATTGAGTTCGGCCTTTGGCTGTTTGTTGTGCAGGTTACTGGAGTAGGTTATAACAGGTTTGGAGAAGTAATGCTCGATGGTGAAGTAATTCATGGTTATAACAACCCATCCATCAGCAAAATTGTTGAGGTAAGATCATGGCACAGAGAGGTGAGTTTTAATTGATGATGTAGCACAAGAGCTTTGTATGACATTTACTTTGTGTTCTGTTTTCTCCCCTTTCCTTCCTCCTCTTATAGGCCGGTTGTGTGTGCAATGATGCTTTGATTAGAAACAACACGTTAATGGGGAAGCCAACAGAAGGGGCTTTAATCGCGCTTGCTATGAAGGTGTGTACTTGATGGTGCTTTTTGGATCCATGGCAGGTGGAAGTGTGTAGAAATAAGTTCTGATTTGTTTTTTTCTCATTTTCTTCTCCTTCGGGGTTCCTAGATTTGTATAGCAACTGCTCATCTTCTGTGTTTCTGAGTTTCTGGAAATCGTTGAGCATTCTCAAAGATGAAAGAAAATAATTTAGAACTGAAGTAAAATGTTTGTTTTCATCTTTTTGCACTTAGTACTGTTATTTTACCTGCCACAAACTAATTTACCTGTCGATAATTGATTGTGCTGTCTCTTTGCAAGTTTTCATCAGAAGCAGTAAGAAGTTGGTAACTGATGTATTGGTGACTCCAGCATTTATAGTGCCCTTTGGGCACAGGTTGCTTGAATTGTGGACACTATGGTTAAGTGTTTTGTTTTTTTATATAATGTTGTGACACACCCATTTTGGCTACTGAGGAATGTGGCAAGGTCTCTTAGCACTTGATTTTTTTTTTTCCTGTGCTGGTGAATAAGCTCACAAACATTGGAAGATAAATGTATCACAGTCTTTCCCTGTGTCACTGAGGCCCAAGACAGATATATTGTCTTGCTGAGGCTCGTTCCAAGTCCCTGGTCTTCGACTGGAAAAGATCAGAGTGGTGTCATCTTGGCTTGAGCCCACAGAAACTGAGAAGACCGAGAGTCTTACACATGTGCTGCTGGAAAGGGAGGTAGTGAATGAGTTGTGAAGTTCTGTAAATCCTGAGAATGGCTTATGGCAGGCTGTTGCTTCTGCATCTTCTTTAATCATCACTTTCTTTTAGACTTGATTAAGGGTGGAACATGGAATGCTGTGAGTTGCGTCAGTGTTGGGGAGAGAACAGCATTCAAAATGAAATACATTTTGTCTGGAGTCTTCATGGTTAGTTTCAGATTAAATGCTTTGGTGATTCTGATCACTTCAAAAAGTAATTTCAGGTTGGATCATTCAAACTTAAAATGATGTTGCTGTAGCCTTGTTATAATTTTGTAGGTCATTCTAGCAGAGAAATTACATTGATTTTTTTTAAAGGCTTTTGGTCTTTAAATATGTTTTTGTTTCAGCTACATTGCTAGCCATTGACAGACTTGTGTTTGTGGATGGTTATAATCTACAAAGTATTTTAAAATGTTTGGATGAAAAATAGTATAGTGTTAAAGTGGTCTGACTTAAACTGAAGCCTGAGAAAAGTTTCTAGAGGGTTTCAGTGCTGGTTTGTCAGAAGTGTGTCTAAACTGAACCAGTGTACTCAAAAGCAACTTCAGGGATTAAACTGATTTTTAACAAAGTAATAATTGTTAACTAAGATGTCTCAACAAGTGAAAAAAATTGCAGAGCTGTTTGGAAATAAAGGTCGTGATATTGTAGTGGAGTGTTTCTGTTTTATGCAGATGGGTTTAGATGGACTCCAGGAAGACTACATAAGGAAAGCTGAATATCCCTTCAGCTCGGAACAAAAATGGATGGCTGTTAAATGTGTTCACAGAACACAGCAGGTAAACTTCAATCAATAGTTCCTTGTGCACTTGCTCTGTAGAACAGTTATCTACCTTATATATATATCCTCATTTTTCATTTCAGAAGTTATGGCAGGCTGTAGGATTGCACAGTCCTGGGAATATGGTTTGATAATAGATACAATGTTATTTTCAAGCTCTGAAGTGGAGAGTAAGAATCACATGAAATCCTTTCCCTAAAAGGCACACTGGTGAATTACTTGAAATATTTTGTTATCTGAGACTTTGAATGTATACCTGGCTGTTTTTTCTTCCTTCTCCTCCCTCCTCAAATGTGTAAACAAAGTCTGCCAATATTCAGCTGTTTCAGTGCTACATAGTTACATAATGAATTAAGAGCAAGAAGATGCACTGATGTTCGATAGTAAAATTCCTTTTATTTGAAAACACACGTTTTCTGGTTTTGATGCAGACAGCATAGGTTTTTATTGATGTCAACAATGTCTTGGATTATCAATACAAACAAATCATTCTTTAACCTCTTTTCCGATCTTCTGGTGCTTTCACATACATATTTGTCTTCTAAATAATATGTGAACCAACAAACCTCATCTTGGACTTGCTAGTTCCTAGTAAAATTTCAAGTAATTCTGACCAAAAAAAGGCTTGCTGGTGGTGTTCAAGTATCACAGTAAAATCTTTGCTTTAGAAGCAAAGCATTTGACTCCTATCTAAATAGGTAATATAATTGTATAATCCTTGTCTTTATGAAGAGTAGTGAGCAGGAATTGCTATACAGTTTTCATTCATGTAAAGATCTATTGTATCTGTGTTTTGGTATCAGCACTTCTAAGATTGTTGAAAAAATGTTAGCAGTTTTAAAGGAAACATAAATTATTTGAAGGCCAAGAAAATGCAGCAGGATTAGAAACTTCGAGCTCTATCAGTTGAGCCTGTCAGAAAAACGGAGGTAACTTGACTGCTTTGCATAAATACCTTCACAGGAAGCAAATGGATATATTAAAATAGAGCTTTTTAGTTCAGCAGGGAAGAGATAAGAATCAGTGATTGAAAACTGAGCTGAGGCAGCAATTCTTAATGGAAAAGGCAGGGAAAGGATGAGTTGATTTAACGTTGAAGTTAAGTGTTCAAGGTAGGTGGTGTATTCTTGATCCTTTGCTACCACCAAAGCTAGATGGCTATCTGGAAAATAGTAGAGTTGTTAGACGTGGTACAAGAATGCAGGTGATGTTTAGTGACCTGTGCAGCTTGTCAAATAATAAGCTAAAGATCTTTCAGGCCTAATGTTCTGTGTAGGGTTTTTCTGTCCTTTTTATCGCTTCTTCAGTCTATAAACTGAGACCCACAGTGTCTAATACATATGATGTCCACTGAAATGAGATACTAATTATTAGCTTAGCTCTTTTGTTGTTGCCACTCTTGAACATAGACTGTATAGAGATACTCAAAAGAACAGATTTCTAGGTTTAGAAGTCTAATTGTGAGTTGCGTTATATTCTGAAGACTCTTTAGAAAAAGTACAGTTACACCATTTTTACGTGTGCATGTCTATGTACTTGTGTGTGTATATATTTATATATACATACACACGTGCACACAACAATTCTTTTTCTTTCTAGGATAAACCTGAAGTTTGCTTTATGAAAGGTGCTTATGAACAAGTCATTAGGTACTGTACATCATATAACTGTAAGGGGCAGATCCTTCCTCTTGTTCAGCAACAGAGAGAGCAGTACCAGCAAGAGAAGACATCTATGGGCTCTGCAGGACTTAGGGGTAAGGCTGTTTCAGTGTCTTAAAATAGCCTTTTTTTTCTTTTTTTTTTTTTTTTTAAATGGTACTGTTTAGAAAAACCAACCAAACAATAAAAGCCCCAAAACCATTAGGATGTTTTTTTCAGTAAGTGCCACCATGTTGCTTAGTTTTTCATTAAAATGGGGGAGTTGAAAACAAATGCTATTGCCAAACACCTGTATAATAACATGATTAAATTGCAAATGATGAGAAAGGAAAGGTGCTGCTGATTCCTGTCGTCTCTTGCATGTGACCATAACTGAACAGTACATTGCTACCTGGTAGCTCCCATAACTCGTTATAGATGTCTGCTTTTTTCTGCTTCAGAAAACTGTCAAACAAGAAATCTAAGGTAATGTTTTGAAAAAAAGTGAATTTGCTTTTCTCTTGCAACTCTAATGTTATTTAAATATATTTTAATTAAGATTCCTACTGGAAAATAGGTTCCAGAAAATATTCAGCATGCACTTAATGAAATCTGCCTTTCTAAAAGAATTAAAACAGAAAACCACTGATCCTTCCTTTCGTCCTCTTGCACAGAAGACTATGCATGTGCACAGAAACCACAAAGCTAGATGCTGTTCTTTTTCCGCACAGTAAAAGTATAAACACTTCCATCTGAGAACAAATAGGAAAGTTATCTTTAAAACCTGGAATATGTTTGTTTGGTAAAAAGACTTCTTTTTAGAAGAAAGAAATATACATAAGTAAGCTATTTTGAATGGTTGAGATAACAGACATTGCTACTCTGGTTTAAAAAAAAAAAAAGAAAATTGCAATTTCTGTTCTTTGATTTATGCTGGCCTCGTGGTTCAGTTTGGTCTCGTTAGTGAACGTCTTCTTGCAATAAGTTAATTTCAAGTGGAATACTCAGATGAATGCGTCTACTCAAAATGTTTCCAGCAATGAGAGCTTTGATCAGTGTGCAGATACATAGTTGTATGCCATTAGTTTTCATTTTTGAGAACAGAGATTAGAAATTGTTTTAAATGCTGATGTAAATGTTAATTTCAGATCTTAATTTTTTTTATTTTATTTTATTTTTATTTCCGTTGTGTCCTGAAAGTACTAGCCTTAGCTTCCGGTCCTGAGTTAGGACAACTAACTTTTTTGGGGCTTGTGGGAATAATTGATCCTCCACGGAGTGGTGTAAAAGAAGCTGTTACTACACTTATCACATCAGGAGTTGCAATAAAAATGATTACTGGAGATTCACAGGAAACTGCAGTGGCGATTGGTATGAATAGTCCACTTCCTTTCATTTTTCACTTGTTTTTCATTTTGGCAACGCCTACCTAATTGTTATAAAATGTGGGTATCAAGGCTTTAATGTTTGAGTTCTGTGTGTTGGATATAGCACAGTCAGATTAGAAGAAAACCCAACAACCCTTGTCTGAAGTGATACTTTGGTTTCAGCTTAACTGTAGTTTGTTGGGTTTGGTGAGTGTGTGACTTGCACTGGTTTAGACTGTCTTTTCTTGCTGTATTTTGTTATGCTGTATGCTTGAATTCTGATTCTTACACCCTGACACCACCCTCCCTACCCTCAGCTTTGGATGCCTGTCTTACGGCAACTGAGGGAAACTAAAATAGCCAGTGACAATGAGTATTGGCACTGCAGTACTGTCCCATACGGTTTTGCCCATGTGACTAAATTTGAAGTTTAAGTACTCGTAATAAATATTTAAACAAATTATTTTTACAACATAATGCATTAAAGTACAAGTACTTCAGCCAGAATATGAATACTTTACATACAGGATGATGAAGAAAAAGTTGAGTGTGCACATGAAAGGTGCACCCCTAAACTAGCAGTACTTTCTTGGGGGCTTTTGTTTTGTTTTTTTTTCCACTTTGTCTCATGCATGTCATTTTTCATTTTCAATCTTGTTATTTTGAATTTTGAACTTTGGATTCTTTAGAAAGGATTGAGCTCTTGCGCATGTATACCATTTGACTGGTATACCATCTGACACAGTGAAGTACAGACCTTTGGACCTAAAAAGTCTGAGGAAATAAATATCTGGTTAGAATAGACCTTGTGGCATGTTTGTAACTCAAGAGTTCAGGTAATTTACTCCAGTATACTGAATCAACATGGTGTTAAGATGTTCTGCTCTAGGCATTTCAAATCTGAAATGTTACAGAAAACTGTAGGTTTTGAAAATTAATAGGGTACTTAATTTTTTAAGAGGGTAAATTATTATAATACCTCTTCTATTATTTATTTCCAGCTAGTCGACTAGGATTGTATTCCAAAAATTCACAGGCAATTTCTGGAGAAGAAATAGATGATTTGGATATTCAGCAACTTTCTCAAATAACACCAAAGGTTTGTTTTGATACACTACTTACTGAAATGCAGTAAAGGATACACTTTATATTGAGAAATGCTTTTTATCTGTGGAAATCTAAAATGTAACTCCTGAGATATGAATAATATGGTTTTAATAGAAGTAGGCGATACAGTGAATAACTTAGTGCAGAATTTTAGTACAGAAACATGGAAGCTGTCCCTGATCAAACCGAGGACCTTTTGGTTTGACATATGACCAAATGAAAATTTATTTCTTTCAACTCACAGTTATCTCTTTAGGGAGTTTATCACTTTTGTCTCTTTTAATGATTCAGTTTATTTTTTACCTTTCAATGCCTATGTTGGAACTTTCGTTTTGACACCTCTCAGTTTCAGTGAACATCATCGCCTTTTTTATTGCTGGATCATTTTATTTCTTTAAGTAGCTCAGCTCATATATATAACTTTACAGTTTGCATGTTCAGACAGGCCATCCTTTTGTAATTTGTGAGAGGATCTGTCTGTATCTTTAATGATTTTTAGTTGATCTGAGGTCACTGGTTGAGAATTTTGAAAGGATCTATTTATTAAATTACTGCTTAATACCTTTAGTTATTAAATAACTAAATGTATTAACCAATATCAGAGTTGTAAATGTGAAGGTGTAATCAAATGCAATTGAGGTTCAAGCTTGGCTTTGTTGCAAAATTGATGCATCAAAATGCTGCTCTGTTTGCAAAAGACTGCAAAATTAGACTGAGTCTGATGTAAGCAAGCCAAAAGCCAATAGTTACAATAAAAAAAAATGTGAATGTCAGCTTTGTGTCTTTCCTGGGTGACTCACAAAAATAACCTTAGAATAAAAGAATTGTGTGGCAAATAATAACTTTTGGTTTATTTGGTAATACTTGTTCTTAAGGGCTGTCCTCCTTAAAAAACTGAAATAGCTATGCATTTACTTTTTGCATGTTTGACCTGAGACCCAGTTCATTTCCTATGTGCTAATTTAAAATCTCATTAGGAATTAATTAAAATCAACCAACAGGATTGATATCTGTTTACAGTCTAAATTGGCTTTTGAGAAATCTAACTTCTTATGCAGCTTCCTAGAAAGGAAGAATAGAAGTGAACGACAACAGTATGAAGTTTATTGAAAACTAAATTCCATGTGCTCAAATTTCAATTTACAGAGAAGATCAGAGACAACAACAACAGCAACAGGGAAAAAAAAAAAAGCTGAAAAATATTCCTTCTAAGATGGAATCTTTATTAATTAGCTTTAAAACTTCAGTCTGTTACTAATACGCTACAGAACTAGTAAAAATTGAAGTGTCCTGAGTAGCTTGCAACCAGTGCTGTCAAGGGAAAAGGACATTATTTACAGTCAGCGTGACAATCACCTACATGAATTTAGTGAGGAAGGCCAGCAGCAAACCATTATAACTCAGTTGCTTCACAATTTCAGAGAGTTTTTACATTGCATATTCTATCTTGAGTATTCTCTGGGATTAATGATATCACGATTAAAAACACAGCTCACTGATGCTTCAGCTTTAGAGCTGATGAGTATAGTTGACCTTTGATAATATTTTTAATCCTCTAACTCTGTAGAATCCAGTGCAATTCTTTACATTTCTCAATTTTTCACTACTTTATTGTGCTTTTAACAGGTTGCAGTGTTTTACAGAGCCAGTCCTCGACATAAGTTAAAAATTATAAAGGTATGTCTTACTAGAGCTCGAATGTTAGACAGTTGTTATGGGTACCGTTTGTGGTGTCTTTACTTAAATTGTAACGTGGTACAATGTGTCCAGATGAAACCCGAAATGCTGTAGATTTGGAAGTGAAGTGTATTGTAAAATATTGCTTAGAAATATGTGTAGTGCCCACAAGGGATAGGCAGCTGCTGATGGGCAACATCATGCTTTCTGCTATGTAGAATGCTGGAGGTCGATTAAGATTTCGTGTCACATTGCAGTTGAATTGACTAGCAGCTTGACAGAACCATCTTTATGCTTCTTAGAGAACAGGATAAAAGGGCGTGAATTTCAAGCCATGTCTGAAGTAATGCTTCCGTTCAGAATTATAAAAGAGGGTGGCAAAGAGAGGGGCGCTCAGTATAACGATAGGAACAGCAGAAAAGCAACAATAAGGCTAAGGAAGTACAACATTCAGGCAGTTGGAATATGTTGAGAGTTGTAAGAGGGTGATAAATGTTTAAATGAAAATACAGTAGCCTCTTTCTCTAGAGTGTTTTACTTTCTCTTAAAGGCAGATTTTATATACCCTAGCTTTAATCTTCAGGCTGTCTGACTATATGAACTGCAGTTTAACCTAAAATCTTGTGTAAAAATTCATTGCAATACAAATACTTTTTTTTTTTTTTAGGATTTTACAGTGGAATGAGAATAAAACGGGGGGTGGGGTAGTTAGGGGGCAACAACACCAACCTTGTATCTAGAATGATTTTATAGGATGGGTTATTTAAATACCTGATTTAAGTTCTTTTTCTTTCTTTAGTCCCTACAAAATAATGGTGCAGTGGTGGCTATGACAGGAGATGGAGTGAATGATGCTGTTGCTCTGAAGGCTGCAGATATTGGTGTAGCAATGGGACAAACTGGAACAGATGTCTGCAAAGAGGCAGCAGATATGATCCTTGTGGATGATGATTTTCAGACAATAATGTAGGTGGCATTCATTTATACTTTTTGCTATATAAGGTATTTAACCAGGTGGATGCCCCATCCCTGGAAGTGTTTAAGGTCAGGCTGGATGGAGCTTTGAGCAACTTGCTCTAGTGAGAGGTGTCCCTGCCCATGGCAGGGGGACTGGAACTTGATGGTCTTTAAGGTCCCTTCCAACTCTAACTGTTCTATGATTCTATTTATACCTTGTGCTATATAATTTCAATTAAATGTTGGCTGGGTTAAAACCAAAAGAAGTTCCCCGAATTTGTAAGAGTAGTAGCTGTTGATGAGTTCTTGGCCGAGTCAAGAGAATTATCTTTGGTAGGGACCTTTGAGATCATCTAGTTCAACCATCAACTTAACCCTGATAAAAAATAACCACCGTGTCACTGAGCGCTGTGTCGACCTGTATTTTAAATACCTTCAGGGATGGTTCCTCAACCACTTCCCTGGGCAGCCTATTCTAACGTTGAATACCCCTTTCCGTGTAAAATTTTTTCCTGATATCCAATCTGAACCTCCCCTGGCACAACCTGAGGCCTCTTGTCCTATCTCCTGTGACCTGGGAGAAGAGACCAACTCCCACACCTTTTCACCCTCCTTTCAGGTGGCTGTAGAGAGTGATAAGGTCTCCCCTCAGCCTCCTCCAGGCTGAACACCCCCAGCTCCCTCAGCCTCTCCTTGTAAGGCTTACTCTCCAGACCCCTCACCAGCTTTGTTGCCCTTCTCTGGACCCGCTCCAGCACGTCAATGTCATTTTTGCAGTAAGGGGCCCAAAGCTGGATACAGTACGTGAGATGAGGCCTCACCAGTGCCGAGTAGAGGGTGATGATCACCTACTGAGTCCTACTCACCGCGCTGTTCCCAGTACAGACCAGGATGCTGTTGGCCTTCTTGGCCACCTGGGCACACTGCTGGTTCATGTTCAGTATAAGAATGTATTTACATATTTAGACCTTTGTTACTTACATCTGATCTATGTACAAGACCAGAGTAACAAAGGAGGTTGTGCATGTTTATGGCATAAAAACTAACCTGTATTTCTGCTTTTCCAAGTGGAATTATTGTAGTAGTGTGTTTGGAAATACAGCTGAGGTGAAATTGTGAGTCTGTTAACTGTAAATGAGATTCATCTTAATTTAATTTCTTAAGATGCATAAATCTTATATAAAAATAAGAGGGAACATTCCTATCAAGATTTAAAATTTTTGCACACTGCTGTGTTTGTTTTCAACTCTTTAAATGTGGTGATGTTTCAGAAAAGGAAAGGAATATAAGTTTTTAAATATCATGCAAAAGCAAGTTACCAGCTTCTCATAACCAGCTCTTTGTTACTTGTTCACTTTTTTGTTTGGTGTACTTCAAAGAGAGTATAGCTAAACTTACTCTGAATTTAATCCATCTGGCTTTTGAAGGTAGTCATGGTTGGCAAGAGTTAGGCTGCTATCTAATGAGACAGGTTCATTTTGAAATTATGTATCAGTCTCAGAACACTCCACTTTGTCTGAAAGTATGACACTTAACCCCTTGGAAGAAGTGAAATGTAGTATCTAGGTAGCAGCATGTCAGAGGATGATCTGAGAATTAAAATATATCTATGCTAATTCAGCCAACAGCAATGTGCTGTTGTGCAAAAACAAAAGGGAGTAATTTTTAGACATTTTCAGAAGGGTACATAGGAAGGACATCTGTGGTAAGTACTTGGGCTTTTCCTGGGATGCTTTATCCAGTTTTGCTGCCTTCAAAAGGGAAGCTCTCAAAAGAGAGTGAAAAAAGTGGTGGAATAATAAGGAAAAAAAAGTATGAGCTTCCGTAATTTTATATTGTTGCCCCAACCCCTCTAGTCTCTTTGTCTTCAAAGTTACAAAAGGAATGCTGATTAACTGTTGTTCTTGAATGTTGGAGGAACAGAAGAATTAAACGTAAATAAGTTTTATTTGCACCAGAGTAGACTTGATATAAGTATTAGAAAATGCTTTTTCACTGCTATAATTGCAATAATGCAAGAGGCAAGTTCTAGCACATGCTAGAGGTTGAAAAAATGATCTATACATATTTATTTATGGTGCAGTAAGAACACATGGTAATGCTACATTTCTGTGATTTTGTAAAAGTGGGTTGTGGGTTGGTTTGGTTTTGTTTTTTTGTAGTGTGGGGTTGTTTGTTGGTTTTTTTTTTTTTTTATAAATTATTTGACTTGAATCAGGAGGTCTCATCAGGGATAATGGCGATTGTCAAAGCACAAGGAGGAGATTTTACCATTGATATTTCATTTTGAAAGTTAAGCAGCTGGGATAATAACTCTTGATTTACCTCATAGTCAAGTTGAAACACAATGACTGGCTGTGTTATAAGAACCTCAGCTCCATTTGTTTCTTGACATTTGTATTGCTGCTTAAAATACAGTGCTTTTGGTTTGTTTTATACTTTTTTGGCAGTAGTCTCATATGTCTGGTGATACAATCTTTGTTTTTAATTGCAGGTCTGCAATTGAAGAGGGTAAAGGAATTTATAACAACATAAAAAATTTTGTTAGATTTCAACTGAGCACGTAAGTTTCAAAAGTTGACAGTATCAAAGGTTCTAACTACATTGGGAATGAATCAAAGTATTATGAAGCAGATGCTGCATAAATTCATGTGAACAGTGTGGGACACTGATATACCATAGTATTGAATTTTCACTATTTTGTACTTCGTGGCTTGTTTATTTTTAAAGAACTGGAAAATAGTGCAATAAATTGACAGCTGACTTTGTCACAGTTTTTTCTTTTCTGTAAAAAGTCAATAAGTGAGAGGATGGAGAGAAACACAGGGTAGCTTCCTTTTCTGTCCTTTTTTTAAAGGGGAAGTTGGTAATCATTCCCTCCTTAACCAGAATGTGTATATGAAATGGAGGAAACCAGGAAAGCAGGAGGTTAGATTCTCTGTAATGCTTTTCCTGGTTTGTGGAATGAACCTGACTTATTTTTCTTGTGTGTAAGGATCCTTACGTGTTTGTGGTCCTAACCATATCAAGAAGGCAATAATTCATTAAACCTTAGATTCAAAATGTGTGAGTTTATCTTACTGATTCAGGAACATGGTTTTCTTCTTCACTACATTGTTCATGTACTTTTTTGAATCCTTCATGGTATTTCAGAGTGGTTGCACAAAGTTGCTGAACTATTTAAAAAAACAAAACCAAAACCAAAGAAACCCAACCCAAACAACCCCAATACTGTCTATACACACCAAAAAACACCAAAGGAAAAAAAAATATCCCCACTAAACCCCCCCCAACACACAAAAACCCAGAAAACATCAACCTCTTAAAACTTGCATAAAAATTGTAAGAAGTGTTATGTACTTTCAGTTGTGACTGATGTCTTGCATTTGTAGAAGGAATTGCTAGGAATCTGCTTCTGCAAAACAGCTGAGCTTCGGTGTTCTAGGATAGTGTTCTTGCTTGTTAGCTGCAGGAATGGTAGCTCAGGTTTTTGATGAACAAGTTACCCTTTTTTTTCCCCTGTTCCTTTTTGGAGGGAGAGTATAATAGGATTCAGTAGAGCGCTAAATTCGGAATTATTACAAGCCTTGCTCTCTTCTGGTTGGTTATGAAACCACTTAATCTCTCACTGAAAGCAATTAGTGCATACTTGTTTAGAGAGGTTTCTAATACGAAGCTGGCAACCAGCTAATCTGTTTTCAGTCTTTTTCCTAGCCTCATCTTGCTAATAATGAGGTGTGGTGTAGGTATTTTCAGGGAGCTTGGGTAGTACCTTGCCTTAGCTGATGAGTCAAACTAGTGACAGGGAGTGGTTGTGATTACATCAAAAGTGTAAAAGCAGTTTGGTTTTCAAACCCACGTTTAGAAGTTCCACTTCTGGTATAATAAAAATATAGGACCCTGTGAAAAAAATGAACTAGGTTCCACTGTAAAAAAAAAAAAAAAAAAGAGTTAGGTGATGGTGAAACTCCTAAATGTTATCTTGAAGTCTGGGAGGTTTTTATGATGCAAATTTGCTGTCTTTTCATTGCCAAAACAATGCTATTTAAAATAATGAACTGCGTCAAGATGAGTATTTTGAATGAATTCATGCTCTACCTTTCAAGTTAGACTTACATGAGTCGTGATTCACACTGTCAAAATCTGTATCTACTCTTAAACAGTTAAAGTGTTGATTACAAAGCAGTTATCAGTGGATCATGCTGACAGCTATAAAAATGGATTCTTTCAACAGGAGTATAGCAGCACTGACTTTAATCTCACTGGCTACATTAATGAACTTTCCTAATCCTCTCAATGCCATGCAGATCTTATGGATTAATATTATTATGGATGGACCTCCAGCTCAGAGGTAAGTAATTATTTTAAATTTCATTAGAGGTCCGTAGTTCTTTTATTTTGGCAAGGAAGATGGTTACTCATAAAGTAAACTCCATGAAGTGTTAAACTTCAGTGAAATGTTTCTGCAAAGACAAGTTTTTTATTTGAATTACAGCGTTTGCTGTATAGTCCTATGTTTGTTCCTTTAGGTTTGCTTTAGTATCTAATGATAATTATGGGGGCAGCATGGATGCCTAAAGATCCATAGTTATGCCCATGAGTCTTGGGTATAGAGTTCTGGCTTCTGTCTTTCCTCTGACCCTCTTCGTGGCAGATAGATGGTAGAAGTAGAGGCGGAAAGGAACTAGGTGTAACTTTCTTTGCTAGATTGGTCATGGTAATAGAAAATACTGAAAAACGGTAGATCTGGATTAGATACTAGGAGGAAATTCTTTACTGTGAGGGTGGTGAGGCACTGGCACAAGCTGCCCAGAGGAGTTGTGGCTACCCCATCCCTGGAGGGGTTCAAGGCCAGGCTGGATGGGGCTTGGAGCAACCTGCTCTGGTGGGAGGTGTCCCTGCTCAGGGCAGGGGGTTGGAACTTGATGATCTTGAAGGTCCCTTCCAACTCTAACCGTGCTATGAAATGAGCAACATAACTAATACTGCAGTTTCCTGTAAGATAAACATCTAGTAATTTAAGTATTGTCTGATATTACGTATTTATGGACTCACAAACTGCAGTGTTAGAATTGGTCTGTTACTAATACATATAACTCGGTTTTCTGAAAGTGAAAAAATCATGTGCTTATTTGAATGATTCTTAGGCTGTAGAGAGAAGATTAAAATCCTTCTTTCAACTCAGAAAATCTAGTTCTTAAGTTCAAAGCAGTGAATTATTTTTATGATGATAAAAATCTGAGATGTTCTTTTAATTATAAGTCTTGGGGTGGAGCCTGTGGATAAAGATGTCATTCGGAAGCCTCCAAGAAATTTGAAGGACAGCATTCTGACCAAAAACCTGATTGTTAAAATACTGGTTTCATCAATAATTATCGTGTGTGGAACACTGTTTGTCTTCTGGAGAGAGGTATGACAATTACAAGCAGTAACAAGCTAATCAAAAAAGTCCTGTTTGTAACAGCAGTTGTAATTCAGAATTTGTATTAACTTAATTGCAAGTTTTGTCCATGCTTACTTAATAATCCATTGAGCTAGCAGATTAGAGAGGAAGATTTTGAAGTAGTTGCTGAAATGAGGACTATACTTTTATTCTCTATTGTAACACAGACCTTTCCAGGTCCCAAATCTCATTGGCAAACTTTGACTCATAGGAAGTAATTGTAAAAGTCTTCTAGCCAGACTATTATGAAATAACACATTCTACTTTCTTTTCCCAGTAGAGAAGAAGGTTGATTGAGCTTTTGGTAGCACATCATAGATTTCTTTGGTATTCCATATGCTTGCATGAATCTTTTTCAAGAGGCTTCATTTAATCGCAACTTGGAATTACAAATTGTTATAAGTTACGGGTGTGTAATTTTTGCTGTATGATTTATTAAATCAGCTTGGGGCAAACAATTTGCTTTTGCTTTAATTTACTAGCTAGTAGAACTTGAATTATTGCAATAACTTTGTTTAGTTGTGGAGGGTTTAAAGCATGCTAAAGCCATTTGATTTTCTTCTATTGGCAGTTAAGAGACAATGTAATAACGCCTCGAGATACAACCATGACTTTCACCTGTTTTGTATTTTTTGATATGTTCAATGCTTTGAGTTCTAGATCTCAGGTAAGTGATTTGTATTGTCCATTTATACAATATGCAGAATTCTCTTTGAGGAGTATCTTGCTGTGTCTGTTTCAAATGTTTTCCTGAAGATTTACTTCTGAAGATTTCAGAAATCTTCTCCTGAAGATTTGCTCTTAAGCTTCAGAGTTTCACATAGTTTCTAGGTAGGATTTCTTAAATGACAGATATGTATCATTTTACTTTATTTGTTTATGTGATGTAGAGCTGGTAGTAATGCTTCTGTCCTGACAGAAGCAAGGCAATTTTTATTAAGAGTTGAAGTGTATTGCTGTGTGTTCGATTGGGATTTTTTCCTGGAAATTCTGTCAGTTCAGCATCCTTGTTAGAATCTGAACTTCTTGGCAGCATTGACTTTTTTGTTTTGTAATCCTAAACCTGTAATCCAAGGAAAATTTCTTAACCTGTTCTTTCTCTATATATTTTTGTTCAAGGAAACAAGTCTGAAATTGTGTGCTAGTTGGAGAAAAGTAGATTGCTAGTATACCTTGCTGCATTTACTCTAATTTGCAGTCTGTTTTCTGATGTGAATTGCCAGGGTAAGCACAAACGCTTCCTTCTAGTATAGAGGGCACCTTCTAATGCACTGTACTTGCATAAAAGTGAGGTCAATATACAAATTGTTTACTATGAAGACAAGGTTTGTTCTCTGTCAGAGAGAAAATGCAATTAGCCTGTTCAAGAAGTTTTTCTGGATTACCTAAAAGGTCAACAACAATTTTTTTACATTTTTCTGAAAGTCTGGATGAAAAGAAATTGTAACTGTGAATTATTTTCTTGTCTAGATAATTAAGATTACCTGTACAGTGTAATGTGTTGTTTATTTAACAGGCAAAATCTGTGTTTGAGATTGGACTTTGTAGTAACAGAATGTTCTGCTATGCTGTCCTTGGATCTATAATGGGGCAGTTATTGGTCATTTACTTTCCTCCACTTCAGAAGGTTTTCCAAACTGAGAGCCTGAGTATCTTGGGTAAGAACAGTTCCCCTTCCAAAACTGCACGTTAAGTATCAATTTGTAAATGCATTAGCTGATGGTTCTAGAAAAGCACTTTCTGGCTGCTTGCATTCAACAGGAATACAAAGACTGCTGACCTTTTTTTAGCATCCTTTTAGAGGTTTCCTTTGGGAACCATGATTTAAATGCGTATGATGCACAAATTATGAGTGCATTCTTAAATTGCTTAGTTGCTCTTATGTACATTAAGGTTTTCAATGTAAATTTTGATGCAGGGAAAAATTAATCATAGAGTTTATTGAAACTTTTAAAGCTCTGTTAATCTTGCTATTTAGCAATTTTTTTCTCTAAATATGAACACCTTGTTGAGACATCTTGATCTTTTATTAAACATCAGCTGCATTGTTGTAGGATAAATAGACACGAGGATTTTAAGAAGCTATAGATATATAATGCTGTTTGCCTCATTAATTATGTTTATTACTTCTGTGGTTTTCTGGAGTTAAAAAGTGATTGTCATGAAATGTTTTTACGTAACTCCTTTTATTGTAGTGACATTTCTGATTATTTTAATACATTTTTTTAGTGTGAAGTAAATTATGTTCTTTGTTTTCAGTGGTGTTAATAGAAATAGCATTATTAAATACTTCAGAAATTTGAAATGTCTTGCCTGTATAGGTGATTTATGCATAAACCATGCATGATAATCTTCTAACCTTGCAAAAATTGGTTCTTGCATCATTTCTCCTGAACTTACCCAAACACTGGGAGACAATTTGAAAGTCTTGCAAGTCTTGTTCTTTTGTAACACTGCCCTCAGCCTTCAGTACCAAATTTAAGAAAGGCTAATTATCTCTTTCCAGATTTATTGTTTCTTCTGGGACTCACTTCCTCTGTGTGCATAGTGACTGAAATCATAAAAAAGTTTGAAAGAAGCAAGGAAAAGATCCAGAAACGTGGAAGTTCTTCGTCAGCTTCGTCTTTTCTTGATGTATGATGCATATTGCATTCTTTTGTTTGCAAACTTTAGGAATTGCTGTCTGAAGATGTAAGAGAAAGAAAAACAATATTTGGAGGATAAAGAAATCCTGAGGGCTTTTGACAAGTCCTTTGTTTCACTGGCTAAGGAGGAACATACATGTTTCAAGACTGTTTAGAATTTAACTTCCAGTTGAGGGAGTAACAAATGAAATTATGCAACTTTGGTAACGTTTTTCCTCAGACATAAATTTACTTTTGAGATTGAACGGGATTTTGTCTGGGGGGGGTTTAATTTAAAGAAAGATCTAGGCCCAAGTCCCATTTTCTGCACTTAAAAGATATAACTGTGTAAAATCCTTCTCTTAGATATAAATATTTTAGTTTGTTTTTATTTAAAACATTGTACTATTTTACTTTTATGGTGGTGGGACTTTGCTACTAATAAAAGGATATAAAAATATTTCAGAGGCATTCCACTGGGTTTAGAGTCTGTCACAAGAGTGCCATATTCTAGCTACTGTATTTATTTACTTTATCCTGCAATGTGTAAGCGGCTCAAGTACCTTGTGCTACAGGTTTTTTTTTGTATCCTGAGGGGTTTTTTTGCACAGGATGTGACCGCTGTTGGATCACTGTTTTTCTGTTCTTTTTCTGTGATTGAAAAGCCTATACTGCAATTTGAAGTAAATGTTTGCTTTTCTTAAAGGTGGTGTGTCTCTTTGTTTTAAAAGAACCTGGCATTTACACCAGATTAGCATGCTTGTTTTGATACAATTTTAGATGCAAGCTTTGTTTAATGTCTTGTTCTGCGTTTACTTTAGCTTATGACTGTTAGATCACTTGAGTGATTATAAACAGCACTGTTATTGAAATGATTTGTAGTGTATTGAATTAGAAAATGAGTGCACGAATCCACACTTGAATGGCAAAACACCCCACCCCTCTTTCAAAGAAGCTTGGTTTTCCTTCCTCTTTCTTTATCCACCCTGATTATAAAAATAAACTTTTTACTGTTAGTGTAACTTAAAATTTTAACCTACAGAATGACATTTTGTGGCTAGAAAAGCATTATAGTAGACTCCTCTCCTGATCTTTTAAAAGTATTTTTAATATATGGTTATGTCTGAATAATACTCACTAATTGGAAACGTTGTTCTTCCTCAAGGTAGACTTGCAGCTGTTGTCATCATACTGATACCTTCTCACCAGAGTAGGACTGCTCGTCTCTTGAGGGAATGCAAGGAACAATCACCCTAGGCAATCTTGAAAAGAGAATGTCTGAGATCTGTAAGGGGAGTTGGAAATAATAATATCTCTTTTGCTCAAAAGCACGTGGATCCACATCTTTTCACGCTGCAGACTGAAAGTGTGACATTGCTATTGGCTCTGGGCCCTGCTGGCACGAAGGTCATCCTGATGGTTAATGAGGAATTGCCATAAACAAGCACTGGGATATTTCTGCACTTCCCTTTCTCGCTTACCCTACATGCCATGCTCAAAATTTGGGGAGCTGCTGGAAAACCAGGCCGTTTAGAAAGTGTTTTGTGAATCTCTCTTCTAAGAGGTTATGTTAATTGNGATGTTCCTGGACTTGGTCAGGAAGTAGGGCTACAGGCAGGATGTGTGCACCATTGAGTCTGCTTCTCGCACGCAAGTCATCCATTGCTCTGGCTGACCTGACCCTTCTCAGTGCGTGCGTTACCTGGACTGTCAGTGTGCGAGTGCCTCAGTTGTGTCAAGGGAAAGACTAGCATATGGCCCTCACCTCTTCCTGCAGGGTGAACCACTGAGCTGGCAGGGCCTCAACAGGATGACCTGTTACAAAAATGTTCTTGTGTCTTCAAGCAAAGGCTTCATATTTCCAGCAGTTCTGCCTTTCAGGAGTTGAACACGTTTGTCAGTGTTCCTCCTGTTGGACTGTTACCATCCTTGGCAAGTGTGGCAGGAGTTGTTGTGGTGTGTTCAGTATTTCAGTACCTTTTCAGAACACTTCTTAATGAAATACTTGGTATTCTTCAGTAAAGATGGAAAGTAAAAAAACAGAAAGTAAAAACTGACCATGTGGGCTGACGAAGAATCTCTTGAATGAATTTGGGTTTTGGGAAAGTGGCAGCAACTATACTTTCCACATAGTAAGTCTTAACTTCTTGTTGATACTCTCCATGGGATTTGACTACTTGGGATCTGTGCTTGGTTGTGGAGTCCCAGAAATCTAGAGAAGTACAGAAGTGCAGATTAAGGCCTATTTGTCGTTTTAGCTTTTAAGTGTTACTGCCTGGTCTTGAACAGAATTTTATGAAGTACCCCCTTCCCAGCACAAGTCTCACTTTTGGAACATGTTATGTTGAACTAGAGAAAAAATAAAATTTCAGTCTTTTACGAACAATTAATTCTGCCTTCTTGCAGGGGGAACTTAACTGAACAAAATTCACTTGAATGCCAAACTAAGTTCTGCTGTGTTTTCCAATGGAAGATGAAACAACACCAAGTAATTCATCTAACTCAATCTCACTGTTTATGAAAAATGTATGCACTGAATTCTGTTGTCACTTTTTGGCTCCATATTTGATAATTACCACCTAGCAGCAAGTTTGATAGATTTTTCTCCAAAACAATTGAATCAGTAGTGGGATTTTTTAACTATTAATGAGGCATTTAGTGTAGGCTTAAAATGGATAGCAACTAAGGATTTTAGTTGTTCTCACTAAAGCATGGAAAAGAGAATTCTTCTGTTTTAATAGGGGACCTTTTTTTTATTTATTTATTTATTTATTTATTCCCCTAAGGAAGATTGAAAACCTATAATGATACAAAAAGGAAAATTGGAACATTTGATTTAAATTCTGTCCAGTAACCCTAGAATTGTTAATGATTTTCTTCCGCATACAGGACTGGTGTTTGCAGTGAGGTGTGTTTCATCTTGCCAACAACAAAGAACAGGATTCCGCATTGAGAACACATTTCCAGTAGAGTAATTCTTAATCACTGAGTCAGCACTCCCAAAAGTATTCTCAAAATACCATGTGATCCTAGCAGCCTCTTTATCCAGAAGTGGATCACTTGATTTTATCCCGCTCTTCTGAACTAATTGAAGATATTGCTTCTCGGCAAGTTTCAAGAATTTATGTTCTCCAGCACTTTTCTGATATGGGATTCAGAGTAAATAAATATTTCTCTCCTCACACCACTAACAAAGCGGAATCAAAGATGCCTATATTTTTATATTTATTACTTATTTTACATGTGACTATTTCTGATGATTTAAAACCATAAAGAACTACAGGCTTGGTAAAATGAAACACAGGGGATCGTAATGGTGCGGAGGATGATTTGGATCATTAAGGATTTAAGTTTTAGTTACTAAAATGAAGAACTTTAAATTTAGCCCCTTTCAACTTTGAAGTCAGCTGAGGGAAATGTGACTTTGCAGACTGCTGCCAGTTGTATTTTTAAATGTGGATTGTAAAGTTCTAGTAACTTGCGGTGTGGTTGAGTGCAGGTGCCATCTGCTGGTAGTTAGTAAGAGAACAGTTTTGTACAGAAGACATTGTTACCCTGGACTGTGTCTCAAATATAGTCTCAATTTAATAGGTGCCATAAATCTATTCTCTTCTCATTGGATATATTATGGCAGTATCAAGACTCAGCTGTATGAGAGCAGAGACCCTTTCCGTAAGGCACAAGATCTAGTGAGTTACACGCAGCACGTAGATGTGTCACACGAGGGACATAACCAGGACTGAAAACTGAGTGTGGGGTGATACAGGAGTTGAGCTTGAATTCTGGTAAGTATTGGTCAAAGCCTTAATGATTAAAGCCGGAAATCATGATTTTTCTGAATGTAAGAAAAGGTGTATGGATTCTGAAGAAAAAAAACCCAAAAATTGTAACTAGATCTTAAATGGGGGAGACATTGGAAAAACAAGGATTTTATAAGAAAAGCATTTATGTTAATTGACTAATTTTGCTGGAAAGTTAGCTAATACAAAATACTGATTATATAGGATTTTTTAAAAAAATTATTTTGTTTTTCAGTGTTACCATGTTGATAGTAAAGGTTTGTCAAGTAATTTAGCATACATTGGGGCAAGTTAGACAGGTCTGTAATTTTACTGCAACCTTTAGACAAAGGAGGTAAACTCAAATCACAAGTTTGTTAATGACAGAACACAAAATTACTCTGAATGCTGTCAAAACTTGCTTGTGTATGCATGTAAGCATTTAACTCTTACTTGTATATCAAAGTGGGAGAGAACAGAAGCTGAAGTTTCTCCCCAAATATAATTCAGTGCCTGAACTACTACAAGCACAACTTTCTCAGTTGTCACTGACTGAAGCTGGGTGTTACTGAAAGTACAAATAATCCACCTGCAAAGACTGATTTGACAATATTTTTTAAACTTGTCAGTTTCCATTTTGATCTGATCTGTAATCACTGTGTTTGTCAAACACAAGCTTAGAAAACAGATTATTTTGGAAGACAGAGGGAGAGATTGCCAACTCTAAGCTGGAGGAAAAGAATTCCTCTGAAATAGTCCATCTTTGAAATGCTGAACAACTTTGTTCTCAATTACATGATACTTTCAAGAAAAACAAAACACAACTTCTATACAGCATTTCCTTTACTTATAAGAGTTTTATTTACAAAAAAAAGAGTAGATTAAAAAAGTCTTTGAAGCAAGAATTGTTGGTAAAGATTAAAACAGGAACTTGTATGAAAACAGCTGAGCAAATTCCAAGAGTCACGTATTTTAATATCATTTCTTCCATCTGCGTGGCAGTAAAAAAAATTATTTCAGGAGTAACCCTTTCAGTCATCCACTGCAAGTGATGCAAACCTATTAACATTGCATAAACCATGAGCTTCTGGTGTAGCACACCTGATGGTCTTTTTTTTCTTATTCGATGCTTTCTTCTTTTTGCAGGATGCAGGTGTCTGAAAGAACTCTAGAGATACAGTTGATGTTGTTGTATTTAACAAAACCTGATAAAGCAGATTCATTTTTGGAGATGAACTGAAGAGATTTTCCACTGAAGGTGCTGATTTAAGCTCTTGAGACAGTCTGTGCACAAGGGTCCCACTGTAGAGCCTGATCAAAGGAAGGAGAGAATCGTCATTTAGAACCACGCCTCAGCAGGACAGTTTCTGTAAACATGCTGCTTAGTGAAAAAAATGATCTTAACTACATACAGGATCCAACAGTGGGCTCCTAAGGGATACTTAACATTACTTAGTATTCTTCATATTAATGCCTCTAAAGAAGGGAGTTCAAATGTAGCAAAATTGGCCAAAGGCGTTTGACACAAAGTGAAAGACCTGAACTGGTTTCATCAGGTGCTTGTGGGGAAAGCGGATCTCTGAAACAACCTTACCTACTTAGGTCTGGCTCAGAAAGAGGAGTGCAGAGTAGCTGGTTGAGATACAATCCCATCTGAAGACAGCACTGCCACTGGCAAAAACTGTGTGCAGCATCTAAATCAAAGTCTTTATTTTGCAATTTCTTTTCCTTCCACTCTAGAAATTCCTTACATGCAATAGCGTCATCTTCAGCACATACAGCTGTGGGATCTAGGTTATAAATAAAAAATGACAAGGAAATAAGTGTTCAGCTGTGAACAGTACAAGAATTATCTGTAATGTGTAGGGTCTTCAATTCTCCAATTACTTTTCATGTTCTCAAACATCTCAGACTGAACTTTAAGATCCAAAATTGCATAAAAATTCAAATAAGAATATCCATGAGATTCTGAAACTGTAAAATCAGTAAATCTACTTGTAAAGTAATTTGCTGCGCTGTTCAATTCTGAACAGGATTTCCATCTGACTCCCACCCACTTAGGACACAGGTGGCAACCACGTGAGTCCAGTTTCTATAGACTAGTGCCTAAAGAAACTTTTTAGCATACGTAATCTTTGCTATCAAATAAAGGACTCCTAGAGTAAATGCCACCGTAACTCTAATCGGTATAAATATTACTGAAACAATGTCTGTAGTAACTTAGTACTTCCACATTCTTGCAACACGCAAGCAGATAAAAGGTGCTTCTGCAACTCTGCATTTTTAAGTACAGGTGACTTCAGAAGAACTCACGAGTTAAAAAATAACATCTATTAGAATGCAACAATAGTAGTTATTCTGTTTTGATGCCCAAGTATGTTAAGCTTATTTTTTGGTAATTTTTGTATCTAAATTAATCTTTCAGTCCCAAAGAAAGCATTTATAAATGCAAATTAACGTTTTACAAGATAGCATTTTACTTTTTCACCTATACAAAATGCTAGTACTGTTTCTCTGCTGTCTATTGATGCAAAGAATGACACCTCAGGATACAGTGTAAATCAATGTTAATTCATCTGAATTTGGACAACCCACCATAAATGAAGAAAAATGAATTATGGTATAGACTTTCTTAGCAGCTGAACACCTAAAATTGTCTTATTTGAAGACATACCTGGATGATTTGTTATCCTTTGAAGTTCTCCAGATACTATCATTAGAAGCAAAGCCTTTAATTGATGTAGCTTCACTTTTGGCTCTGAACAACGTATCCAGTGACATGTTACAGCAACAGGGAGTTGTAAGTGACTGGGGACAGGGTCTAGGAAACTCATTTTCACTCCTAGAGTCTCCAGCAAAAGCATCTGTCGGCGTGACACAGGCACCTGAAAATAAATTTAAAAACGGGAGTAGAAAAATAAAGGCAATAAACTTTATTTGTTGCGAGCAATTTCCAAAAGGCAAATAAGCTTGTGTTTAAGCAAGTTAGTACTTAAAGTTTTTGACAGAATATCTGTGAAACTTAAATAATTTTAACAGGAAATAGTCTTAAATACTATGTAAGCTTTAAAAACTACACAGGTAAATGTTAGGCAGAAGGATATAAGTCACTTTTTTACAATTGCCTGAGATTAGATTTTAAGATCTATGTATCCGTATATAAAAACACCTTCATTTTGTGCCTCTAAGTTACCCTTGCTTTGTGAGATGTAAGGGTGATGTCTGTTCTTGATCTGTTGAAAAAACGTTTATCTGCAGTCACAACAAAATCTTAAGTGTGCAGCTTCTATTTTTCACTTGCAACATATTCATTCCTAACACGTTCCCTCCTTGTTATGCTATTTAACTTAAAAGTGGTGCTATAAACTTTGTCCATAAATTCATGCATGTAGCAGAATCACAGCAGCAATCTGAGTGCTTTGTGAACCTTGATTAGGATGATTTTGCCTATTCTTAATCAGACATCCCCACAGCAGAAAATAAACTGAAATCAGTTTTGCCTAGAGCACTTTAAATACAGAATATCTTTCTTCTCCCAACCTTCTGTTGAGTTGATAATTCCCACATATTTAGTGATTTGTTACAATAGCAGGAGCTCAAATTCAAACAGCATACGTACCAATATCAAATGAAGGTGTTACTAATGTCTCTCAAAATCCCCAGTTTTTCAAACTCTTAAGTGTTTGCATATTCCTCGTTTAAAAGGCCTTTAACAATAACCTATGTAAAATAACCTGTATGTAAGCCTTTGAAAGCATAGCTATCTGTAGCATTTAATGGTCATAGTAGTGATTAGACTTGATGCTTACATGAAATAGCCACCAGCAGTGCTAAAAACATATAGCAGAGCACACACAGAGATGTGTTAAGTTGATTTGAATGCCGGAATTGATAGAGCACATGGCTTACATATGCAGTATTAAAAGACACCGATTGTATTTCCAGATATTTTAGAAATTGCTGCATAGAAAAATCTCAGTTTTGTGATTTTAGGAATGGAGATTACTTTCTGTTCACAGCAAGAGTTACAGTCTTGAATCATTAGCATTTAAATATAAAGAATTGCTAATATTAACTAGAACTAACCTAGTATAACATTCCTGTTTTTCAGGTGCTGTTCTGTCTGGCAAGCAGCGAGGGTGCATTCTACCACGATGCATACTTGTGGCAGGTAAAACTGCTGGGCAGCTGCAAGATTCATATATAAAGAGTGATTTTTTTAGTAAAAAAACATGGGTCAGATTTTGTTTCAGAACATTGCTCCAAAACACCCCTAGCCTGATCAAATATAAAGTTTTGTAGTGTTAAATTGCACTTTCTTTTAGTTTCATGAAACTGAAGTTCTTCCTGTAATTATAAAAGCAAGTATGAGTGTAACAGAATACATAGGATGAAAGAGGGGCTTAGAATGGAAAATTTAGGCAATAATATAAACACACAACCAGCTTTTCACATAATTTGCCTCGGTATGCTTTGGCAGTGGGAAAGGCAGGAAAGGAAGGCGGCAGCGGCAATTCTGTAACCTCTCAAGTATCACAGGCTGAGCCCTGTACTTCTGTGTTAAATAGGTTCTTGCTGAGGTGGCCTTAGTTCAGGCATCACATACAGTGATCAGCTGGGACACATGAGTCCCTAATATTTTTTTTGTGACTTGTGAAACACTGTTAACTGATCTGTTGTGACAACCATTTACCTCAATTAACTTGTCCAAAGGAAAATGATCATCACAAAAATGTGTGGGTAGGCTTCCTGCTTGAACAAACGTTTTTCTAAGTGTCTTTTGGAGTCTGTCAAATTCACATACAACTGGCAGCTCGCTGGTCTGCTTACTTGGAGAAGCGGCTTCAGCATTTTGAGATCCTTTCAGAAGTAGTCCATAGATAACTTGTCGAATGGGTGAAGCTGTGGTGTGTGCGCTAGGTCTCTGCATGTTCTCCACCTGAACGTGGAGGAAGACACTTCTTAGTATCAGGGCATCGCTGATGAATGGGGGCAGCTTACCTTTTGCTAAAGCATCAAGCACCCACTGGGGTACGTCTGCTCTCCTGGCAGCCTCACATTCATACTGCCCATTCTGAAAAAAGTCCTCAAGATTGACGTCAGAGGGAGTATAATCCTCCATCGAGGCGCACAGAAGCTCCCGTACTTCTTCTCTCTGGTGCTGCTTCAGGTATTTCAGCAGGCTGTCCACAGCCTCGGCGGGCTCGGCAAACTGGGTCAGCCAGTGCAGCAGCCCTTGCAGGCGGCCGTGCTTCCCTGCCTTCCCCGGCCGGCGCACCTTGCTGAAGAACATCTCCAGGACCGCCAGGTCCACGTAGTCGTTCCCGCTCACGACGGCAAAGACTGGGAGCAAGCTTTTGTTCGGGAGGCCGAAGTGCCTGCAGAACTGCTCCGCGGAGAAGCAGCGCGCCGGGATGTAGCAGCCCGGTGCGCCCTCGCCCGGGCAGACGCTCCGCCACTGGAAGTGGCTGAGGGGGCAGTAACCGGCCACCAGGTCGAAGACGCAGAAGTCGCTGTCGAGGGAGAGGACGGGGCAGCCCCAGCGGTTGGCCAGGCCGGCGATCTCCCGGTCGGCCTCGGCGAAGCACTGCACGAAGGGGACGCGCAGGCGGCTCAGGGCCTGCACGAAAGCCTCCCGGGCCAGCAGCGGCACCAGGCAGCCCCCCTGGCCCCGGGAGAGCCCGTGGGCCGCCCGCAGCCGCTCGGCGGCGCGTTCCCGCAGTGTGGGCAGCTTCCTGTCCTCGGCGCCGCGCCCGCCGTCCAGCACCACGAAGGCGGCGACGCCGCAGGCCCGCAGGCTGCTGAAAAACTCGCCCACCGCCGCCGCCAAGGGGCCGTAGTCGCCGCCGCGGCGGAAGTCGCCGGCGGAGGCGAAGCATAGGCGGTGGGAGAGGCTGCTGCCGGCGATGACCAGCTTGGTGTCCCGCACCCGCAGCTCGGCCAGCGGCGGACCCTGCCGCTCCACCAGCCCCGCCAGTCCCGGGACGCCCATGGCCGCCCTGCCCCCGCCTCCCCCTGCCGGAAGTACCGCTCGGAACGACGGGCGGCGACCTCCAATCAGAGCCCTTCTTGCCCGTCTCCTAGCGACGGGGGCGCAGACGGGCCTGGCGGGGCGCTGGTGCTGGCGGCTCCACTGCCTGCTGCGGCTCCGCGGCCCGGCCAGGTAGGGGGCTGTGGCCGCTTGCTCTTTCGCCCTGCCTTAGGCCGCTCCTCGGGACAGCAGTCCCCGCCGCCAGGTGGCCCTTGGCGGGCGTCGTGGGGGCCGGGCGCTGGACGGACGGAAGCCGGTGGGGTGGTCGCGTACCTGCCGGTGGGCCCAGAGGGACCGCAGGGAGCACGGCCTTCCCCGGAGAGCTGAGGGAGAGGGGACGGCCGGCGGCGTGCCGCCCTCACCCCTCAGTGTGAGCTTAGCTGGGGGGGAGCGAGGCTCAGGGAAGAACTTAAAGCAGCCTTCCAGTGTCTGAAGGGGCTGCTGGAGAGGAGCATTTTGTCAGGGAGTGAAGTGACAGGACAAGGGGTAACGGTTTTAAATTGGAAGAGGGGAGATTTAGATGAGATCTTAGGAAGAAGTTCTTTGCTGTGAGGGTGGTGAGGCACTGGAACAGGTTGCCCAGGGAAGTTGTTGATGCCCCATCCCTGGAAGTGTTTAAGGCCAGGCTGGATGGGGCTTGGAGCAACCTGCTCTAGGGAGAGGTGTCCCTGCCCATGGCAGGGGGACTGGAACTTGATGATCTTTAAGGTCCCTTCCAACTCTAACCATTCTATGATTCTATGACACTTCGTACCTGTGTGTTCCCCCAGGTCCTTGGAGTGTAAATTTTGGGTCTTACATGGCCTATTAGAAAGTAATAACATCTCTGATGTTACGCTAGGGGATCTCAACTTCCTGAATGTCCATCAGGCAGATATTAATTAGCTTCTTTGATGGTCGACTATGTTTGACCTTCTTTTGGCATTGCCTGTAGACTCCTTTGCTGCCGACACTAGTAATAAAATCTTTCTTAGTTATCTTTTCTCTGGGAGCAGTAAAAAACTGAGTCAACTGAGATGATGTTACTTTAGGCTTAGCTGGCTTTATAAAGATATTGCAGCAAATAACAAGGGAGCTGGTGTTCAGGAGGGTTTTTTTTTTTTTTTTTTTTTTTTTTTTTTGTTTTTTTTTTTTTTTTTTTTTTTTTTTTTTTTTTTTTTAATAAAGGGAGAAAACAGGAATACCACATTTTTCTATTTTCCAAAAGTTTAAAGAAGCAGGCCAGTGAAGTCCTTGGCAGGAAAAAAAAAAAAAAAACAAAAAACAAAAAATCATGGTAGCAAATGCTGAGGTTATTTGGAATTTAAATATAAACATTCTGAAATTTGTGCTGCACAAAGGGATGGGGAGTGGGAGTGGCAAATGTCAGTGTAGCACATGGATTCTTAAGAAATAAGAAGAAAAACTGATAGAATTGGAAATGGCCTTGATCGGCAAAGTTTTGTCCTGGAGGCAGAAAGCATTGGAGTATGCTAGCTTCTGTTAAAGAAACCTGAAGGTTACAAAAAGGAAATTAAAAACAGCATCTATCTTATAGAAGCAAAAGAAGGTCAGGGGAGGAAGTGGAGATGCAGGTGCTGTGCACTTAGCACGTGTGGGTGAAACTGGGGACCGGTTTCACTAGTTACACTATTTAGCACTATTCTACACTATTTAGCAGTAGATATCAATGCATTTAATATATATTAGTTATTACTATCACTGCCTATAGGGGGAAATAGAAGCATAGAAAGTAGCAGTGAGAGGCAGGGTTGGAAGTAAAGCACAACGATTGGACCCAGTGGGCTACTTCATCTCAAGTGTGATATTATGGTGTAAAGAGCTGTGATGCTTCCTGGGGCTCAGGCGAGGATCAAAATATGAAGGGTGAGCAGTGTTAAGTGACTCTTTTCCAGAAAAAAAGGAATAGATGCCTCTGTTTTCTAAGTTTAGTTTTTTTCTAAAGGGTATGTACTTCAAAACTATTCTTTTGGGGATTTATGAAGGCATCCATAAATCAGTATCTTCCTAGGAGAATAGTAAATTAAAAAATATGTAAACTTTCCTGAACTGACAATGTAATATTTTAGCAGTTCATTTTCCTGCCTTCCTCCCTGCCCCTGTCCGTTTATGCTTCTTCAGACAGCTGTGGAGTTACAGAAGGAGTAATTTTCTAGCTGACATTCTTTTTTTTCATGTTTACATTTAAAAAATTTTGTCACTGTTGTTATCTGAAGGAGAATACAGAAACAGAATCTCAAGAGTGCTTTTGTTTGAAACAAATGTATGATTTGTATCATTGTTAAGATGGCTTGTAGTAATTAAAATGTGGCTGTTTCACAATATAGTGACACTGCAATGTCAGGCTCTTTGGTACAATGTGACAGCAGCTCAGCAGATGAGTACTAAAATAGTTCCTTGCACAGTTGTTGTAAGATACAAATTTATAATCTTCATTTAGACTCTACAAAGAGAGTGACTTGGAGCCAGCAGTTATATAGCTTTTAAAATTAAGCAATTTTCCTTTTCTCTTCCAAAGCAACAACAACAACCCAAAAAAAAAAAAAAAGGCGTTTTAATGTGCATTGACGTTAAAATACTATGGTGAGCAAACCCGGTGTGGGCACACTGCGCTGCAGTAGGCAGTGCTGATAAATAGATAGTATTGGTTGCACCAGTTGTAGGATCTTTCAACATCTTTATTTGCTCCAAAGGATTTTCAAGCACAAATGACGCAAGTAGCATTTTATTATGTGCAGTGAAAAACCTACCCTTTGTCATCTGGAATGAGGACGATAGAGGAGAGAAAGTTATTCTAAATTCACGTTTAGTTATTGAAAAACAGAAACACTAGAGGTTTGCCTTTGCAGTCCCTATGTTTGCAGAATTAGGACGTCAATTAGGTAAGAATTCCAAAGCAAAGCTAGATTGTTAGAAAGGTGGTTCAAGAAAGAATTATTACAGCAAAGGAGAAATTAAAAACTTTCAGAAAAGGGGGAGGGTAATGTCTTGTAGGTTTGTGGATGGTCAGGAAATTAATTTGCAGAAAATATTGTTAGTAGCAAATAACATAGAAGCTGTGAGGTCAACACTGAAACAGATGGTGAAATCTGAGGGGCAAATGAAAGAGCTGAGAAAATAGCTTTTTAGTTATTGATGGGAGTGAACTCAAATTATGGGTGGAGATTTTGCTTCAGTATCTACAAAAATCATGAAACTTGTATCCTGAAACAGACTTTTTTGGTATTGGGTACTATAGTGGTATAAAGACAGCTGCTGGAGAGGAGCACCAAGAGTGACAGAGCACTGGAACAGGCTCCCCAAAGGGTTTGTGAGTCTCCTTCTCTGGAGATATTAAAAACCTGCCTTAGATGTGCTCCTGTCCAGCCTGCTCTTGGTGGACCTGCTTTGGCAGGGGGGGTTGGACTAGATGATCTCCAAAGTTCCCTTCCAACCCCTACCATTCTGTGTTATCTAGGGGAAGTCTCTGGTGAAACACAAGTGTAATTGTCCTTATAAAAAACCCTTCAACTTTTAAATAATGTATAGGCACCTGCATTTCTTTTTCTCTGTGTTCTCGATCCTAGTGAATTAATTTAAGGTTGATTTAGAGGAAGGCTGACTATGTCACATCTATATTAGCTGGAGTTTCTTTTCAAGTCTGCTGCCCACAGCTTAATAACTAATGACTCCACTTAATTTGTGTTTTTCTGCGAGCTGAGCACTACCAGCACTGTGATAGTATTAACTAAAAATTTTAATACTACATTGAAAAATCTTTTTTTTTTTTCTGTTTCAGGGGTTTCCTGTGAACATTCATGGAAGATTAAAAGGACTTGAAAGCTACATTCTAGAGAAATTTGTGTAGTTTGTTACGCAAAGCAATGCTGAAATTTCAGGAAACTAAGCATGTCACTGTTGCCAGATTTACTTCTGCTTGCTCAGATGCTATGATTGCAAGAAGATACACTATTCAGAGGAAACTTGGCAATGGAAGCTTTGGAAGTGTGTATCTGGTTTCTGACAGAAAATCAAAACAAGGAGAAGAATTGTAAGTAAGCCTTTTGCATACTTTAAATTAAAAATGTTGGAATATGTTTCTTGCATTGTAGATGTTTTCTTTGTATTTGTGTCTCGTCTTTCAGTTTGGTGTTACATGGCAGCCTTAACCATTTAACTTACTGAGGATGTAGGAGCAGATTTTATGCTGAACTCAGCAATCCAACAGAATCTGGTTTTATTTATAATAGTTTATCAGATATGTCTCTCTTATTGTGCTTTTATCTTTTTCTTAACCCTTTCAAATTTACTTGTGCAAGACAGGGTGGAGGTAGAAAATCTCAGACTCTCACCTCCATAGCGATGTACACTTCTGAAGCTTTGTAACAAGTAATATAACCGGTAAAAAAAATACGTAACTTACCTGTTCCCCAGTGCCATACCTTGGACAGGTTGCTAATGTAAGATACATGCCATGGAAAAGACCCTTGTATTTAATCAGAACTGAGGTAGTTTTATCATTGTCTTGACAAGAAGCAGGTAAAGGTGTACACCACGTTTCACAAATTTGTTGTTCTTCTCTAACAAAATTGCTAGTTAGAGGCTTAAAGCTTTATAATTCATAAGCTCTAGTTTCATAATTATGTCAATATGTAATGTATGTGTGTGTAATGTAATTGTATGGGTTATTTTGGGGATCATTGTGTTTTATAAATAAACCTGGCTCTTGAAGTTCTTTCTTCAGAACACTGACTGAAGTGCTGAAACTTACATCCCATGCTTATCCATCTTCTTGAACGTGAAGAAGAGAATCCTTAGTCTAATCAGGTCCGGCTACTGCAATATCTAGCTCAATAGTGCTTCATTCAGTTATACATGCCCGTTAAAGCATGGAACCTTTAAAGGGAACGGGAAAGAGCCAGAATTTCTGAATGTATTTTAATGGACTTCCCTGCTCATTTCTGATGATTTCTTATTTAATTACTGTTGGTAAGGGGTTTTTTTGCTAACAATTAATTGGATGCTTTCAGGAATCGATCCTGTGTAAGGACTCAGATTGTTGGAGGGGTCTCAAAAGAAACTGTATTGTTTTGATGTCTTAATTTATTTTATAATTGAGTTGTCTAAATGAAACCTGAGAAGGAATAGTTATAGAAATTCCAGTAAACACATTTCCACTTACTGTATACCTAGCTGATGGCACTTTTTTTTTAATTGCCAGGAAATCTTGATTTTTTATTTTTTTTCACCTGCCTGAACTTGGGCAGGTCTCATCAGTTGATTTGCTAAACCCTTTGGGATTCTGAAGCCACTGAGACAAAAGAACGTTTTTGAGAGTGTTGAGATTTCTGGATGTGAGTTTGAAGTCGGGTGCCTGGGTAATGCATTCCTGGCTGGACTTCCCATCACGTAGAACTGTATTTGTCAATTGGTTTGATACTTACACCAAGTGAAATGTAAATGTGAATATTTTCGGTTTTATCCAATAAAATTTGTAAGGCTTTTTGTTCAAGGTCTGAAACATTTAATCGATGTGCTTTTCAGCCAGAAATACATTATTCCTTTAAATATGGGCATCCATCAGTCCTTATGGATGGACACATTAATGAGCAGTTATGTGATCAAAGAACTTTTTCTGACTCATTTATGCCTCAATTTGCTATTTGTGATGGTGAATCCTCGACAATATTGCTTTAAGAACTGTGTGGCCAAGACATAATTCTTTCACTTGATTTCCTTCTACAACAATTTACAACTTCTCATCTCCTTGGATTAGGGTTAAAGGCCACTTTCCACTATTTCCACCATTTTCCAGATGGTTTATAAGACTTCTGGATCTATCTTAGCCATAGCTACCCTTTGCTACAAAAATGTTCATTAATGAAAACTTTCATTAAAAACAATAGAAAATTTTTTTAATTTATTTTTCTGTTAAAATAATTTGTTATGCAAATAGGGTGACAGGAACTACCTGAGCTTATAAGACCCTTCAGAATTTAGCTCTCACTGAACTCACTCTTAGAATGCTAACAGTATAGTGAAATGTGTGTCTTCACACGTTTGCTGCTACAGCACAAACTGACAAACCTCAAAAGCAAGGAACGTGTGCTTTTCTTTTAAGTAGTTATTTCTATTATTGCTTTAGAATTTTACTTTGAGACCTTTTAATTCTTAGAGACTGTTTTGAACAGGCATTCGCTGTATGCAGTACTTCATGCCTCTGATTAGTTAGGGATGAGGTTGATTTTGTCCTCTGTCATCCTCAGGACAGATCTGAGCATGAAACAGCAAATTATTTTTGTTTGTTTTATCAGTCTCTTTTTGTGACTATAACAGTATTTAACAAGCCTAAGTGCTAGTGTAATACTGTAGCTTATCCTTTCATCACTAGGGGGTACTTGCATATCACAGTTATTCTTCATTACTTTGGAGGCACAAATGAGGATTGAAGAGCAGATTCTGCCAGCTTTCTATCACTTATATGCTAATAGATGACAAAAATTCTGGACCAGGTGAGGATGAAAGCTCAAGTAGCATAGAGAGAGAGTATAGATACTTAGTTCTATTTAAAAATAATAAATTATTAAGGCAGTAAAGTATACTAGAAGTCATGTTCTCAATGCTACTTTGAAATCAGAAAATAATCTCTTATGGAACTGTACTGGTTACTAATTCTGTTATATTTGCCATTGAGAAGTATAATTATATACTTTCAAATGAAAAAATTAGGTGTTTATGTTTCTTACTCTTTAAAAATATAATCTTGATAGAGCCTCTGAAAGAACTTTGGCAGAAGAAAAGGGAATTGTGATATTTAGATCCCGAATGATCTCATCAGAATTAGAAGTCTATTTTTATTGTTTCAGATACGGTATAGAACGTGCTGAGACAAATGTTATACACAGTGTGAACTCAGCCACAAGATAGTTTCCTGAAAATTGCTGCCGTCTGAAACACTGTAAAGAGCATAGGAATAAATTGTAAGAATACAAATTTCCAAGAAGAGAGACATCTTGGATATTGGTACAAAAGCTGTTGGGGATATCTTTTTCAGTCTTCCATTAGTGCAACGTCTACAGAATGAGTTAATGCAGAGACTAACAATGGTTATCATGTAATTTATTGTATGCTCAGCAGAGCTTTTTCATGGTTTTAGAAACAGTTTGGGGATATGCCTTGTACTTTGTTACCTCAAAAAGGATCTTAGCTGTAGTGAGTGAAGTATTATGCACAACGTTGCTTCAGCTGGGAAGGAGAAAGGATTGATTATTTGGGACATGCCTCAAGTTAACAGACTTGTTTCACATAGAACTCTCGACACAGAGCTACTTAGGCCAGCAATACCTGCCTCTTGTAGCAGTGCATGCTAGCTTCATGCTTACCTCCAGTTCTGTGTTTGGATAGGATCAGGATTGCTGACCTTCTGAGGTCCTTACTGTATCAGAGACATCCAGTGTGATATAGGTGAGTTGCATACTATATAAATAATAGGATTATGACATACTACCAGTATAGTAGCATGTGTAGGTGTCTTACTATAAGTTCCTCTTAAGTGTTGCGTTGTACAACATGTTCCTTGCCTGTTGCTTTAACTTTCTAATTTGTATTTTTATAAATTATATTTTCTGGTAACTTTTTTATTCATAATCCTGTGGGATTTCTTTAATTTTGCCTTCTTTTTTATTAGGTGACTCTGAAAACCTTTTTTATTTTAGTTTTACCTTTCACTCTGTCCCAACTAGAAAATTGTACGTAGGTGTAGCTGATGTAGCCATTAGCTATGACACAGCTAAACAGCTGAAAGTGTAGGCCAGGAAAAATCTCCGGTCATACCATACATCATCTTATGTCTATGAGCTCCATTTTCCTTTAGAAAAGAGTAGTTGCAAGTTGTCCTATATTCCAAAATATGCATAGGTTCTGTTGATATTTAAGTTTACTGACTAGTAGCTTTTCTGCTTGTATTGCTTGTGTTTCATGGTGTGTCAAATTATATTAAGCCACAATGGAGAAGGAGAAAACCAAACCAGTGATTAGTATATCTGGAGCGAGATGGTGCCTCCGTGGGCTTGTTTCAGCCTGAGTGTCAGACTTAAGGATCACACTTACCTCATTCTGAGGTATCTGCTTTGTGCAGACGTGATAAATAACATTTGAATTTCTTAACAGCTTTCTCTAAAGAAAAGTGCAAGACCTTGATTTTAGATTTACGGTGAGGGAAGTTGACTTTTTTCTTCCATGTTCATGTAGAAAGTCGTGCCATCTGCCATACATGTTCTACAAGAGCTTTTGATCCTGTTGGGTGATTCTTACCAAGTTTGACAGAGGGTTAAGTATCAAAGATGAAAGTTCCTGCAACTTATATGAAAACAGACAGCAGAGAACAAAATGAATGCCTTCATAAAGAGAAAGGTCAGAACCTGGGAGACTCATCACTACAAAAGACATTTCTCACGTGCTAGGGTAATCCACACAGGAGAGAGCTCTCAATTTCCCCCAGTTTTGGAAGAAGCTATGGTCAGAATTTATATAATCTTAAAACCTAAAATCAGTTAAATGCATGAGACATGTTTGTACGAAAGCAAGCTTCTCAGTTCCAGTTTATACAGTATTGCTTGGTTTAAGTATTATATGATATTTTCCCGGTTAGATATTTGCAAATCTGGTTGTGAGCCAGATACTAGATGCATTCACTAGAACTGAGATTGAGCTGCTTAATATTGACACTGCCTTTCCATTCTAGTGGTCTCTAAAATGAGCTTTGACAAATCTTTTTTTCCAATTGTAAACTGATTTAGCTAATAGGTAACTAGAGTCCAAATATGGATTGAATTCTCCTGCAAATATTTGCTGTGTTTGTTAATCTTTTCCAGGGTTTGAACTGAATTTAGGCATGCTATGTGGGGATACACATCAGTAGTTACCCATTAGTGGAGTTTCAAAATTTTTAGAGGGTTTTACTCTTTTAAGAATAAAGAATGGTAGCTTTAATCTGGGTAAAAATTAGTAGTTATGTATTTTGCTTCGCTTTCCTATTTTTCTTTTGTATAAGTTGCACCAATAGTGAAGTTAGACTTCTTAACACTTGGATAATTTAATGTTACTACCAAGGGGCGAACAGTGCTACTCTGTCATTGTTCTTGACCCATGTATGCCCACTATGGAATACTGTCTGTTTAGAATGACTCTTTGCATGCATTTAGCACCTTCTCCATTTTGGGACCTCAAAGCACTTTTTGGAGGTGTGAAGTACTTTTATCCAGTTTGCAAACAGGCAAAAACCAGGCAGGTTAAACAGTTTGCCTGTGTTCGTGTAGCGAGGCTGTGGTATACCTGGAAAATAACTGGGCCCCTACTGGAGAAACCATTCCATGATATCTTAATGTTGCTAAATATTAGCAGAATTTTCAGTTACACTGTAGGTGCTTGATCCTCATCTAGAGCCTAATATCGTGGGGGTCAACTCCACAGTTTGAAAACAAGCTAGTCTGTGTGTGGCAGAAAGGAAACCTAGTTTCCCATAGACTTGCATCCTTTGTTCCCTTGTCCAACCACAAGAAGCCCTGCTTTTTCACCACACGTTACAGGCACATTCCTTTTTCTGGAATGCATGCCATTTTCTTTCACTTCTTCTAATCATAGCTCTAGCTTCTTCCTTCTCTTTCATATCCAATATTTGTATATTTCTTCTGTATTCCCTATTTAGTGGCTCAAAAAGAACCAGGTCAAGCTGTGATAGTCAATGAGGACGTCTGCAGGGGAGGTGATTGGTGTATGTACACTGGCCAGTTAGCAACTCAAGCAATGCATAACTTTTGAGATTCAGGGGTCAGTAATCTAAGGCTCTTGCACTTCCTACTTACATCATTAAATAAGGTCATCTGAAGACCTGTGAAATTGTTGCCTTTCTGACAGATTTGGTTGCAACTGGATGGTAACTCCCTAAGTTGAGTAATGATTTCTAGACAGACAATTTTTTCCTTGGTAGACAAGGCTACTAAACTTAGGACAACTGGAAAAAATTGAAAATGCTGATGGGACAATAAAAATAGAAATTTTGCAACTCTCCGGTGTACTTATCTTTAATATCTACCTTCAGTTCTTTGTTAACATATAATATGTAAATGCTTAGAATCTTATTAGATCTTATTGGATAGGAAATTCAAGTCACACTTATGTGTGAATACAATGCCAATTTCATGGGCAGAATTACAAGTGAAACTTATTTAGCAGCTCAGTAGTTATCAAGCCAGTACTGTCTTATGAAACTCAGTGATCTCCTCAAATGTAATCTCTAATGACAAAGAGAAGAAAGGCATTTTGATGTTTTGTCTAAGAAACAGTTTATATGAATTTTTGTGAATTAATTTACTGGTACACCCTGAGAAATTTACTTAAATTTACAAATTGCCTTCAAAATTTGGGACATCTGCAGGTGGTTTGGGTTTTGTTGTTCTGGGGTTTTGTTGTCTTTTGTTTTGGTGTCCCATGTCCATCCCCCGTCCGTCCATCCCCCCAGATTCTTGGCTTACATGTGCTTTTGCAAAAGTCCCTCTTCATTTTTAAGGAGTTTGCTTTTATTTCTGGACATCGTGGACCTAGACCTACCCAAAATAATTAGATAATTTGGTTTGTATGAAAAAAGGAGCAGGATTGTACTAGCCTTTTTACAGCTAACAGTAATATCCCTGCAGTCTTGGTCCCTGTGAGCAGTTTATCAGTTAATTATAACAGGAAATTATGATTAAAGGAAATGTCTTTTAAGGTAGAGATTTACATTCAGCAGTAGTCTTGAAGGACAGCACTATCACTTATAGATAATGCATGTCCTAATCAATTGTGCCAGGTGAAGCTCTGGGTTAAGATTCACTAATTCTTAACCACGCATAGGTAAGCAGCTGCAGTACACAGTACGCAATAGGGACTTCTAGTTCATAAATATTCACGAGGTACTTATACGTCCCCATGGTGGAAAGCACATGCTGAGAAGCATCAAACTCCCTGGACTGCTCCTGTGTGTGGTAATTGTGGGGTGTCAGCTCAACTTCTGCGTCTGACTTGCATTATACCATTAATCCAGTCTCATGCTATGATTCCTTGGAAACTGTGCACTTAGCTGAATAATTTAGCACATGACTTTCAATTATTTATGACTTCTTATAACAATTGAAATACAAAACTCTTCCACCTTTAGATTTTAACTTACAAATATCCAAGCATCAATCAACAGATTCCTGTGTCGCCAAATCCCTGTGTTTGCTGCCTGTTTGCTTCTCTGAAGGTACTCCAAGAGAATGGTCATTTGATACCGAATTGATTATAACAGAAACAATTTATTCCCTGCCAGTTGTTGTGTGTATGTTCATCTAACTGTGCTGGTCTCTGTTTTTCTCCTTGCTCTTTAAATAATAATAACTGGAAATTAAAACTAGAATCCATCAGGTCATTTTAGATACGTGAACAGATATTCATCGTCTCCTTGGAAACGGATCTAAGGTGCCTTTCCTATATAACCTTCCTGATTGCTGCTTATTTTTAAATATGCTTTTCTTCATAAGCCATCTTTTGCTTGGTGCAGTCAATTGTGCCTCTGCTTTTCATGTAAGGCTCAGGCAATGGTGTATCAGCTGAGCTGCCATCACTACTCAGGTGTGTACAGTCGATCTTGTCACCAAGTAAGAGATAATAAGAACATTGACAGAGAAGTCTTGCTGATCTAGCTAGAGAAGTTTAAGAAGTAGCCTTCACCAGCTTTCCACTTGAGTGGCTGAGCATGACTTTCATATTCTGTGAGCAACGCTATGGAACTGAAGACCTAGCAAAGTGTCAAAGTCCTTGCTGAAACCTCTGTAGCAGTGGCTGATGCTCTTCTGGTTTAAGAGTACACCTGCAAATGAAAGTTGCCAGAGAGTGAATCTGTAAATGTTGTGGTTTCAGTTGTGGTAGGCAATTGCAGCTCTGCCCATGGTTGTTTTACTGCCTTTCTAGTGCAAGCCAATACTGGTTCAGAGACCAATTTAATAACACCAGACTCATTTACAGCAGTTCTCACTGGAGACTATGTGGGAGGATGCCTTAGTCCCCGCTTCCTGTAGCTCAGCATGGCACTGAAGGACTTCTCAGCAGCCTTTGGCATATGGAGTGAAGGAGTTGCAGATCTTGCAGTGAGATTGTGACAGTGCCAAGGTACAATGTGGGTACAGGAGACAGGCACTAGGACTAGAGCCTAGCACAGCTCTGCCTTCCTCTCTCTAGTTAACCTACCCTTATATGCAGCTACCACAAAGCTATGGAAACAGGCACACGTGCATCTGTGCAGAGGGATGCTCTGCTAAAATTGATAGAACAGAATTAATGGTTCTATCACACATGAATCCAGAAAATGGGCTATTTCACACTGAAATAACTTATTAAGGACTCAGTGTAAGAAAATTTGGAAAGATCCTGTGCTGTATAAGTCTCTAGTGGGCACTCTGCAGGACAACTTGGCACAGATGTGAGATTTTATACTGTCTGTGCTGGTGATGGATTTGGCAATTTAAAGCTATTTCCATACTGCAGGCCTTTGTGCAAGCGATTCCTTTATTAACATTTCTAGTTCCCCCATTTAAAAAAAAAAAAAAAAAAAAAAGAAGTAAAAGCTGATATTCTGTGGATTCTTTGAAATCAAAGGGCAAATATTCAGAACATCTCAAGACCTTTTGTTCAGCTGGTGTAACATAGGGGCCTGTGAAAATCTTCTGCAGCCATGTTTGATACAACTCTTATATCTGCTCAGTCATCTTTTTGAGCATTGGTGGAATTGTTATTGGTTTTTCTTTCTTTTTTTTTTTCTTCTTTTTCCCTTTTTTCTTTTTTCTTTTTTTTTTTTTTTTTTTTTAGCCATCTTTTCTTAGTATACATTCCCTTGACTATGTAGCCTATTTTTTAATTTTCAGTGGGATATGTCCATTTGACTGGAGTGTATTCAAACTAGGTTTTTAATTAATGGGAGTGGGAGGCAGAGTTCCTTAAAGAAAGTATTACTTGGGTTTACTCTAAGTCTCATCCGCCACAGAGCTGAGCTCAGTGCACCCACCATGTTGTGATCTTGTGTGCAGGCAGTGGCTGGTGCTGGTGGTTAATTTAAGTTTTAAAAATGTTTGGAAGCAGTGTTTTCAACGTTGAGCACAGAATCGTGCTTAAGGCATTGTTGGTAAATTGCTGGTTCTTTGAGGTGAATGGCAGAAACAGAATGTAATTATTTTGTAATTAAGCAAATGCCTTGACATCACCTGTGTATCATTGATTTTGTTAAAACTGATTTTTTTTTTAATGCATTTCTAATCTAGCTTTCAAAAGAGAGTGGAGAGGTACTGCCTTACTACTTTAGGTCAAACTGTGAACACCTGCCTCAACATACAGTTTGGTTTCGCAATATTTGAATATGCCTATCTACATGGCATATTCTTGTGGCAGTTTGCCCTTGTTGGCAAGGTGGTTTCTCTTAAGTCTGCATCAAGGATGTTGCCGTTTCTTCTATGCAGAATGAGCCTTCTTTATCTTTGTTGTATTCATTACATTGTAATGAGAAAGCTGTTGCAGTGAGTGGAATAAATTCTGGATTTGCTGCACAGTCAGTGTATTTTTTCTTCTTTTTTTGTTTGTTTTGGGTTTGGGGTTTTTGTACTTATGTGATGCATCAGTAAATGTAATTTCTAGTTCACTGTTTCTCTTACATGCATGATGTGCCCATCGTAAGTTCTAAAATAACTTTTCAATGTTGCTGGTTAGTTGCTTCATTTTTGAGTTGCCCATATTTTACTGATTGCTAAGATCCCGGTATCATACTCAGGAGGGCTAGAAAGTATTAAAAGATTTTAATCTAATAATATATGGTGTACACAATTAATTTCCTCAGCATTGCTTGATTCCCTTTGCCTTTGATTGTAAAGTATTTAGCAATATGCTTTTGTAAAGCTGTGAACTGTCCTTTTATCTCTATCTCTCCCTTTCCCCCCCTTTTTAGTACCATAGATAATTCAAAGCATATCAGAAATAAACATTAAAGGAGATGCCTGCTGGAAAGTGACATGTAGGAAGAGTGAGTTTTTTCATTAAAGTTGCAGCAATTAGTATTTAAATTACTTATGGGAATTAGTTCCACTGAAGGGGCAATACTGTTAACATAAATATCCTTGCAATGTTGAAAGGAACATAATTCTGCTTACAAATATATTTACATTCAGGAAAGAAGCAATTAAATTTTACATGAGGAAATGTTTTAGTTGAATTTCTATGGAATGCTTTCTTATAGTGATTACTAGTGTGTTTGGTTTCCCTTTTTAACTTCCTGTTCTTCAAAATTCCTGTTTCCTGTAAACTGATTCATGTGGATTAGGCGGTAGGAGGGCCTTTCTTCAAAATTTCTAATGGAAACTAGTTTCAAAATTTAAACTAATTCCTATTCACAGAAAATTCTTTTTGTCAGATGCTGCAGCCCAAGTCTGCAAGTTGAAGAAATGTAACATGGCAGTTTTGAGATTCATGTTATAATGCTTGAAAACAAAATTCTGCATCCAAGCTTTAGTTCTCTAACACCATCCGATTTCTGAAAGCAAGCATTAGTTAGCAGAGAGAGCAGTTAATAGTGAAATGTATTAGGTATGTGTAATGAAATTGCAACGGAGAAATGCCCAATTTAGATGATTTGGTGCTTAATAGAATTAAATCTTCAAAGGTACAGAGAATAAACAAATTATCTAGTCTTTGTCATGTTTCCTCTCAAATTCCATTTAGGTTAGTGGCAGCATGATGTTCAATTACATTCTTAAACAAGACTAGACTGTAGAAAAAAGGATGAATGAACAGTAGGTGGTGATAATGCAACATGTAGAGATAAAGTATTGCTAAAAATAGTACATTCGCAGGTATTTAGGATGTACTCCATAATAATTTTTAATAATTTTATTGGGTAGACACAAATCTCTTTAGTTTAATCAGAGTCTGTGTAAACAGACTATAAATGTAATTACATTTTATTTTTTCATTTCTGCCAAGGAAAAAAATCTAGGTTTCAAAAACACAGTTTGAGAGGAAAATTCTTCCTTTATTGATCAATGGCCACTTTTATTTTGTGATTTTTAATCAATATAGGTAGCAACCTAAAATGCCCCAGGGAATTACTCAAAATAAAGATGTTTGAATATCTAAATAAATAATGCTACTTTTGTGCAGTAGTAATATGACTTGTTCAGTTCTGTGGAGAACAACACAAGTACTCTGCTTTGCTTCATAATTACACATTTTTTCTAGCATTGGCACATATGGTTGACCAAAAATAAGTTGAAGTATGCCCCTTTGTATATGTGAAATTTTGCGCAGTGCAGAAGAAAATGATATAAGCTGTATTCCTTTAAGCTAATTTATTTCAACAGTATTGTCTATCATGATCTGGTCCCAGAAAATCTATTCTCGTTTCTCTGGGTTACTAATTAGGAACTGTTAATTTTCAAATAACCATAAACTGTTTACATTATGAGCTGAACTGTTTAGTGTTAGTGCCTCTATTAGGGCATTTGAAAATTTGGCATCTCAAAAAATGTTTGTAGGTGCTGTAATTGTGACTTGCTGATAGAAATGAAAAGTGAGTTATCCATTTCACGTACAAATGTATGAAATCTCATCACCATTCAAAGATTAAGCACTATTAAATTCTTTAAAGTGCTTATTTAGGAAATGAAATTATATTTAATCCATCTACAGATATTACAGTACTCACATAGCAATTGAGTTCTTAGTGGTTAACTCAGGGAATATCATAGAATTGTTTAGGTTGGAGAAGATCATTAAATCCAACCATTACCCTAGCACTGCCAAGTACACCACTAAACCATGTCCCTAAACATCATAACCTAAACATCTTCAGGTCTCTGAAGTACCTCCAGGGATGGTGACTCAACAACTTCCCAGGCAGCCTGTTCCAATGCTTGACAACCTTTTCAGTGAAGAAATTTTTCATTAAATATCCAATAAAAACCTGCCTTGAGGCTATTTTCTCTTGTCCTATTGCTTGATACTTGGGAGATCAATGCCCATCTCTCTACAACCTCTGTTCACATAGTTGTAAAGCATGATAAGGTCTCCCTGAGACTCCTTTTCTCCAAGCTAAACCACCTTAGTTCCCTCAGCCACTCCTCAAAGGACTTGTTCTCTAGACCCTTCACCAGCTTTGTTGCTCTTCTCTAAATATGCCTCAGCATCTCAATGTCTTTCTTCTGTTGAGGCCCCAACTTGCAACACAGTTCTTGAGATGCAGCCTCACCAGTGCCAACTGCAGGGGGACAATCACTTCCCTAGTCCTACTAGCTACACTACTCCTGATACAGGCCAGGATGCTACTAGCTATCTTGGCCACCTAGGCGTGCTGCTGGTTCCTATTCACTTGGCTGTCAACCAACACCCCCAATCCTTTTCCACTGGGCAGCAATCCAGCCGCTCCACCCCAAGCCTGTTGCACTGCATGGAGTTGTTGTGACCCAAGTGCAGGACCTAGCGCGTGGCCCTGTTGAACCTCAAACGATTGGCCCATTGATTCAGATCCCTCAAGAAAATCAAGACTCCCACCCAACTTTGTGTTGTATGCAAAAATTAGTTATTGATGTTTGTGGATGTTCATGAACAATATGAATAACCTATTTATAGGAAGGTAAAAACTAGTCATTGACAGTTGTTATGACTTTACTAGTAAATCAATAGTGTTCATGGGAATGATAAAAAAAGCCCAGTGTTTGTTTAAGGAATTGTGGAGCAATACTTAAGTTTGAAATTGGTCTATGGCTCAAGTAATATATTAGTAGCAGCCATGGGAATGATAAAAGGGGCCTAACATTTGATTTAAGAAGTTGTGTAGTGATACTTAGATTTGAAATGTTTTGGCTGATGACTAAACATATCTATGTAAGTAGAAATAGCAAACAGTACTCATTGTTTGTTCTTCATTGAAAGCTTGGTAATCTTCTTGATTTCCGCCCAGAAATCAAGTGTTCTTAATTTACTGTGAATGTTTAGTTTCTTAACTAAAACCTAATGTTTGTTCTAGGTAGAACTGATTTATGTTTGCTGACTTTTTGCATTTCATGGTCTCTTCAGTTCCTTCTTTCCCTATCAGATGAATGAATGACTTTAAATTGTCAGCCCATGCAATTACTGGTGCTCCAAATATAATAGATAAAATGTAAAGAATGATTATTTTAATTTTTGATACTAAGCTGTAAACTGTAGAAAAGCGAGTCACTGACACCAAGTAGAGAGATCTGGTATGATTATTAGTAACAGGATAGCTGTATGTATCATAGGTGAGGATTAGTTGAAAATTACAAGCGAACGCGGAGACCAACCTAAGTGAGGCAAGTAGGTTCCAAGCAACAGAATGCCATAGGTAGTCCTACAAAGGTCAGAGTGGATAGAAATATAATGCAGAGTTATGGGTTATGGCACAACTCTCCATATTGAATTCAAGATGACTTGAAAATATAAACTGTATGGAATCATAAATTTCCAGCTTTCACACTGATTACCTGCTAGCAGGTGTTGCTAATGTCAGGCTGCAATTAACTGAATGACTGCCCGTGTAAAATGAAGTTTCTATTTAATGAAAGTCTTCACATTTTGATCATGTATTCCCAGAGCACACTCTCTCCATGGTAGTTTGACCTATTTATTTTTGACATTAAAAGGGTTCTATTTCTTTTACTTTATCATCAGCAAGAAAATACACCTAGTCAATAATTCATGTTGCTGTTTACTCAGTAAATGGAGTGTGTTTTGAGAAAGATTGTCTTTTTTTAAGAATTGCATCTGATCCAATAGACCAAATTATATAATAATAAAGTATGTCATCAATGTAAACAAATACCAGATGGGTTGTAAAACATTTAATTTTAGATCAGTGCAAACAGACTGAGATAAACACTGCTGTGGCATATTGTCAGTCACTAGTAAAGCTCAAAAAGGATTCCCACTGGGTGTCCATATCCTGGAGGATTCCACCTTCGCGCTTGTTTTTCTCTTGTTGAAGCCTTGCTCTATTTATCCCCATTTGCTACACATTATTGCGCTTTCAGGCACGATGTGCTGGCCTGGCTGCGTGTCAAAGCCTGACAATGCAAGCCAGCAAGGTTTTGCTGATGAAAACCAGAAGGTGCTCCTGGGGAGGGTCTGCTGAGATGTGGGCACTGGGGAGACAGGGCAGCTGCTTTCTGTATTGCGGGGAGTGGGTTTATGTCTCATATTATTTTCCCACCCTGGGGGTGTATTGTGTGTATGCTGTAACCTGTACCAGAGCCAGCTTCCTCCGGGATGGATGTAAATTGTGACAGCCAGTGCTTATTACTCTTAAGATGTGAATGCATTCAACACGAGACTCAGTTGTGGTCAGCTCAAGATCAAATTCAAAGTGTCTTTGCACTATCAAATTGCAAGGTTAGGGTTTTTTCTTCCACACAGTTAAAACCTTTTGTTCTCTATTTAAGTTCAAGATATCTGATAGCACTTCCGTAACAAAGTTTTGTAGTTTTGTGTTCACTGATGTTTTATCTTATCTTTAGGGACATGGTTTAGTGGTGGACTTGGCAGTGATAGGTTTGCGGTTGGACTTGATGTTAAAAGTCTTTTCCAAGCTAAATGATTCTATGAGCTGCTTATATGTCTGTATGCTAAATTATGTAGAACTTATAGGAATAAATACATTGAAATTAAAGACTCATAGAATGGTTAGAGTTGGAAGGGACCTTCAAGATCATCGAGTTCCAATGCCCTGCCCTTGGTAGGGACACCTCCCACCAGACCAGCTTGCTCCAAGCCCCATCCAGCCTGGCCTTGAACCCCTCCAGGGATGGGGCAGCCACAGCTTCTCTGGGCAGCCTGTTCCAGTGCTTCACCACCCTCACAGGGTCTTTTAGCATTCTATCAAAAGGAATTGTTTTAAGTATTGTCTTTGGAGGGCATCTGGATTTTTCGTGGGTCTTTAGTGGATCTTTTAAATCGTACTTAATACTTGCCTAAGTGACAGAAAATATAGGGGCAGGTTTTATTCAACAAAAATATGACTTTCAGCTGGACCTGAGTACTCCAGATGGAGTCTTTACCAAATCTCAGCAGGAGAGTCTATGATTCCTAACATCCATAATAAATGTTCATGTCACATGCTTCAAAAGGTTTGTTTAAAATATTGTGTGAAACCTAACTCTGTATGTTTCTGAACTGTCCAATATCTGCAGGTTTTCAGCAGATGGTACACAAATACAATGGCTGAATTATGAGCAGTGATAACTTTTTATTATAAGGCAACCTTAGTGTTCCGGTTGAATCATATAAATGCTTTGCTAGAAATGCTTTGCTACCTTCAAAGTGTAGAGCTGGGTTCTCTTGGTAGAGAGGAAATGCAGTCAGGATTGTTCAGCTAGGAAAAGTTTGATTACCAACCTTTTTTTTTTTTGGATAGGCAGAAAGACTATCAGCTTATGGTTCTGTCAGGCCAATTTGACATCACTTGGGATGCCACATTTGAGTTATCTTAGGAGTCCTGTAAAACACAGAAAGAGCCCATTTTTGTACCTGTTACGGTTGAAGGTACTTGTTTAGATACTGAAATGCGGTAAACAAAAGTTTTATTTCTAGATGCAAATGACTTCCAGTTTTGGGCATTAAGTAGCATTATGTTGCAGAAAAACAATACCTTATTTACAAAAGTACACTTTCCTGATTTGTTCTTCTGGGAATGAATTTTAATAAGAGAAACACCTTGTCTTGTTGTCTGACAGCTGATGACAACATCAGAATCACTGAGTGACTAAGATGACAAGCCATCCGCACACATCAACACATCAGGCTTTTATTGCTGTCTTGGGTATACAAGAAACTTGTATTGAAGTGGTGTTTAGCAAAGACTCATTCTGTTTGTCAGTTCTGTGACATGATCTATATGAGGGAAGGAATAATGTCCCCATGTCATCTGAAGATTAGAAGATTGCAGTAGGCATTACCAATCTTCATAGTATGAAGCCTGTCTGTAGAGATACAGCCATGTTTTTTCCATCACACCGACAGATGGGGATTAGGCAAGTTTATGTAAAAATGTATGCATTGTTAGTCAGGAACTGATGGTTGAGATTTAGCAAGAAATTTTCTTTTGAAGAAATACAGCTTTGTTTCCTTGGATCAGGTGATCTACTGTGGTTTTATCAATGATAAAAGATGAAGATATCATTGATAAAGATGATCAATGTCATCTTTAACTGCTGGGACTTAACATCCATGCAGTATTGAATGGGAAATTACTAGAAGCACTGTGAAGGCATCCTTTCATGGACATTTCCTTCCATGTATTCAAAAGTTATTGGAAACACATCACTTTGTTTCAGGAAAATACCGTGGTATTCTCTAATAGTCTCAGACATCTCCCTCAGACATAGACCAATGATCCATTCTTCAGTGGCTGTTAAAGAAGCTAGGAGAAGCGTGCTTTTGTGTGATACATGCCTTTTTTAAATATTTCATTTGGAAGATCCCAGCAAAATGTGCTTCCTCATAGTGCCCTGCGCTGAGGGCTCTTTTCCAGCAGAAGCAGAAGAGTAGGCATCTAACTCCAGGTATCATATTGAGCTGTCTGAACCCCAGCTTCTTGTATGGCATGTTTGCATGTTGAAGAGTGTGAAAAATCCCTCTAATGTTTTCAGCTTTAGGGGTTTAGAGCTTCTCCCAAAAAACGCTAAGCACTGTTTGAAAGAGCAGAATTCAGTTTCAGCCACAAATCTAGATTTGCACCTTCCATTTGGGTGTTTGGGTGAAAGGCAGGTTGATCTTTATTAAAAAATAGGCATCCTGATTTTGTCACAAGAAAAACAGTCACAGAAATACTGCCCTCTGATTTTTCTCATTCCTCCATGGAGAGACTTTGGCAGAAACTGCAAAACCGAACAGTTTCTTGCTACTGCTAATTTCATGTATGAATTTTGAGCATATGCTCTAAGTAGGTTTGAAGTCACTTAGATTTGATTTTTTATTTATGTTTATTATTATTATGCATTAATTCATAGCACTGAAAACACGTCATGAAGCAAACAGTGCAGTAGCAAGTAAGTGGGAAAAATACTTCAAAGTAATATTTTTGAAATGTTGCTTAATGGCTATGGTGACTAGCATTTTTATTTGCATTTAATGCATTCTGTTTGTTTATCCATATTTGCCTCATTATTTCATGTTGCCAAGTACTTGGTTAATGTTATTATTTTACATTTAAAGAAATTATGGTGGGATTTTGAGCATGATGTGATTTTCTATTTTTAACATGCAGATTTCTTGTTTTCCTCTAGAAAGGTTCTAAAGGAAATCTCTGTTGGAGACCTAAAGCCTAATGAAACAGTTGAAGCAAATCTGGAAGCACAACTACTGTCCAAATTAGACCATCCAGCCATTGTGAAATTTCATGCAAGCTTTGTGGAGCGAGATAGTTTCTGCATTATCACTGAATACTGTGAGGTGAGACTTGTAGATTACTTTGAAGTAATTTGAAAGAATGTGTGTGTTAAAATAGGGTCTTAGAAGAAATATAGCCCAGTTTTCTTTAATGTTTTTTTTTTTTGTTTGTTTGAATTTTATATCTTCCTTGTGGTATCACCTGCTACTTATTAGGCATGTTTCAAATAAGCAATGTTACCTGCTCACATGAGACTCACAGCTTATAGGCAAACAAACCAGTGAAGCTCAGGCCTGATCATACAGATGATGAGTTTGGTAGCAGCACTGGCTTTATAAAGTGGAGAATAGTGCGAATCAAAGACCACAATACAAAAAACATTGAAGGATGTACTACAGTATAGCTACCAGTTTCTTTTACTGCAGCACTTGGTTTAAAAACATATTGATACAATCTGTTTTAAGGCTTTAAAATAGGAATTTATACTTACTTAAGCCAGGTTTTTGAGAGTTTCTATAAAACAAGTGCCTACTTTCTATCAAATATGGATGTGCTGTGTTAAAATACAATCTGTTATCCATACAGTGATCTTTTCGTGAAACTGTGAAGCAGACTGTTCAGTTGTGCTCTGCAAGACATTTGAAATACTTTGAAAGCTAATGGCCCTGGACTGCTGGGTTACCTGTCTGCCAGTTCAACTCGTATTAACTAGTCACATTTCTTTAAGCGTTCAGCTCTGGTGTGGGTAATAAGTAGTATTCCTGGCAGTCATTTTGTCCTTAGGTAGTTTCTTTGATGACAGTTAAATGCCTATTTACTGCTGAGATTTTTAAAATTAAATCAGAAATTTTCAATTCCGTTATGCAACCTGACTGTTTGTTTTAACACCCATGCAGAAGCTCTCTGCATAATTTCCCCAAATGTCTGACAGATGAGGCTTGATGGAAATTCAGTATTGTCAAGAGCTCAGAACAGAAGGATTATTTTAACTGCCCAGATATTCCCTTGCACTGATTCATTTTTTCTCTACCAGTGGTAGAAAGTGGCCCAACATCAGATCAGTTAAGTCTATAGGAATAAAGGAGCCTCTTACAGCAGCATTATAGAACTGCACTGGTTGGCTTTGGTGTACACAGTTTTTTGTCTGTCTCTGTTTTTTCTCCACCCCTCCTCCCCCCCCCATCTGGAATAAAGTTACAGGTGAAGAAAAAAGAGCATAATAGCAAACACCGTAGTAATCATAAGCTGCTGCAGCACACCTCGGAATGTTTTTTATTTAGGCAAAACTACCCTACATGAAAATGTTGCAGTTCACAGTTACCCTAGGATCTGGGAGTCATATACTCAGACACATGAGAATGTATTAGAGCACGGCAAATGACAGAGAAGGACCTGGATACGTTGGCTATGCAACTGAGTCTTCTCAGTTTCGAGTCTGCTAGGCCAGGCCAGAAGGACAGTGGTTGCCTTAGGATGTTATTTTTTTCCAGAAGGACACACTATGTAGTATCTTTGCATTTTGTTGACAGGACAAGGGGTAATGGTTTTAAATTGGAAGAGGGGAGATTTAGATTAGATACTAGAAAGAAATTCTTTGCTGTGAGGGTGGTGAGGCACTGGAACAGGCTGCCCAGAGAAGCTGTGGCTGTCCCATCCCTGGAGGGGTTCAAGGCCAGGCTGGATGGGGCTTGGAGCAACCTGGGCTGGTGGGAGGTATCCCTGCCCAGGGCAGGGGGGGTGGAACTGGATGATCTTTAAGGTTCCTTGCAATTCTAACCATTCTATAGTTGTACAATTTTAGCAATCACCGTGTACTTAATCTAATGTTCAGACAAGGGAAGTACAAAGCAAGGTCTCATACAGTGCTTTAAAGTTTCTTTTCTATTTTAGTGGGAGTATTTCCAGAAAGTACACTTCTGTATTTACTTATCTATAACCTGCCTTTGTATGTGTTGGGATTTGAATCTTTTAATCTAAAAGACCTATTTAAATTACACATAATTTGAGAATGAGGAAAAATTATTGCTACTTGATCCTTCATTGGAAACCTAGTACATTCAGTTTCTCAGGCATAGAATAATTACCAGATTGGCAGTAATTGGTACTCTTGGGCAGACTCAAAACAAAGAATAAATATTAAGTTGGCATGGAAACAGAACTACTTTCTGAGCCTTATTCTGTTTTCTCTAAAGTACTGTGACTTATTCATTAGCCATAGTACTTTACTCATTCTTTCATGAATAGCGTAGAGCAAGCCTCCAATGCAGCTGCCCTGTTATACCTGTCCTGTGAACAGAAGAGAACATTGTTCTCCATTGTTCAGCTCAACATCTTTTATTGTAAGTGGATTCACTCAGAATTATAGAAAAGAAGTACATGTTTTCTGTTTTGATCTTCTTGTTAGCTTCTTTGGCAGTTTTCCTGAAGTGAAATCTTACAGGCGACATAAACATTGCTGGGTAAGTCAGATTTCAAACAAAAATGCCTTCAGGAACCTTGGATTCCATTTTGTAACATAAATTGGACTTCAGAAAAATATAGTTTTTACAAAATAGTTACTTTAAAAATCATCTAATTTGAATAAATCCTAAAACAGAACTAGTTGTATTTTCCCCAAGCAATTATTTCTGTCTTTTCACTGTGGTCTCAGCTGTGATGTGAGTATACATACCCTAAGGAAATCTGAGCAAAAGGAATAACTGAAGCAATCAGTGTCTGTTCACATTATCAGCTCTAACTGCTAAGCTGTTTTAAATCAGTTACAGGTGTATTTGATACTCTCGACACTGAAATGAAAAATGCAGCTTGGAAATTCCTTATATACTTAATTTGTTAAATTCCTTATGAAATTCATTATACTGGTCTTCCAAAATGCAAAATTGGATTAACAAACTTCATCAGTTTCATGGCAGCAGTATTTCAGCAAATCTTTTATGGAGTATTTTGGTTTTCCTTTTTTAGACATAAAATTAAGGTTAAATTAATTGTAGGACATTAAGATCAGTCTCCTCTGCTTGATGCAGTTACTGGAGGGCATATGTAGTACTTTTTCCGACTGCTTTTGTCCTCCATGGACCTTTTGAAGGAAATGTCCCCCAGTTAAGAGAGTACTCACTAATGTAACTCTGTAGGTCCTACATTTCTTTTCCTTGCTTTTTTCATGTCAATGTGTGATTGTGAGAGGGGACACATCAGGACAGGGACAAATGGTGTTTGAGCCTGCTGCACTTCATCTATCCTCACCTGGATAGTATATAATCCCTTGTGGCCAGCAGCCAGCCAGCTGCCAAATGTTTGAGCAGCCTCTTAGTCTTGGGCTATCCCTACAGTTGGCTCTGGATGGTCTGGAGCAGCTGTCTGGAATAGGTGAGTCATTATTTTTGAGGTGTGTGAGTAGGCTCAGCCACAGCCCATCTGGTTGCCATGCAGCAGGGTACCCAGCAACACTTTCTCTTTCCTTCCTCTGCTCTGCTGCAAGCAATGAGCAGGAAGCTGCTGAACATTTGGAGTTGCAAAGGGGAAGCAGCTGCTGAGAGCTCCAAGTTCCCAAAAGAGCTTTTCTCTGGGCTGCAGCAGGGAGGCAGATGGAGAGCTGAAGCCATATTCTCTTCCCTAGTGAATGAGATGATTCAGGCATTTCAATTACAAAATTGCAGGACATTGTCAGGGAACACATTTTTTATATATGACGAAACGTATCTTCTTTTTTTTTGAAAACATTCACTCTTGAATATTTTACCTTAGGCCCTCAGGGACCACAGAAATTACTGTAAATTCATGTCAAAGTCGAGGACAAATTTATAGATCTACAAAGACAGAATCTGCTTATTTTGCAGCAGCAATATAGAGCACTGTGGTGCTGGGAACAGAAAAACAAGAAATTCTGAAGAGATCATAAAATGTTGAGAGTCAACAGTGCAGAGAAGAGAAGGGTTGATGATAGGAAATGGTGGTACAAGTGCAGTTGTACAGGTTAAACTATTTTCTTGTATAGGACACATAAAGCATCTGATTTTATGCAAAATGTGTAATGTAAAAGTAATGATTTATAGAGAATAATCTATCCTGATGCAAGGTAATAGTCACTGGAGTACAATGAGACTCATAGTCCCATTGCTCTGAGATTAACTACCTCAACACACTGCTTGTCACTAATATGCATTCTTGTAGAAAAAACGCATTTATTTTATAAACTGGATAAACAACCAGCTGACAACTGTCTATTTTTTAGATAAATAAACAGTTTCCATATAAGTCTTCTCAACAACAGCTTTCACCATGATGCTGTTTAACTGATTTTTCCAAATGTCTGACTTAGAGTTTTCCAGTAGTCTTTTTCTGTATGTATTTTCTGGTTTATTTTCATGGCCTACTGTGTTTCATATTGCTCCATTTCTAGTGTCACTTCAAAATCAATCATTTTAAAGTATTGACAATAACACACGCTTTAATTATGCTTTTTCTAGTGGCAAAAGTATCATAATTAAAAAGACTATATTTTAATTCTTCAGAGAACAGTGTGGTTTCTTTGATGCTGACATGGTTATTTGAGCATAATCGATCAGAGTAACTCTTGATTGTGCAATGTTTGACTGAAGTGGAAATGCTTTTCCCAGATTTTAAACTTATTGGGGCCAAAGAGGGCAAATTTGTTTTACTTCGTTTAGGTGTCCAGATATTAGCCTATCAATTTAGATCCTTGCAGGAAAACAAGTATTTCGTCCTAAGGTAGACAGCTAGATGCCAGAGATACAGATGTCTGTCTGTTCCTTTGTGTTAACTCCAAAGGGAGTTTCAGATGACCAGCTCAGATGTATGTGTCTAAAGCTGGGGAACATGAAGCGAGAACAGTTGAAGACTGATGATACCATGGAACACTAAGAGAAAACTGCCCTACTTTCCCTATACTGCCAAACTGCTTGGTCTCATTTTGATCCTCGGTTTTGTATGCTTTTGGTGCTGGGAGAGTTCAGAATTCTTGTGCAAGCATTAATTTTATAGAATATGTGGAAAGGAGCCTGAAGGTGTAAGAAAATCGAGTTCTGTACTTTGATGAAGGAGAGACATTTTAAAACCTTTGTTTAAAATTACAAATACATTGTGATATTTTTCAGGGTGGAGATCTAGACTTTAAAATTCAAGAGTACAAAGAATCTCAGAAGATATTCACTCAAAGACAAATAATAGACTGGTTTATACAGTTGTTATTTGGAGTCAACTATATGCATGAAAGGTACAGTCATTTAACACAAGAGCATTTAGCTTGGGAGGGGAGGGAGTAGGTTTTCTGACTAGTTGCAGATGTTCAACCAGAACCAAAACTGTATGGGTTGTTGTGTATAGGTATAAAGTCCTATTCACCAAACTGCTGTAGGATATGTTGTGTACTTAAAGTGTAACTAATTATCTATCCTGGAAGAACATTGTGTATTACATCTTTTAGCAGCACCGTGGTAGATGTTGCTCAGCATTAGACACATTTTTTCTAAAGACCACATGAAAAGCTTAGCACAACAAATGTAGTTTGATATTTTTAGAAGAAAATGGATTAAAAAGCTCTTGCCTGAAATGTGATTTAAGCAGGCTGACTTGACTTAAATCAGCAGTTCTCTCATTGCCAGTGTCCTGGACATGTGCATGAGCCCTGTCTGGTCCCCTTCCCACATCATCCAGTGCTGTCACCTTTGAGGTAGGTGGGACTATTTAGCATGGTATAAGGGAGACCAAGTGCGGTGCTGAGCCAGGAGCAAAAGGTCCCACTTGATGCCACCCTCATTGAGAGCTGGAGGAGCAGCCAAGCAAATGGGAATGCTAGCTCCTTTCCTTAGCAGCTTTTCAGAAATAGTTAGCTAGCTGAAGTCAATGTGTCTTTCCATCTTCTTTCCTCTCGCTCCTCCCTGCTGCTTTTGCCTATTGGCAGCTCTGAAATGTAATGTTATTGAACAAGACAGAAAATCCTTTCTAAAAAGCCTTGTAGACCAAAAGTCCAATATTTTTCATCCTGCTAAGCTGAACTATTTGGGCTATTATTCCTATTGAACTTTCAGAAATAGGAATATCACTGCTGCAAGGACTGCCTTAGCAGAGGCTGAAGGTGTTTGTCTGTAATCACCAGTGTGTTTTGGGGACATGAGCTAATCTGCCTAAAATAATTGCCAAAATTATTAGTACATCAGGGAGGGGAGAAGTTTATGTTTGAAGAGTAGGTTACACTCAGAATCTGGACATGAGAATTCAGTTTTTTTCAACCTGAATGTAAACTAGAATCCATAGTCTTCTATCCCGCATGAATACTCATAAAACAAGATTGTTATGCGCTGAGGTGTAGGTGAACACACCAAGTTGATGTAGCTGTTTCAGATGTCTTTCACGGCAGGACTTGGGCCAAATTTGGTTGCCTGAACTTGAGTTGTAACAGAGCAGTAGGTAGAGATAATCACCTGTCACCAAGAACAACTATTTCTGAGTTGAGCTGAAGTAAAGTATATGGGATAAGTTTGACCTAAACTGAATGATGCCAATGGGTTTTTGCACCCACAGTGTCAGACTCTGGAGGGAAAAGGGCAGAGTGAATTGCTGTCCAATACGGAACATTTTTATTCCTAAATAGCAATTTATCTGGGGCTTGTACGTGAAGTGCCACCCCCACGGACTGCAGTGATGGGAGCACAGCACAGAATGCTCTCTTGGGATGCTCTGTTCCTCGGGTGGAAAGGACAGATGGAAATGGAAATAAAAGTCATGACTGTTTAACTAATCAAGTAGCATGGCTTTGTTTGTGGGTGGGGTTTTTGGTGATTGTTTTTTTCCCCCTTTTCAAACTCCAATTCAACAATTTCTGATTAAAAGTTTTGGTAATCTGGAAAGTGCATTTCTGGTGAAATCGTTTCTTTAGTATATGTTTTTAGAGAATGCATTGTGCAGACTAATGCAGAATAACAATAGCATTGCAGTTGTCTAGATGTCATTGTAGGTCCCTTCCAACTGAACTATTCTATTGTATAAGTTATTCTTTTTGTCTTTCATTTTCTGTATTTCCTTACGCCTCTTTTATCTCCTCTTTTCCTGCATGTCCCTTTTGTCTATTATTCTTTTCACTCTATTTTTGCTCTCAAATACATTTTAAAAAACATTCTTATAAATAAAATCTCTTTGGTAAATATATATATTATTCAATATATTCAATACTGGCTTTCCTGAAAAGTACAGTTTAATTCTCCAGTGAAAGCAGCAATTTGGTTTTCCAAACAGCATTTCATTTTCTCTCTTTGAATCATGGGTATTTAATAGCACCTCTCCAGACACATACAAATGACTTGACACTTTTATTTTTGTTTGCATTTCGTGTATTGTATTATGTATTATTTGACTATATGCCCATTAGAAATTTCAATCTTTATCTTCTTAGTTTAGAGCCAAACAATAGCTTAAATGGAAAAAGTCAGGCTTAAAAGAATTTAAAACTACTTACAAAAATTAATTTGAATTACTGAAACACAGTAACAGCCCTCTCTTTAGGTATAGAGGAGTCATACATTAATGTCTTTGCTACTGATATGGAAAAAAATCTGTAATATATGTTTGAACTATGTTCTGATGCAAAGAAAACTTTGCCCTGGAACTAGAAGCTTGAACTTAATTACCTGTGGATTGGACTTCCTCATGCCTTTCCTGAGAAAATCCAGCTGCTGTGAAAGGAATATTTATTCCAGAGCAGCAGAAATTATTATTTCTGGTTTTAGGCATAGACTGTTCAATGGGTTGTCCCCCTTGCACAGCTTTAGTTAAACTTCTGCACTTTTTAAAAAAACAAACTCTTATGCTGGAAACTTTTTTTTAAAAACAGAACTTTTTCACTGCCTCAGATTGATTTTCTTTTCCTGTAATAATAAAGATTATACAGATTAGACATTCCTGTCTTTTACTTATGCTTCATAAATTCCAAAGAGTGCATGAATAGCTTGTGGTCATTATGCTATCTACTGGCTATTTTGCGTAATTGGAAGGATTTTTTAATTTTAAACTTGAAAGCTAAATTGTCTAGAATTAAATAGATTCAGTCCTCATCTGTCATTGATATAACCAGGGAGAGAAGTAAGGAGAGGCAACAGAGCTCACTGATCTTATCTGGATGGAGAAAGCATGAAACCATCATCTAGTCTCTTTTGTGTACTTGTAGCCTATTGCACATCAGTGCACAAAATTGATCCCACGTCAATCAGGCAATGTGGCTATTGATCCATTTAACCTCAATTGGAATAAAGCTGACCATTAAGTTATCCATCACTTTGCTAATCTTTATGAAAAATATGCCAGCACAGAGAATTTTTGTCAGGTTACGGTTTACGCAAACAAATGTGTTGCTTTCTGTCTACAGGATAGCAGCCTTTGCCCAATTACTTTTGTCTGGATTTCACAATGTCTTCCCTAGAACAGGAGTCAGACTTACCCAGAACCTCTTGCATCTCTAGTTCTTCATATAGAGAAAAGAGAATTTAATTGCTGAATATTTCACAGCAGTAAACTACTTCAGCTTCAATCAGTTTACTTGCTGGTATGTTGCAGAGGAAGCTTTATTCAAGGAGGCTGCCCCCTGCTTAGTGCTTTGTGCTATTTTTCATGACTATAAAACAACAAGCAGGTAATCTATAAAACATAGGCATGGGTGCATTTATTACACAAATTTGAAGCTGTCCTTAAGTGTTAATTTCTACCTAAAAGATCAATAACCACTTTGCTGACTGTCAAGTTAAATTAAGTTTTGCTGGAGTCTAGTTAATGCATGGTACTTTTATATGTCTGTCTTTTACTACAACAAAGTGTTGTGCTCTTTCTTAAACTCGACTTACAGTGCAGATTCAATATTCTTACTGGAATTACAGTAGTTGTTTCAGTTCAGGTTTCAGCTTGTAACTTGTTTATCTTCTGACATATCCTGGCAGAATGAAGTGACTTGCATTGAGAGACATCATCATAGGAAGTTTCAAAGAATCACTGGGAGTATTTTTTAGTCATATTAATATATAAAAATAACTTACAATTATTGATAATGCATATAATTTGCATAACATTTTCATCAATATTTTACGAGTTTATTTTAGCATTACATTCTAATTCAAACTAATGTAACCCAAACACCTTCTCTTTACTACCTTTTCAAATAATATGGTACTGAAAGCTTTCTGGATAGTTTTTACACATCAAGAGAGCTACTATTCAAATCATAGATATCCAGGAAGCTTGTAGGTTCAGGGAGTCTGTGGTTATATTTCTACAGAGTAATATTACAAAAAGGCTTAAAACCCAACAATGCTCAACAGCAATATGCAAGAAAAAATTAACTCGCTGAAGTCAAGTTCTTGCAAGGACTCTGTGTGATGAATGGTAAGGAAAGACTATGAATCTAAATTAACAGAGCAAGTTTTATATAAAACTATATCTATATGTAGGCTTACGTTTTGTATACTGTAGAGATATTTTCTTTTCCTAAGGGGCTGGAGAATTACTGTTACGCATTAAGATTTCAAGTAATTGAGAAGATGCTGTTTGTCCCTGCATGGTGTATAGCTTATGATGATACTTCAGACTTAATGGAAATATAAGCCTGTAAAAGCTAGTTGTTCTTTTTCTTTTCCTTTTGATCTCTGTCTTTGTAAAGTTCTTTTATCTTCCATACTGTTACTGTAAAAATTTGAACTACTATCCAAGTCTATATACATATTTGTCTTTCAACTTACACATTTTCTCTGAAGGAGAGTTTCCCGAGCTTACTGCTCTTACTGCTGTTTCTCTCATCCCTTAATATACTGTGAGACATCTCATTCTTCTGGCAGAAAAGAAGACATAAAGTTTTGAAGAAGAGCCAGATAGGAAGACTTCCTTTTCTCCCTTTGTAGCTTGTGTTAAGCCTGTATCTGTATTCTCAAGCTGGGGTCCCTGGACTCATTTTTGCTATCCTGGCTGCTTAAGCACTCGTCCTACATGTGGGTGTCTGTGAATGCACCTCTGTGAAACTCCTTAATGCCATCACTTGTGTGTTGTCACTTACAGGGTTAGATAGTGAAAGTGGTGGGCTGGCCTTCCTAACAAGGAATGAAGCTAAATACTTAGGATACTTGATACATGACTGTGAATTCTTCAAGTTGGAAAAAGTTGAATTTCCTTTTATATTCCAGGCGAATACTTCACAGAGATTTGAAAACCAAGAATATATTTTTGAAAAATAATCTTCTTAAAATTGGTGAGATTTCCGTACTTTTTAAACATCTATTTTAGTATGCTAGAACAATCCAGCAGATGTTTTGTCAATAAGGAGATTTAAATGAAGTTATGTCTGATATAGCATTTTAATTTGTGGTCAGACATTTATTTGACAGTCAGACACAGGAACAGGGGCCTGGAGAAGCAATGAAATTTCCAGCATTGAGGGTGCTCCAAGCTAGTTTGGACCTGGAGCTGAGCAGCCTCATATAATTTTGAAGTTGGCTGTGCTCTGAGCCAGGGGGTTGAATCAGATGACCTTCAAGCCTACATCGTTCTATAGTTTTATGATTTTCTAGTGTTTTTATTTTGAAGAATTACAGGAAATTGTTTTTTCCATATTTTAAAATTCTGGCAGTTTTTCTGGGTGTAAAGTTATTGTATCGTGTCTAACAAACTCAAAGAGTTTGCATGAATAGATACAGATTTGTGGAATATATATTAATAGATTATTGTTTCTGCTGTTAACTTTTAGGAGACTTTGGAGTTTCTTGTCTTTTGATGGGTTCATGTGATCTGGCAACTACATTTACTGGGACACCATACTACATGAGTCCAGAGGCACTGAAGCACCAGGGATATAACACAAAATCTGACATTTGGTGAGTAGTCGGCATGATATTTCAGTTGGACTAGGCATTTATTTTATAGGTCAGCATTTGACTTTATTTAGGAACTACTTTTTTTTAAATGGTTCCCTCAGTAGGGTGCTTACACTTCTCCACTAAAATTGTTCCAGGACATTTGTGTCGTATTTTACAATTGGAAGGCTTGCTCTTTGTGTTAAGAAGCATGTAGTTTACTCTTATTCTGGGTTACCTGGGACTTCAAAGTAGAATAAGATTAAGGTCCCGTCTCTGCTATGACACAGGGTGACTATAGACAAAGTTCAAGTTTTGCTAGGGAGGAGGAAATATTTTTCTTTCTCACATTGAGAAAGGTGAAGGGATAGAAGCAATTTCCTGCAAAACTTCCAAGTAGATGAGAAAAGAGTGGTTCCTGGAAGGACCTTCTTAGGAACTGAACTGAGAAACATTGGCAAATGTGAAAAGAAAGAAGGTACTTGGAAGGGGAGCTGAAAATGAGAATAACTGGAGCGTTAGGACAGAAGCAAAAGGGCACTGTTTTACGAAAGGCTCAAAGGTAGAAAGTAAAGTGTGAGTTCTACACTTAGCACAAATTCTTGAGATCAAGACTTCTGAGGTGATGATTAAAGCATCAAATTGGGAACCTGAGATTTGTTGAAAGACTTTAGAAAAGCTTTAGATGTGCAAATAATCACAAAATCACTGATTTTTGGAGTGGGGAAAATATCTGCCTTGTTTATCTTTGTATCCTAAACCATCTCGTTTTGGTTTAAGATGATGGTTAAAACTATTGTATTTTTTAAGATTCTGTCAGAGTATCTCTTTTTATAAAATGTGCTTTGTTTCTTCTGTTAAGATGTATGCTAATCTGAACGTTCCTTTTTTTTATTAATATTTCAAATTGGGAAATTTCCTTTGAAAAACATTGGATGATTGGAATGTTATTGATTTACTTGATAATTTACTCTAGCTTCTGCTCAATTCCGCCCTTTCAAAATATATTTGTGTCAAGATATAAATCTAAATGTTGAAAACAGTCATCTGTACTTTCAACTTGCAGCAATCATTTTTCACAGTTAGCATGTTTAATCCAGTCAACAGATGTGTCAGGAATCTTGTCTCATGGTCTGTGTAGCTGAACTGAAATGGATTTGATGTCAAATTCTCTTTTGTTCATCTATATCAAGACAAATATCAGTTAATACCTGTAGTCAATAAAAATATATTGAGAGGAGATTTCAGAAGATGTCAAAACAAGTAAACAGACAAGAAAACCTGCCTTTTGTGCTCTATTACTGTAAAGAATATTTTATTGCAGTTGAAGTGGAATGCAAGATACACGTTTAAGTTCAGTTTGTTGCGACAAGTGTCAATTCATAGTCATTGAAGCTGTACAGAATAAATTAAAGCAGAATTTTGTCCAGTATAGTTATAGATGATGTGTTGACCACCCTTTCAGAACTTAAAAAATAGGAGAAATGTCCCTGCACCTCCGCCTGCCCTTACAACAGTCACTAACTATTAGCATTCTGCTATACCTTATCCATTCTGTAATCTTTCCAGAGCACTTATTTGGGGTGGAAGTGCCTTCAGCAGGAGCTTCTTGGCCCTCGCTAAGGAGGAGATGTGCTCTGACTCACTAGACTCCAGCCCTCAAAGAACTTCTGAGCCAAGAAACTCTCTTTTGATCAGGACTAGTCAACTGCCATGACTCACGCATTAGATTGATGCATTGGTCATTTAATCTCTTCATTTAATATTTAAATAATGACTCTATTTGATTTTTAATTTTTTTTTATTTGCCCCATTTAATTGGGCCTGAAATGTGAGAGGTCTCTGAGCACCCGGGGGAACTAACTCACCTTGGAGGCTCCAGGTGAGGTGGAACCTTTGTGCTGCTTTGCAGGAAGTTCAGTTGCTCACCAAGAAGTTGCCTCTCTTTTATGAGTACCTGAAGTGATGTTCTCTTTTCAAATTTGTCCTTCCGATCTCTAGCAGAACTCAAAATATTACACACAAAAATTCAGAAAGTCTTCACATATTAAATGTAAGAAAATGTAAAATATCTTATAGAAAAGGCAGTTATTGCCATCTTGCTAACTTATTGCAGTCCTCTCAGTGTTCGGTCTAGTTAATCATTGTTCATTGGAAAGACCTTAATTTACGCTGCATTAGTGATTTGCTCTAAAGAGAAATTGTGCCTTTCAGGTTCACTGAAACCTTGTGCAACTGGCTCTTCAGAACTGACTTGAATATTCACAGTGCAGTGGCTGGTACAAGAAGTATCGTCCTTTGGAACCCAAGGTCAAGAGCTGGGAAATAGCCTCATGTTTTACGGTTTTATACATACAGAAGTTCTGCAATTAGGCTCAGAAAAGCTGCAGTTTATGCTTATCCTCAGTTAAAATCTCAGGACTGGAGTTCTTTGCTATTCCATGCTTTATGCCAAATCTTAATACAGGAGGCAAATTAAAATTGCCATCCACGTTTTCCTTACCAGACCTGAGCCTGCACTACCCAGGCAGTAAGTGAAGGCCTTTGCAGATGACACACTCTGGGGTTTCCTCCTTTCCATGAGAGGAACCTTCCTGGGAAGCTGGTCTCAGTCCAGGGGTTCACCAGCCCCTCTGCTCGTCAGTGCTTCTCCCTGATGAGCCGACAGACGGAGAAGAGACAGTGTAGCGCCAACAGCCGAGCTGTGAGGCAGGGGCGGGGGGAGGATTAGCAAGCGATGTGTGTGCACATGTTTGGCCATTGGGACTCGCTTTTACATGAGCAGAGTGTGACCCGGGGGCACTTGTGTGCCAGGGTCCTGGTGACCCTTCCTGGCCGGTGGGACCAGTTCTGGTGCTGGGGGTTGGCTGGTGTTCCCCTGCCACTGGTGCTATGGCACTGCATTCATGCCTCAAGCAAACTGAAGGCTCTGCGGGTCATTTTAAGGCATTTCTCATGGGCAGGAAAGGTGAAGTCACATGCTGGGACATGACCACAATCTGCTTCCTTTCATTCCAGGGAAGAATAGTCTAAAAGAGGTACTGAGTGCATTCAGGGCAGTTGTGACTACTAATACATTAACTTTGTACTTGAGGTTTTCTAAACTATAGGATACCTTTGTACTTTTCATTATCTTCATGGAAGCTAGAAAGCCCAGACTTACCAAATAGGTCAATGGTAAGTCCTGCAAATGGTTGTAAAGTGATAGGATTCTGTTGTAGCTTACCCAGAGATCTCTTTTGTTCCAGGAAACTGGGGATTCACTTGGTACAAGGGTTCCCAATCAGTTTAGGTCCTGCTTTCTTCCTACTGAGGACTGATCATCACACTTGCCCATCGCAGTGGAAACTGTCTCCCTGTTCTGGTCCTGAATAACGTTACCAAGATTTACTTGCCGCTAGTAGTTAGCCTGTATTGCACCCACAGTTTTAGCAGGTCTTCTAATGGTGAGAGCTTGAGATTTCTCATATAAGGCTCTGAAATCTGTACTGGCCGTGAGTCTGCCAAAGCTCAGTGTAGGTCTTGAGTGCAAATATTGAGTACCTGTCCATGAAGTGGCTATTGTAATGATATCATATTTTGTTTCTGAGTGGATGAGATAAAGTATATGCAGTTACCAACAATCATACTTTTCTCCTCTTTTCAAAGGTATAAGTATATAAGGCAAAATCCATTCAGGAACTTTTCAAAGGATTTGTGCATAATGTATCTTCTAAATAATCTCAGAGGCAGAAATGATAACAGAAATAGTGGTTGCTAAACAAATACTTTTTTTCACTTACAGACTTACATAGTCTTTAGAAGAGAGGTATCAAATAGCTTCATTTTTGTCTTCCAGAGACAAAGCAATATTACAGTCACATTTAAACCCATTGTAGCCTATGTTTTACATCAAGTGCTGTGGATTCTGACAGATGGTTTGTCTGTAGGGTTTGGGTAAACTGAGCATGCTACACCTTAGATCTTAGGGCTTTCATTTTAAATGTGCTTGCTTGTCTGTGCTTTTCTCCCAAGTTACTTTTTTCTTTAATCCTAACAATGCAAAAATTTATTATTTTTTTTTAACTGCCAATTTTTATGTAGAATAAATACCAAAAATAGCAGTGAAATCAGTGAAGACCTGAAAAGCAATGGTTGAGAGAACTGTGATGCTATGTGTGTGCATGTATGTATTCCTCATAGACTCTGGAGTCAGCAAATTCTTAACACCTTCTGGTACGATCAGACAGATAGATATAAGCCACAAAGGGATATGGATTTAGATTTTTCTGGCTTTTGGAATTAATTTAAAAGCTGACTTGGATCTTGCAGCCTTTGAAGGCGTATAGCATACAAAAGATCAGATGTTAAAAGGACAGTAATGCTTATGTGAACAAGGAGCACGAAAAACCTCAGGGTGGTTTCTCCCACGAAGAAGTTAAAGAAGTGTCAATATTGGAGAGAGCACACTGAAGCCTGTCCAGATGTTCCGATTTATGATGAAATTGAGCATTAAGTGACTTCAGTGTTGAATGGTCGTACATTGGTTTTGCTGAAATGATGTGCTGTTTGGGACCTTTGTCAAACTTACAGGCGAACAGAGAGGGTCATCAACCCAAATGCTCTGGCTGGGTAGCTTAATGACTGTTTTAGAATTGTCTAACGCTGGCAGTTATACAAGCTAAGATTATAAGAGTAATTAAATTACATGTTTGGGTCATGTGCAGGTTGCTTATGGGAATCAGGAAGCAATTATCCCTTCCTGAATATGCTCCTTACAAGATGTTTCACCAGGACTGTAGAAACACAAGCAAGAAATGCAGTTTTGAGACAAAAGATTGGCACTAAGTCCCTTGGGCAATCTGCTCAGCAGCTGTCCTGGGAAGAAATAGCCTTGCTCTGGGACCTAGGGCAGCATTTCTCAACTTAGGAGGTGTTTATGTCGTATCAAAGAATTGTATCCTGCAGTAAAAACCTTATTCTTTTTCCCTCATTTTTCTTTTTTCTCCTTTATTTTCCTTTCGTGGGACAGATGGGGTTTTCCCTGGGTAGCCTGTTTGCAGCCCTGGCTGCAGCAGAATGCCCTGGGTGTTCTTTTCATCTTCCTCCAAAGCCTGAGGTGTAGTCAGAGTACTGAAGTAAATGAATAGATGGGCTTCCCTGATGTGGCAAATCCTGTGCTCCTAGTGGCTCATTAAGCAATTTCTAGCTGACAGAATCAAGCAGCCTCCGAAACAGATTGATTCTGCAAAAAGCAGTTATAGTACAGTCTGCCGGGTTGGGATTTTCCTTCCTTTTTTCTTCCCTCTGGCTGGTTTCCATTTTTGTTTGATGCTTTCAGATGCCATGTGTGCAGGGTTTTTTTGTTGTTCTTTTTCTTTTTAAGTATTTTCTCATGTAGTGATTATCTTGTTTTGGAGTTTGAACACATATTATAAATATAGATCATCATCTGTGTGCTACTGTTTACCGATTTTGGAAGTTTGAAAACTGGTTAGCAGTTAAGTCTTAAAAGAATTAAGCAATTATTTATGTATCTCAGTAGTTGGTCTTTATGCAGTTGTTAGCAAAAATGTTCTGCTAATTGTTCTCACATACTGCTTAAAGTTTACCAGTGAGTGAGCCCTATTATCTCTCCTCTTCCTTATTTGTATTGTTTATTTACATTGTATGGGTTTCAGCTTTAAAATTATTTATTCTTGTTCTTCTATTGCCAGAGGGTCCGAATCAATTTGTCTTCTTAACCACAATGAATAATTGAAATTCAAATATTCGACTTTCAAAGATACTGTTTGTACTCTTTTCCTCAAAGCCATTCACCTATACATGTGCTTGTACTTATTATCACTATGCTTTATTTTTGTACTGCTTCTTTAATTTATAAATGCCACAATCAAATCTGCGTTCAGAGTAAAGTTGCTCTGATATTTAAGCTTGTTACTTAGGTGGGTCTGGTCCTGTAACTGGCTTTTTCTATGACCTTTCTATGACCCAGTGTTTTCTATGACCTTGATCAAGTCAAACATGTCACACATCAGTGCCTCAGTTCTCCTGACTGCAAACTGGAGGTAACACTGAATGTCCTTCAAAGCCTGGAAAGCTCTACTCCCCTATTTTTTAAAAAACATTTTTCAGACAGAACCCAGTTGAAGTGCAAACTGTTATGAATAGTCATTCTATAAATTATTATGAATGTGTTTATGTTAAAATGTTCAACTTAGTGATGTTTTATGGCCTTCATAAGGACTGGTAACTAAGAGCTGGTAAATAAGGTGATGGTAAATCAGAGGCCCTTTAAAAATTTGTTTGTAATCATTCCTCCCAGTTTTCAATGATTTAAAACTGGCACTCGTTTCAGCTGGGTCTCCAGACCTGCATGCTTAGTTTCCTTCTTCTCCAAATAAAATTTTAGGGAAATTTGGCTTTAGATGTTGCAAAATGATGTCATCATCTAAAAATTGATAATTCATTGAGTCTAAAACGATTTGAGAACCCATTTGGAATACTTGACCAAACGAGTGAAATCACAGCAGAACTTACTTCTGGTATTATTTAATTTGAGCTTGAATCTTAGTCTCAGTTTGTTGTTAGAAATTAATTTGCAAAACCAGTTTACACAAACCTGTGCTCAAACACCACTAAACTGCTTTGTCAGTCGGTCACTAATTAAAGTACTTCATTCCTAACTCAATGAGTAACTCCCTAAAAGCTAAATCATTCAATGTGGTTTTGCCTTCTACATACGTGCATGAATATTTATATATAGAATTTAAGGTTTTGCCTGCACTTAGGGACGTAGAATGTTACTGATTTGTGGTCTGAATAAAAACTCTCCAGATGAAAAGGACAGCACTATAATGAAATTATCCAGTTCCAAGGAGAAACTAGCATAGAATTATAGTTTTACTTACCTTCATCTCAGTATGCATGCTACTGTCAAAAAGATTATTTATACTATTCCTATTATTTTATTCTTCAAGGTCTCTGGGATGCATTTTATATGAGATGTGTTGTATGAACCATGCATTCACTGGACACAATTTTTTGTCTGTTGTGTTAAAAATTGTAGAAGGCAATACACCTTCTCTTCCTGATATATATCCAAGTGAACTGAACGCTGTGCTATGCAGGTATGTTATTTTCTTGTTTAGCAGGTTTTAAAGTTAATTTGGAAAAATCACTTATTTATTGCTTTTGCTTTTTAATGTTTCAGCATGTTAAATAAGAATCCTTCATTGAGACCAGCAGCAGCAGAGATTCTAAAAATCCCTTATATTGATGAACAACTAAAGGTATGTGAAAAAAAGTGATAACTGTACACTTTGCATTTGAGTATGTATTTTGCAAAATCAGATTGTAGGCAGAGAAAGTGTGTTGAGAAAAAATAATTAGATAGCAGTTCATGGGAACATTAATCCTGGGAACATGCAGAGCTAAATTGCAAGTATGACTGAGGTCGCGAGGCAGTAAGAAATGAAGCTCTTGACACTTTACATGTTGAATATATCCCCTTAAAAAATGTTATGAGCCGTAAGGAAAATGGGCATTTATGTGTAACAAGTGCATATCATTTGGGCCTGGATAGTTATAATCTCTAAACTGTTCTGGTTATTCACAGTTTTAATGAAAAACAGTGCATCTTGCTCTATTGGTCCTTGCTTCACTGTATATGTTATTTGGCGTTCTAATAAGGTGAGGAAGGAGACAGCTCAGTCAGTTTTTATATTAGTACTGTATTGAGTCATAGCTGAAGAGTCTGGATCACTTTAGCCTCAAGTGTTGATACCACTCTTGGTTTATTTCCTTGTAGGATATACAGTACAAGTTCACAAACATGACTGTGAAAGACAAAGCACTTGACTGGCAGAAAGCAGCTGCTGTGTAAGGATTTTTAAGTGTTTTATGGGCACCAGTATATAAAGCTACAGTGTTGCCAAATAAGATTGTCATAAACATTTGTTGTAAATGTACATAAATTTATGTATTTATATACATAAATATAGAGTGTTTCATATTTAGAGGGATCCAATCCCCAGAAATACAGACGAGTAACCACATTAAAGAGATGCATAATTAAATTTAGGGGGAAAAAATTAAAATTTACAGATCAAATATTTTTACTATGTCATTGTAAGTTGTGCATGCATGTGTAGTATATGCATATGTTAATTTAGTACCAGTTAGTATGTAAATTATGACCTTTATCTTTACGTTTTGAAGGTTTAGATCATTCTAATTGTGTCACATTCACTTATACTGCTGGGGTTTGTGTACCTAATAATTGTTGAACGTGAAAGCTGTGTTTTGTAAATGACATGAGACTAATAGTGTATATACTTTAATATTCAGGTAATAAGTCTGTAGTCACTATTGCATCTGCCTTGTAACTGTAGTGAAAAATTAAGGCTTGTGATGTTTCTTGGCTCTTACCTCAGTAGTGCATTCACACATGGTCTCTCTCATTTAGGCACAGAATATATGTTAAATTAATTCATTGCATTAAATTATAACGCTGCAATAATTAAAGCAAATGTCAACAAATGCGATTTCATTTTGCCGTGGTAAATTAGCTCTGTAGTTTGGACAGCAGCTGTCCCTCCCCTTTGCTTCCTGTCCCTGAGTTTGCTGTAGGTGGTTTTGCTCTGTAAAGAGCTAACGCTCAAAATCAGGAGTTTGTGGTCCTGCGTGGATGCAGTGGATGTCCCTGCTTCTTGTTTCCCCTAAGTAATTGTCAAGACTTTAACAGTTATCTGAAATTCTATTCAAATTCTAGGTAACAGCAAAAAGAACTCCATGTTCCTGTCCGGAATTAGCAATGCCTTTTGGGCAATAGGCCTTTACCGTTTGTGACTGCTGCTCTTGGAGAGGACCCATAGTTTTGCAGATGTGGTCAACTTGCAGATGCTCCTAATTCTGCTCCTGCTTACAGAATCTCCATCAGGAGAGGTGACCAGTTTCACCTTTTCTAAAGAAAGTATTATTTAGTATTGGCAATAGGAAGAATGGGGAGTAAAGGCAGTAGAATTCAACACAGCAGATCTTCTGTACCTCTTTTTTACCCAGTTTAACTACTGAGAGTGTGTCTGTAAAGCTCTCCTTTCTGGAAACTGTGGTTGGCGTTTCCACCCTGTTTCTGTTCTTGCTGTCTCTCATTGACAGATGAGTCTCTGTCTTTTTATCAGACCAGGGTTCTCTGATTTAATGTAAATAGGTGTCTCTAGTATAAATAGATTGTTAAATTTTGCAAGTGTAGATGTAAAATGCAACAAGGAATGATACCTGTTTTGACTAGAAACAACTGTCTAATAGATAGCAGCAAATGGAGCTGGCTGAGACTATTGTCAAGCTTTTGGCTGCCTTGCTATTCTACGTGATTGCTTCTGCTAGAAACAATTCTTTGTTAATATACTGGAAATAGAAGAGTCCATCAGGTAGATATGCAATAGCTGGGATTTACTAGATGTATCTTTTGTCTGTGGCTGCTGTATTCGAGTTGATTCAATTAACTCTTCAAATATATAGTTAACTGTAGAGATGTTCCTCAGAGATATACCTTAAATAGCCTGGGAGCGCTAGAATCTTGTCCCAATATTTTGCTAACTCTCTCTGAATTATATTGAGAGCTTAATGCTCTTAAAAATATAAAGTATGAGAATCTTGCAGACGCTATTAATCTAAGGCTTTATTTTGTGGGTTCAGAATTTCAAGTCATCTATATGCACCAAAAGATTGTAGATGCTTTGAGGAAGCAATATCTTTATGTGCATAATATATACCTAAACTTTAAATATCCCCATGTTTCTAGAGCAGATTGATAAACCCCCATCCTATTATTTGTAACATACAGTATCTTCCATCCCTGATCTGTTGTCATTAGTTTGAAAGTGCAGAGTCTTATCACCTTCCAAATGGACATCATATTGACAGAGCTAACATATGGGGAAGACATTCATGTATATTGTAGAATCTGTAACTATTCTTGTTCAGAAACAAGTCTGCATTCTCTAAGATGAAGAGCGAGTTCTAACTACATACATCATGTTCTTACATTTTGTTAAAAGGAAATAGAAAGTCAGCTGCTTCTGTGCAAAGGTTCAAAAAATTGTGGAGCAATGGATGACAACTGTTTTATTTGTGCGTGGAAATTTACCTTGAGGTTTTCAAATCCAGGGCATCAAATTGAAAAAAAAATCTTCAGAGAAGCTTCACTATAAATTATATTCAGATGTGCTGCAGTCTGATTCTTTTTGGCTAGGTGTTTGGAATATGCATAAAGTCATAATCTTATGACTTTCCCTGTAGTAATGAGATTATTAGCTGTCTGTATGGCTTCTGCTAAGCAAAAGGCCAAATAATTTCTGCAATCTTGGATCTAGAGAGGTATTTAAAATGAAATAGAAATACCTGAAAAATGGTGGAGACCAGAAAAGTGGAGGAGAAATTATTTAAACATAGTGAATTTCCTATATCTGCTGCAATGAAGCAATGCTCTAGCCTGAGTGTGTGTACAAGGAACTGCTTGTTATGGTGTCCTGCTCATATGTTGTTTTTTTTTTCCATCTGGGATTATTTTTTCCATATATAGTTAAGTCTAGTTTCTTCTAGTAAAGGCCTCTAATGGCTTACTTTATTCCATTCCCATGCAAGTCATAAATTTTAAATATTTAAGTAAGCAAAAAACTGTACAAGTTCAGTTTTAACTTGAATGAAAAATGGCTTTTTTTTCCCCAAGAGGTTATTACAATTTAAATTAGAGTTTTTTACAGGGGACAAGAAATATGTCTACATTATTCATACTTCAAGAGTTAGTTCCATACTTATGAATAATGGAGTTCTTCTTGTCTTTGTCCTTAGTCTTTTATATTTCACACTAATATTCATATCTTTACACTATTTCCCTCTATATTCAGCATTTGAAAAGCATAATGAAGACTTCTCTTCTGATTTATTAAAATTCTGATATCAAAATGATAGTCCAGAAGGAGTGTTGCAATTTATATGGTTACAAAATTGGGCTCTTAGATGATCAGAATTGAATTTACCTCGTAAGAGCATAAATAGTAATTTGAAATGAATACTTGGTATCATAAATATAAACAATAGAAAAAAAAAAATCTAAGTGAAATATGACTACCAAGACATTGCAAGCTATAGTTTGATTTTTGTAATTACTGTAGGATGTGAAATAAAAATCTCAGATTAATATTCTCTTTCTGATATAGAACTAATATTGCTCTGCCTTGTTGATAAATACAGCTGAGATACGTATGTCAGGAATTCATGCTCAGCTTTCAGAGATCATCTATGAAGACCATTTTACTGGTGAATTGTTATTATTGATTAGCACTAGATATTCGAGCGGACAACACAATAATTATAACCATCATTAAAGACAATATTCTCTTTTATTCCAGGCAGCTTGTAACAATAAATGTAAAAATGTATGAGTGATACTGCTTTTTCTGTGGTTCTCATTTAAAGACTACCTTTTTGCTTGGAATATGCTCAATAATGAAAACTAACAGTAAATATTTCACTGTGCTTCATTTATTCTTTTAAGGAGCTTAGTTTATCCTTTTCAGTCCTCAGCTGAAATTATTCACATTCTTCATTAATCTAAGTTTAAATATTTAAATCTAAAAGAGGCATTTATTTTCTGAACTAAGGTCTATTTAGTCTACTATATTCCTTGTGACTTTCTAATTATTCCACTTGAAACGTCACTATGTTTCAATATAAAATTAAAATACTGATATTTGCATTTTTATATGAAGATGGGTTTGTATGTATTCAATTTCAGTCAGAGGAAAGTTCATTTGCAAACTCTGCAGGAACTCTCTGAAGTACAGAAAATGACACCACGGGAACGAATGAGGCTGAGAAAGTTAAATGCTGCAGATGAGAAAGCAAAGAAGTTGAAGTAAGTTGAGTAAAATATCAGCATCACGTCCTAACAATGCTTTTTTCCCCATCCAACGATCTAATGAGAGAGTTAGAACTGTCAAGGTAAAAGTAAAAATAGAAGGGGTCTTCAGCTACACAAAGTGAATGGGGATTTGGATTAGTTAAATCACAGTAATTATTTATGTAGGAAAAAAAAGTCAGAACATTAGCCCAAAACTGGTACACTGTGTTCCTGGTTAAATATGTATATGAGAACTTTTCAGATGTGTTATGATAAGAGATTTTTTTAATGGCTTGCCATTTTAAGGATTGCGCAGTCTGAGGAGTTGGACATTTAGTTACAACCAGCTTCTGTCAATCATTTTGGCCTAAGAAATTTGCCAATAGAAATGAATAGTTCAGAAGATAGTCTTATCAAATGATAAAACTGGGGTAATGGACATGTTATAAAGGCTTTATGATTTATAAGTTTTCTATTACATGAGTGAGACATAATAAAAGGCGTGATTTGAAGGAGAATAAGTACCATTTCTGAGTGGAATATAGGAAACAGCCAGAGGACTATGTGTCTATACATGGATTCCATTTTTAAATAATAATATACTGTTTTTATCTTGATGCTCTTGAGTTTCCATTTAAAAATATTCAATATTTTATTTGGTACGAATGAAAATTAGAAAAGCACCACATTCATTTTTGATTAATATTTAATATTTTCTTCTCAACCATTTTGAAAAGTGCAATACAAATTAATAAATGTTTACTCAAGTTTTTATTGAGGATAAGAGAGGAAATAATTATTTTTGAATATAAGAATTGACATCTTAATTAACTCTGTCGTACCAAAGCAAGTTAGCAATGCAGTAAGGCATTGATGTCCTAGTACAGACAAACATTACAAGGTGACATGAAGTCTGAACTTATGGCAACTCTGCAACTACATATATGTGAAAATCAATATTAATTGCATTTGAGTGAAAATGCTCAGTAAAATCACATCCTAGCATTACTAGTTCCAAATTGTGATGCCAGTACCCAAAGGCTACAAACAAAAAACTACTGGCCTTCATCCCCCTTTGGAGAATATGTCTGATCACAATGTATGCCTGTCTGATATTTGCCAGTGTCTTCGATACTGGAGATGGTATGTAAATTTATTCTTTTTAAAAAAGTCTCCTTGAAATTTATTACATCTTCTGTATAGTATTTTCTATAATATGGCAAGCCAATATTTGTAATTATATGAAATTTATAAATAGGAAGTCTGCCTCTTTCACTTTTTTAAAATCAATGGAGAATAGGAAATATATGCATTGCAGGTTAGTTCTAGTTTGCTTTTAATTTTCTTTTCTTTCTTGTGCTTTAGTGTTTTCTATTGAGATTTCCAGTTTTTATCCCCAGCAACAAAATTAAATATACTTATTTTGTAATATAAAGGCAACATATTAATCTTCAAATCTTGTTCTCAGTCACGAATCTTTAAAATGGATCTATATTCAACTCTGGGTTATTGCCAGCTCACTCTGGTTGAAAGTGTTTGAAACAGTGCAAAACCAGTACCTTCTCAGACTGGAGAACTGCTTTCAGCAGTGCACGTCTGGAGATGAATGGGAAGGGAACACAGTAATGGAAACTGGAAGAGCTGCTTAATGCAACAACTGGCATAAATAGTCTTGTACAGAAAAACACAGTTTTCAGCCCTCCCCCAGGTGAAGTGTCCAAAGTACTTAAGATCTTTGGAAGAAACAAAAAAGGCTGGGACTAATAATTTACTGATTCTCAATTATATTATGCAAGTCGTAAAAGAAAAATATAATAGTGTTTGAAAATAAGGCCTGAAATCTCTTTGTGAGTTCACTAAAACTAACCTTCCTGGAGTAGATGCCATGGACATTTGGCATCATGGGAATCTGATTATGGAATTTGCTTTTCCACATCTATTTCTAGAAGATCCCTTTGCACAACCCATGATATTGCATGCTAAACACAAGTATTCTGTATTTACAGACAACTAGCAGAAGAAAAATATCAAGAAAATGTCAAAAGAATGCAAGAATTCAGGTCCCGTAATTTTCAGCAGCTGAATGTCAATATCCTACATGTACGTATGGGCTGCTGTTTCAGAGGTCTCATTTATGCACACTCAGTGTACAACACTTTGCTGTTTCCTATGTGCTTTCTTCAGCACTGGAGTCTCTGTCCTGTTGTAAGAGTAGTAATTTGGAAGTGCACCAAAGTCTGGATTGCTTAGCTGAACCTGTGGATCTGTGATGAGAGAAATTGCATTCAGTTATTGAGATACGGTTTGACAAAGCCTCTATTCATTGCACAGTTTTCTTTCACTAAGTCACTCTTAAATCTAAATCTTCTCTCTGAAATGTGCTTGCTGACAGTCTGCATGACATCAGAGTTCAAAATACAGTCATTTTCAAGATAAGTTTAGAATTGGAATCTTTTAAAACACTCTAATTTGGCATGGCTGTGGGTTCTTTTCATTTGGTTAGTTAAGACTATTAACGTTTCAACTGGCTTTTTAGTAAGAATCAAGTCTTGGAATGACTCCCGGTGTAAGCTGTCCTTTGCTTTTAAGCTATCTGCAACAGAAGATAGGCAGGTTCAGTTCTAGGGCTATGTCTAGAATAGAAATAATGAGGTTTTGGTTAGTGCTTGGTTAGTGCTTTGTCTTCTACCTTTACTTTCACATGCAGTCTACTTTCTGTTTCCTACTGTGTCTGGAGAAAAAGATACGTTAGATCTGTCTGCTTATGGCTGAGTCACTACTGATCATTTATTAAAAAGTTAGGATTTTTTTCTTTTAGTGTTTGCTTAATACAAGTTCCAGCAGTTGTGTAGAACAGGGCGACCATTGTATTGTGATCCTGCTGAAAGCTCTAACTGTACCTGTTTCTTCATGCTGCTTCGTTCTGCTAAGGAATCTGACAAGCAGACCTCAAAATCCGTAATTCATTGTCAGCCAGTGATCACGTGTGATGGTGTGTCTACAGGACACGATGAACCAAGTGGAAATGAGACACCAAGTCAACTCTGCACATCTGAACTTACAGACCATGGTAAGAATTCAAACTCTGATGTTGAAATGAAACTGTATAAACAAAGCAATAATTGATTTTGTCCCTTGTAGTTAATTTGTTGGGGGAAAACTGTGGCATAAAAAGCAGTCAGACTTGTAAAGCAGTCAAAAAAATTTACAAAGAGAGAAAGAAAATTCTCTCTGTGGATGTATGTACAGCAGATGTACTGCACGGATACATGGCAGGAGGTCTGTGTTCCCAGAGTCTGAGTGGCCTGTGAGTAGTGATGGAATTGAACGCACTTTCTCCAAATGAGTTAGAAGGAAATAGCTTCAACTTTGCACATATGAAATGACTTGTGTTAGAAAAGCATTTCCTAAATTTTCTCTCCAGTGCAAAAATAAGTGCAAGAATTCAGAGCGATTGCACCTTTGGTACACTCTGATGCCATTTTCTTTATCTAAAACAATGAGAGAAACAGATGGAAACCCTTCAAACTGTGCTTATCTATACTGCCCTCAAATACTTAGCTACTCTCTAAAGAAGGAGAGGTACTATATAACATGTCACTTCTGTAGATACATGAACAAATAGTCAAGCTTTTCAAAAAGGGTCAGACTGTGGAAATGTGCTTAATGAGTAAATATTTTTTAGGAGCACATTCATATGTTTTGTTTCTTCAATGTTCTGGAATAGTGTTATACTCTTAATGAAGAATATTGTGTATTCACCACTGTTATGGTGAAAGATTTTTAATCAGATTAGGATTCTTGTAAGTATGCATTAATATACTTTAAGTATGAAAACTACTTTTCTTTAATAGTTCTGCCTTTTAGTGTTGGTTTACATATATCTGTAAATGTATACACCATTAAACTGAAGCATCAAAATCAGCTTGTTTGTGGTGGAGGTGGGTTTTTTTAATAGCAAATGGCTTTTTTTTTCCCTGTAACCTCATTTATGTCTACATGGTTGGCTCGCTATTTCACAGTAGAAGGAGGGATGATCTGTGTAGGAGAGAACCCAGCTGCTAGAAATACATCCTGGGGGGAGGGTAGGGAAGCTTGCAAATAGAGGACCGAGAGAAAGCAATCAATGTGGGTGGGAGATGTACTGGGGGAAGCACACAAAGATACCTAAATAGAAACAGAACAACATGCATGAAAGGAAAGAAACTGATGTTTCTGCCTTTAGAGATCATTGAGCTGTGAAACTATAATGACATAAATTAGATGCATTTATATCTGTGATGCAACAGTTGGGTCAATCCATTGTATGAAATGGAATGTATGTTTAATTGCTTTTGCCAGAGTCTCTGACATTGAAGTGGTGGGTTTATGACAAAAAGAAGTTATGGATAGGCAAGAGAAATCACATGCTTTCTCTTTGCTTTGTGAATACTTCTTCCTGAAGCTGATGTCAAAGCTGTTACTTACTCTATTCAGTATTCATACTCTTTTCTTCTTAAAACATTTTAGTGCATGCATGTCACACATGTCTAATTATTAAGTTATTAAGGGCACCTTTGCATTTGAAAATGTAGAAACAGCTCCAGCTATTGATTTTCAATAGAACTTTGTTCTTGATCAATGGGCCACACAATAGGAAAACAAGAAAGCAAGAAGCAAGGCAATGGAATGGCTTTATAAAGTTGTCTTACATCTTACTAAACCTTGCTAACGCATACTAGGTTAGCATAAAAAGTTATGACAACCAGACTAACAAGGTTCCTAGTTAGAACCAATAACTAAAAACTGTCAAGAAAGGGGAGAGGAGATAGGAACAGTGCTCATGAATGCCAAGGAAGCTCAGCAGCAGCCTTTAAATTACTTCAGGGAAGACCTGAAATGATCCTCTCGGGAATGGGAAAATCTGGTGGTAAATAGATAAGGATAGTACCCTAATCCCAAAAGGTAGGGAGAAAAATTCGAATTATCTATGGCTCATATCCTGCAATCCTTAAAAGAAGAGAAAATTACAACATCAACAGAAAAGAAGAGCAGGTCTTGGAATATTGAAAGACTCTTAAAGCATTAGAGAGAAGCCTAGAGAATAAAACACCTTACACAGCTTTCACTGAAAATTATCTAAAATGTTATGAAACACAGGTGTATGTCATTGGGAAAGGTGTCAAATGCAAAGCTTTAGGTTTAGCTTTAGTAAGTAGATTTTAAAACTGTGGCATCTTGATCCAATTTTAGCAGTAGTAGTTATACTTACTGAAATGTGGGTAAAACAAGGCAGTGTAGTCAGATAAACAAAAATGACTATGACATTTTGGGATTTTGGACTTCACAGTAGATGAATTTTAGCGATGTCAAGAACATTTAACTGCTTAGCTCCCAATGAAGTTTAAGCTTTTCTTCATGTTTGTTTTATGTAATAAGCAATGATCTTCTAAACATATTTTAGTATAATTAACACCAGTGTGCACTTGAGAGACATTTAAAAGTTGTCTGAAATCACAAATATCTGACCAATTTGTTAGTCTTCAAGCAGGTTTGTCCTGGTTTGATGTAAAATGAACCAATTTTCTGTTTTACAATTTTACTTTCTTAGCTGGGCCTCTTCTAGCTAACTAAACTCTGAAATTAGCAGCACACTGCTCAGAGAAACTGCTTCGTCTCACAGTGATAAGACCCAATTATACCAAGGAACGGTATGCAGACAGGCCCTTGTTTATCCTTATTGCTGGAACAACCAAGGGCAGGTAACTTTGTTATTTGCCCCGTTGGAGGATCAGAAGCGGAAAAAGCATCAAAAGGTCCCACCTGCAAGGAGGAGCAGACAGGACAACTGACCCAAAAACTGACCAACAGGGGTATTCCATCCCATCCGCATCATGCTCAGTATAAAAACTGAGGGATCAAATGGTCAGGCCCCTTTTTCCTCTTTCTTCAATGGCTGATGTCCAAGGAGGACCCTGCCTGTTCGTCTGCCTTTGATCCCAATCTGAGCGTTCCTGACTCCAGGTCTGGAATCCAGCTCCTGTCGATCACCGAGTCCAGCCTGGGACTGTTGCCTGCTGGTGACGTGGTCGTCATCCTGAGAGCTTGATACGGTTTTGTATATACTGTATACTTTTTTTTCTTTCCTTTTTTTTAAATTTTCTTTTTATTATTCATTATATTATTATTATTTATGTTTTTATTAAAGTAGTTTAGTTTTTTTCTAAACTTCTGAATCTTTTTAATTTCTTACTCTACTCTTTTTTTTTTTTTTTTTTTTTTTTTTTCTAAAAGGGGGAGGGAGGGATCATCTGTCCTTTTCTGATTTGCTCAGAACCACAACAAGGTTTTATTTTTTGGAATATGAAAGAGATTTGAGTGGACCCCGTGATTCTGATGTTGAGGTGAATTCAGTTTATTACAGAAAAGGTTCATCCAGATTGCGCAGAGTACAACACACTCTTCAGAAACTTAAAATAACCATATTCTTATTCTTACAGAGAAATGCTGCAGGCAATGTAAATGCTGCTTTTTAAAAACAAAGTTAAGTTAGTTTTTCACCATCATGTTCCTTACTGTACCATTCAGCAATACTGTGCAGATTTATCCTTCTCTCAAAGAGACTAGGAACACTGCTCAGTCCTGTGGGACTGATTGAGACTGTGTTTTTTAAATATGACTGTTCAGATGCCACTTGCTCAGCCAGACCAGCTTGTGATGGCTGGTGCACCTTGGCATACTGTTGCCTTACAATCTCTTTACTTCTGGGATTCTGGGCACATGTTCTGCAGCATCATCCATGCCTCAGCAGAAAAGAACTTGGGGACAGGAGGAGATCAAATAAACGTGAGCTTTTGCAGAAAAAATCACTTTGAAATTCTTTTGTGCTTACATTACTTAAGCTCAAGAAAGAGGGATCCAATTTTAACCTGGGAGTGGGCAGCAGTGAAAAATTATGTAAATAGCAAGTTATACTATTTTAATTTTAATGAGCCAAGAGGGGAAGTGTGCATTAAACACACATATTCCAGAGACATTATCTTGGCTCCTGTTGGTGCTGTGCTAGAGAAAGCCTTCCCCCGATAGCACTACTTTTCCAGCATTTTCTTCTGTTCTATGGAATGAGTACAAGCATAAATTTGACCTCCAAGTCCAGATTGTGACTACCACAGGCATCTACTTGCACTGCCCTTTTAATAAAGAATTTGACCTGTTTTATGCACTCTAGAAAGTCCTCCCTGCAGAAACATATGCAGAACATAGAAAGCCGTTCCTGGGCCAAAATATTGCTGTGCTTGTGAACCTTCTTATTTCTGGCTTGGATTTACTTTTGACTGTTTCTTGTTGACATCTTTGAGGTGCATTGCCTTATTGCCTTGCAGCTTAAGTAGTTCTTTTCCTTCCTTTCCTTATTCTCCTCATGTTTTTTATAAGCAGCATAATATCTTTCTGTGTAATGCCTCCATATAGTACTGCTGATTTATTCATAGGTTTTAACACCATTTGCTTTTAGCATACCTGAACCTCCCTTCCTTAAGATGCTTCCAATCTCCCAAATTTACAATCGTTGGTTTTGGTTTTAATGCTTAAACGCATGACTCTTTTCTTTGATTTTTCTCCATCATTCCAGTTCTCAGGGTCACTATGCTGGTCCTGCTTTGTACTGGGGATGCACACCATCTTGGCTTCTGGAAAGCAGTGCTGTGGTCCAGCAGAGCAGACTTCTTTGTGGGCGGTTGTGCAGTGCTGCTCTCGGTTGCCCAGTGGCGTGTTGCTTCTGCTCCCTTCTTACTGTCCTTGTGGCATGCTTGCAGTGATAGGAAGTGTTTGAAGAGCTGCTCTGCAGACATAGATAAGCTTGTGGGAAAATCAAGTGTCTTTACCTAAAACATCAGCCTAGGTGGTTAGGAGAACTCATAATCACACAAGCGTGGGATATCCTATTGCCGTGTGGTGGCAGCAGGGTAGGTAGGCAGACATACTAGGTTTTTAATGAGTATCTCTGTAAATCTTCAGTTTCTGAGACTTTGTCTCTTCAGTTCCTTGCTTTATCTACATTTTGTGTGCATGCTAGAGCAAAGGGTTATTTTGGTTTGGCTATTACTTTTCTTCACATTGCAGATACTCAGAGAGTCATGGCAGATGGGTTGGTAATGTTCCTTGCAGCAGCAAAGGTTTAAAAACATGCTTTAAATTTCTAGTTCTCTGAAGTTACTATAATAAGTTTAACAGTTTTGCATTTTCACTCATGCAGTCTGGAGTAAAAGATGTTCCCTTTATTTGTAAAAAGACAGGCAACAGTTACTAAGAAAAAGTCAGCTAGAAAAATTGCTTTTATAATTGTTATTAACCATATTAAGTAAATGGCTGAAATGGTAAGTTGAGTGCATCATTAAAATGGTATGTACTCTTACTGTAAATATAAAACAATGCAAAATGGCTTTACTCATTTGCAAATATTTTATGCAATAGTTTTAATTTGCATTAAATTTTTAGATGTGTTAATTGGAAACAAGACATAAAAGAATTTACATTTTGATAATGAGGTATTTATGGAAAGAGATATTTTATAGCTGTGTTTAGTTTTCATTGAAAAATGTCTGTCTCCATCTTATGTGTCGAGGCATTTATGGAATTGTCATCATACAAATAATTTAAAACTAAGGTGGACAGAGCAGTTAAGAATATATTGTACTACTGGGAACAATTTTGCTTCCTGTCTTTTCCCTCTCCAGTTTCTCCAAGTTCAAGCAAGAGACAAAAGAGCTGAAATAAGTTTCATATTGAGATTGTACTCGGAGACACTGTACTGCTGTTGGTGCTAAATATTTTTGTGTTGAAAAAATATATGTATATCTGTACACATAATTTACTTTCAGGGAGAAGCATGAAATTGCAAATGATTAGTAACTAAATTCCCTTTGGATTTTGGTTTGGATTTTTTAATTTTCTGCTGCATTTCTCCAGCTCATTTGATTGATTTACTATTTCTGAATATTAAAAAGCATATTTTGCAAATCACGGCAATGAAGTAGGAATGGACAATACAAAATGTGTTAGGATAAACCCGCATCTCTATTTCCTATTTTTGCTTCTAGGAAATAAGTCACTCATCCTCCCTGATTATGATCAAAAAGAAAAGCCACCTTGCAATGAATTGCTTAATGTCACTTCCCTCTCCCTTTCCTGCCTCTCTCCATCTCTTGACCCATTTCTTTATAGAAAGTTACTCCATTTGGGCTATGTTACATATGCCAACATACATTTTTCTGGAGATCACTGTATTTTCAGTGCATGTACTTAGCTTTCAATAGTGGCTTTGTGAAAATCATAGTGAGGCAAATTATATGGTAGGGCTGGAAATCAGAGGTCCTTTTATCCATAAGAAAAAAAGATGCTGTAAAAAAGAACTGTCCATATTTAACTGCTCATTTCCGTGAATAACAATGAGTGCAGGTGAAATAAAATTACTTGTTTTCTAAACTATGAGCAAAAATTATCAGCTGAGAAATTGACAGCTGAGAAAATCTGCCTTCTTCCTGAGCTGCAATGAAACCTTGAGATTAAAAATGCATCGTAGTCCCTAAGAACCAAGCGTGGCTTTGTTACTGTGAATATAAGGGGTGAAAATGAACATATGTTATACCATTCTGCTTTCTTTTTAATTCTTTTCCTTCTTTTAAATAAAAGGGACCTTACTTATTGTCTGCTGCATACACTGAAATGTAAGAATGCAGTATCAATGCACCAATTATGACTTCAAGGCAAGAGAAAATTAAAGATATTTATCAAAGTATTTTCATCTCTTTGGAGAAGAACGCTGTTGCCAAGTTACCATGCTGCCTGAAACAAGCTCTTAGTGGATTTAAGCAAAATATTGCAAGTATCACATGCCTTTGTTTTGTGTATAGCTTGTCTTCTTGAGAAATAACCATGTTTTTCTGATTTTTTTAGACAATAGTTTTTTACCCTGCCTTCAACAATTAGTGTTGTGGTAATGCACATAAAGTACATTACTAAGAAATTCCTAAAGAGGAATGTTATTATTCAGAACTCCTTTTCTTTTGACTATCTAATAGCAAATATTAAGTGTCTGAATGCAATACCTAAGCTGCCTAGCAATGCATAAGTAACATCTCAGTTTGTTCTGAATGAAGTGCTTTGCAAGCAAATAAAAGGTACCGTGACTGGCCTTGGTGCAATATGTACAGCTAAATAAAACATAATGTATATTCAGAGAGCAACTGACAGATTGGGGGGTATGAGGAAGCAGAAGCAGCAGTAGAAACCTTCCTTTCTGCTCCGTAGGGATCACATAAGTATGCAGTATCGGGGAGAACGGGCATCTGAGGGAGAACTATATTACGATGGCATTGTCGCCATGAGGCTGCCTGTTCTGCCAGCTGGCACAGTATTAGAAACCTTTATATTGGATGTTACCATCACCTTTCTTTTCCAAGAGTTGGACAGGAAAGCAGAGTCTGTGCCTACTATGTGTGTGCTGCACAGAGTGACCTTGTCACATGAAAGGAGTGGAGTGATTTGGACTCACTGTCCTTGAACAGGTCAGGAGTGCTGTGTGAGCAAAGGACTCCAATGGACTGCAGACAATATCAGGGCCTTCTTAAATGGGATGTTGTTCATCTCCCAGCTCACTCCAGTTAGCTGCACTTAAACCCAGCAGGGGTACAGCTCACCATGGTATCCGCTATGCTCAAGCCAGCTTATGTGTTCTTGAAATTAGGCTGATTCTGGGTCCCAGCTAAATAAGCTGTTCAGTACTCAGATTTATTCTGCATCTTTGGCTTGTGGATGCCTGGGAGTTGGCTCTACTTAGTAGGACTCAAGGAATTGTCATATGGAACGTAGTCTAAATGAATGTGTTGATGTTTTGAAGGTGCCTTCTTTAAATATGTTTATCATAAAGCTAAGATGTTTTAAAGACTTGTAGTAGCTAAATCCCAAGTTCCCATCCACTGGACATGTTATCTTCTTTCAGAAATGTCCCTTGGAGTAGTTTTTGAATCAGGGCAAATAAATATCTGTATCCTGGAACTTCTCTAGTGTCTGAAATAGCATTTCAAATTGTATTGTTGAGCTCAGATTAACTGGCCATCTATAAACAGCTGTCCAAACAATTTCACTAATGATAAAGTGAGCCGTTCTGATAAGGATGTAAAAACTGGCATAACAGAGGGGTGCAGCCGGTGCCAGTCCCTCTGCATGGTTCAGGGACATCAGCAGTTCTGGCTAGTCTCAGTCTACTTGCAAGGTATAGAGGTTTGCTGTAGCCAGAGCAGGCATTTTGAAGTTATATTTATGAGTAAGAAGACTGATTCTGATACCTTGTTTGGTTGGGAAGGAGAGGATTGGGGTTTTTTAGTACAACAGTAAACAAATAAAGAATGTGGGAGGAGAAAACAACTCAGAAAACACTAGTGTGGTCTAACGTTTGCATTATAACATAGGCTGATTCATATGTATTTGAATGCTTATCTAGACATAGAATGCAGGTGAACCTAATAAAATTATGCTAATCACAGCAAAAAACAGCCTCTCTGCAAGAAATTAAAATTGATGTACATTCTGTCTGGAAAAGAAGATGTATCTTTATTTAGTAGTGTTCTTCCTGGGCTAAAAAGGAATGATACTTAAGATCTCTTTTTTTAAAAGATGAAGCGTTAGGCTTTTCTGACAAATGGCACTTTGTAGAAATCAAGCAATAAAACACAATAATAAATGCTTTCTTCTGTGTGAAAAAGTTTTGGGGTTGGAGAGGTTCTTATCTTGGAAGCCCATGTATCGATCCTCTTTTTTTTTTTTTTTTTCCCCAAAATAACTAAGATGAGAAATAGAGACAGGAAGGATTAGAAATTGTGGCAAATATGTGACGCTGCCGTTGTGCAGCGTCCATAAATATCTTAAAACAGAGAAACCTGAGTGAAAATGTGGCAGCATTTTGGAGGTAAATCAAATTTGTAGAAAAAGGAAGTATTTCTTAAAATACTTTGGAGGCAGTAGATAGCAGAGATCTTATCTCAACAGGAGAGCTTCAACCACCTAGTGCTGCAAATAAATACATTTTCCCTTTTTTCTTGAGTTCTCTTTCTTATGCCTTAAAGGTTAGAATTAGTTCTCCTACCCAGACTCCAGTCTTTTAATGGATTTTAATTGTATTCCCTTGTTTAAATCCTTTTGGGGATTTTATCCATGTGAAACAAGTGAAAAGTGTCATATTGTTTGATTTGAATTTATTTCGTTTAAATATTCATGGCAGTCCAGCCTCTGCTAAAAATTCAATATATGCTTAAATGCTTCTGCTGAGAAAGGACAGCTCGCTGAAGCAGGTGCAAACAGGTTTCTAGCCATTTCACCAACTCCTTTCTTACAGTCTGGGATAGTAAAGGATGTCACCTGGAGCAGACTGGCTGGGGTGTCTTTCATGCTGTGATGAATATGTTGAGCTTTAATAACAATTATTGTACTTCATGGGCTCATTGTCTGTATTAATTATAGCACACACTGCTATTACTAAAACTTGTGATAGTAGTAAATTGAGAGACTGTGAAATCCCATTGACTTTGCACCAGATTATTTTGTTATGCTTTTGCTTCAGGAAATTTTGGAAGAACATACAGATTTTATTTCTTTTATCTTTTAAACGTGCCTTGTATATATCATTTCCCATTTTAGCTTAGCAGTTGTATTTGCCACAGCTGATATGTGTTAGAGGAAAACAAACTGTGGCATAATTTCAGTTCATAAAAGCTGGATTCATTTGAATACCGACTGTGCTTTGACTAGATGATCCCTTGATGTCCCTTCCAGCCTGAATTATTCTATGGTTCGGTGATTTCAATCAATACAGATCCTTTGAGGTCATTAATTTATGTACGATGAGGCTCTGACCGTTTGTCAGGGACAGCTCTAACACTGCTTATCATGTCATCAAAGATGAACGTTTGAATCTGAGAATCTATTCCTTGATTTCAGTTGCAGAATGCACTGCTACTGACATAACAGGGATGGTATAAAATCCATTTTATCTTTTTAACATCATGTGTATTGTCTGCCTATATACTTTAAACTCATAATTGCCTTTAGAGATCCCTGAAGACCCAGAAGTTGCAGAAGAATATTATAATGATGAGTTTGAATCCTGTTCAGAAGGCAGTGAAGAGGAGGAGGATGTAGAAGCATCACTCATAGTCTCTAAGACAAATCATCAGGTATACATGACCTTTGGGAAAACAGTACACACTTGACGTTTATGTGAAAATTAAGCTCCTTCCAGGATTTTGTCCTACTGACTACTGAAATTTGGTTTTGTTAGGAATGTGTGTGTATGTCAATATCATGAACTAATTATATGTGTATGCATATTTAATTCTTCTGAGACATTGATGAGAAAGATTCTTGCATTCCTTCAAGATTAAGAATACCACTCCCATGAATGCCATAGGGGGTACTGTTGTCAGTGAACTTCTTTGTGACTGTAAAACACTCAGAGTGGGGTTCTCTCATGTCTTAGCTATCAATAAATTAAGTTAAAGCTGAAGGTATACTTCAAGCATAAGATCTAAGTTCCAGCTCTAATTCCCCAGGGACAGATAGGCACCTCTAGTTGCCACTTCTTCCTGCCTATATTAGACATATTTTCTAGGACAGTGTTGTGAACTGTGAGTCTAAAAAACTGCAAGGCTTGAGCGGCAAATCTGTAGACTTTCCCAAGAATGTCAAAAGGTGTCAGTGAAGAGAAAGCTTATTATTGAAAGTCTTAAAGCAGCTTTATCAGGTACAGCTGCCACAAGAAAGTCTTAGGCATTACATTGTGAACAAGGTTGAAGAAGATTGGAAAAGGCACCTAATTTCAATCTGATCAGAATGAGCTGAGATGAATCATGTCTCCAGTTATCAAGTCTCAGTGAAATCAATGAACTTAAATGCCCAAGTCAGTTCTCAAAATGGGTCTTCCTAAGGTATTCAGGAACAATTTATTTCTCCTCTGTGCCATCAGCTTAAAGCATTGCATACAGTGCCTCTGAAAGTACTGACTGATTCTGCTTAGGATCATATATGTTATTCTGGGTTCATGTGCAAATTTTGCAGAACAGAGTGTGATGGCTTTAGCATTTTAGGGAGCCAACTGCATATGGTAGTACTCTTCACTAAATTATAAATAACTTCTACTGATTTTTGAAAAAGTTGAACTAATAGCTTCTTTAAGATGTAGGTTTTAGGGCAAAAATATAATGTTTGTGTCAGAAATCAGAACTCAACTTCTACCGTGGTAGCTAGGAGTCCTCAAATTCTCTCACCAGTTAAACTTGAAGTTTTCTCAGAAACAGCTTCATTTGAACTAGAAATGTCCTCCTAGCTTTCAGACTAAACAGACAGGATGTTTTAAAATTCAGAATTAGTTTATAAATGGTCTAAAGAAATTATTAATGAATTGTAAATCAGTGGAATATCTAAGACAATGCTTTTTTTCCGTTTGCTGTGTCTGTGTTTACCCACGACACATAGACATGCAAATGCTCTGTTGTCCAGAAAGTCTACCACAAGATACTCTTGAAAATAAATTATTGCTCACTTTCATCACTCTGAGATATTTTTTTTTCTTTTTAGAATGCCTTTTCAAATTTTCATTCAGCTTTCATTGGTGGTGTCATTAAGTATCAATCAATACTGGTTTTGAACAGGCAGACAGCTGCTTAGAATTAATGAAGGGCAGAAGATAAAAATAGATTTCTCAATAATGCAGAATAAATTAGGCGTTGGCAGTCAGATCTGAGCAGCAACATTCGCTCATTTTGCAGTGACTCAGAATTCAGTGATGACAAGAACCATCACCTGGGGCTGGAAGAGCTGTCCCATTGGCATCTCTTGTTGGAATGCAGCTTCCATTGCCCTGAAGCTTTGCTCTACTAGCAGTCTGTGGACACACAGAGCATTAACCCTCTGTGAACTGGCCTGCACTGGCTGAATGGGAAGCAGCCCCTGTAACCACTCACCTTTTAGGACATCCTCTATCAAAGAAACTAATTGTCTGCCTGTGTTTTTTTCTCATTTGGACCCCAGTGCCTTTGATAAAGCAGAAGTGTGTTTCTGGGTTTTGACACAATCACTTTTTCTTTTTCTTGGGAAGTGAGCATAATTTTCAATTTTCCCTTTGTCAAGCAAAAAATTCTGCAGTCAGTCTGAGGTCAAAGCAGACTGAACTTAACCATGCAATCTGGACATTTAAACCTGAACTAACTGACTGGAACGTCTGTACAGTAATGGGAAGTAAGCAAGCATTTTTAAGGAATAGTATTATCTTGTTGTAAACATCTAATGTAGGTTAGGTGGAATATACTGAGAGGTCTCTTTCTCTCTGGTGATTATAAAGGAATTTACAGTGATTAGCATGCATGGGACATTTTTGTTCTGGATGTCAACAGCTATGTGAGATGACTCCAACTCAGAGGTAGGTGGGATCATGCTCAGTATTAATAATAAGATTCAAATACTACCAGAATAGATTTGATCTTGCTAGTATATAGCAGTGGTTTGCTTCTGCAGTCATGCACTTCATACCAAAACTCCTATGCCTATTTCTATGATGAGATTCGTACTCTTAAACCCTTTCTTCAAAAATACATTCATAAATTAAGCTTTTGGAGGTGTGTGCTAATAAAGAAGTCACTCCACTGCAATGCAGGATAAGGTCTTGTAAAATATTTACCTTCTCTCAATTTTCCAATGCCAAGATTGCTTTACTAGTTACTTGTGTGCAGAGCATCTGGTGGTGTTCCTTGGTGACCCTACTACTTCAAGCAATGATTAAAAAAATATCTGATATTCATGCAGTAGGGGTCATGCCTCAGGAGTCAGGGAACATGTCTAATTGAATGACACATCAAGATGCATGATGTAGAAAGACATCTGAGTTACTTTTTCGAGCTATATTAGGTTCCCACAGATGTCCAGACAGACTGAGAAGTAGTGCCCTTACGTGGGATGCAATGCCTCTTCTGTTAAGAAGGTAGAGTTGAGCACTGGAACAATATAATTGTGAAGATTTAGGATGGAAGCTGAAACAACTATTTTTCCTATGTTGATACCTTTTGGTTGATACCTTTTGATACAACCGCTGTGTTTTCAGCAACATCATCCAGCTGAGATGTGAAGTTACCACCAGTTTCATACCCCAAGCACATCTGGGCTTCTCATCTTGGACGTAGCATTGGAGTTTACTATCCTTTGTCCCTTTCTTTTGGAGCAGAAATGCAGATTGCCAGATTTCAAGCAGCAGTTTGCCAAATACTTTTTCAGACTTCTTGAAGCCAATGGCTCTTTTCCACATGTTCTTTTCTAGGAACATTGGTTTCTACTTAGGATAAAAAATACGGAGAATGAGAAACTGTTTCTAAAAAAGTTTCAATATATGAAACTTAGGAGAGGTTTCATCTTAAAAAGTTAGTGTACAGTGAAGCTTTCATTGACTTTAATTTAGCTGAGATGGTAATGGATGCTTTTTAATGCAGTTTCTCACCTTGTTCTGTGTTTTCTTTTAGTGACAATAATACCATATTCACTCTCTTCATTCTGACAAAGTCTACTAATGTGATACATCAACTTCCTATTTTCAATTTTCAGGTCACTTCTGAGACTGTCAAGCCAGATAATCAACTGGCATGATTATCATAGCTCCAGTGGCTGTGAGTGGTCAAATTTTATTTGAAGGTAGCCAAGTGAGGCTGGCTATCCTCGAAAACTGGTGGTGATTATAGTGGTGAAAGTGTATCTTTTGCCTTACAGCGTAATGAGAAAAAATCAGCACTGTTATGGTATTTGGAATAAATATGATGTACTGTTGTGAGAAGGCAAAGCTTTGGGAATTATAGTTTTTATCCCATTAATAATGAAAAACAAGTTTTATTAAAGCAATTGTATTAATACTGTATATGACCATTAACGATGTTTTTTTTCCTGTCTATATATTAATTTATATAAGCAGAAAGTTATTATAAAATGTGAGTTTTGAATGAAAAACATTGAATAACTTTTCAATGAAGTCCTGAAGGTTCTTTTTTTTTGTTGTTTTGTTGGGTTTTGGGATTTTTTTACAAATACAGAGGAATTATATCTGTAATATTGTCTGTCTTAATTTAATATTCAATATATATCTTATATATAAATACAATACAATCTGCAGCATTTCCTGGGCACTTTACTGCTAACTGGCAAAAGCCCCAGTTAAGCAGGTTCAGATTAATTTGGTCATCTGAGGTGACTCAGACACCTTGGACGGGCTGGGAACTGGAAACCCTGGTAGCGACTTTTTCCAGTCAGGATGTCACAGGCTGCTCCAAAAGAGTAGAGAGGCTTCTTCAGAAACAAACAGTCCTTTGAGTTATCTGTCAAAATGGCCAACCAAGAAGCTGATTCTCATCTTGCAAGCCTCAACTGAAATAACAGAGCCTGTTTCAAATATAAGCCCATAAAAAAAAAATACTGGCCAACAATTATTTTTGTCCTGTTAAGGTATACTGGCAGTTCCTCAGTCTGAGAAATTTAGAATGAGAGAAATGTAAAACAGATTTCTATTTAATATTTTATATTAAATTATTCTAATTAAATTTCAAAGCCATAGGCTTCTCAATACTTTTTAAAATACAGATTTTTGCAGACTTTTCATCAAGGTTAAGAATTTTACTTTCAATTTTTCAATAGTCAAGAAATGCCAAGTTGTCAAATGTGATATGGCAGTGGCTTCTAGAGACTCAGAGTCCAAGTTTCTCTTGGACTTTTGTAAAATTTTTATCTACTTCTAGGAGTCCAATCACTGCTTAATAGACAGATCTTTAAATTTCATCTGTGTCCACAAACAGCATTTCCCATGAAAAGTTTCATGGCGAAACTGTTAACCATCTGTCTGGTAACAGAATACTTGAAAAAGAAAAGTGTTAAAACCTCTTCTTTATTAAATTTTATTCAATTAGTCATTGTTTAGAAATGTAATTAGATGCAATTACATGAAATGTAAGTATTAATTTACAGTGGGCAGCTATCATATACGTAAGATTTTTGGCATAGTTAAGAACTACATATTTGCCTTTTTCAATGTAATACTGTTTTAGCTATTCCAGGACTAAGTGATGATAAAATGCTGGTGTATTTTCAGAGATTCCACACCACCCTCCACATTAAACGCATTTTCTTTAAACTCCACGCACAGTTGTTCTGTGAGGAATCTGATGTAAATATTTGTTTGTACATAATGTCATTCCCAAGCCTAATAGAAGAGGAAAACAGAAAAAGTCCTGAGTAATGTGGACTCTTTGTAGTCTAGTGTTGACACTCGTTGGAGTAGAGTAATATCCTTTATGTTCATGGGATCATATGTCTAGTACATAGTGTTTATAGTTAAATTTGTGCTCACACTAATACTTTTGCTTATTTCATTTATCCGCAGGACAGTGATATTGAGACAATGGTCAAGTATTTGGAGAGCTTCCTGAATAACAGCTCCTTGGGTAAGATGATATTTCTTCTTTAAATGTAATGGCAGCAGTTATTAGCAGTCTGTGTTCATCACAGTCCAATTATTTCCACTTTGCAGCAAAATAACTCAAAAAATGTGATCTTCTTGAAAATTGCTTCCTTAACCTACTGCAGAGAAGTGTAAGTATGCTGAAAGAAAAGGAATACTATAGTTAAATGCTTTTCTTAAAAATAATAGAGCCATAAAGCCTGCTGGTTAGAAGTGTGGAATGGTATAACAAAAGATTTTAAAAACTTGGCTTCTGCCATCTTTTCTCAAGAGGAAAGTGTTTAGGGATATGTAGGTTATTTTACAGTTTCTAGTACTGGTAACAATAAGAAAAAATAACTTAGAATATTTTAAAATTTCTTTCAAATGTGATCCATGTTTGGACAATATTTATTTTATTTAACAGTATCTCACTGCAGGCACAGGAAAATCACCAAGAATTTAAGCTTGCTATTTAATCCTAAAATCTCTTGCAAGTTCTCGCTATAAATTTAGATTTTGAAAGCCTGAATTCTTGTGTTCTACCTAAAAGCTAAAAAGAAAAGTTAAGTGAAAGAAGGCTATTTGCTGAGGCTGGTGTAGTCGGTGTCTTGAAGACCACCAGGCTGAACTGTGCCAGCAGCAGCCTGTGTGTGTTTTGTGGGAGAGCCCAGCTCAGCTTCCCAAGGCTTCCAGGGAAACTGCATTCTTGTTCAGGTGCCAAATTCACACTCGTTCAGCCAGGATAAACCTGACTTAGTGTTGCCTTGTGTCTCTTGACACAATAATGCAGGGGAAGCCTGGGAAACCTGAATCATGTCTGGTCACCTTCTGGTCCCACACCAGGCAGATCCTCAGGACTGAAGGGAGGAACATTCACATTCAGCTTGTCTTCACACTTATGGAGATCCCAGGACCTTTGAATTCTGCACTCATTTATGCATTTGCAGCATCATTGTCTGCAGTGGGTTTGCAGGAATGGAAACAGGGACAAAATTCAGCTCTATGCTTCAATATTTTTTTATTTTAATGAAAGACAGGAATCGCCTTGAGAGCTTCTGGAAATAACCCAGAGTATTATCCAAAGGCAAACAGTGGTATTTTTAAAAAAATCTGAGTATTAGAGAGACACTTGTCTTCCTCTTTTTCTTTCAGTATTAAGAACAAGAAGATAAAATTATAATATTAAATAATTAAATAGTGCTTTATCATTCAAAAATTTCTGACCAATATGTGCTGAAACTTAAAGCCTTTTTCCAAGCTGAGTTTATAATTAGGTTTGCATGGTCTGTTCCAAAGAAATACGTATGAGGATAATAAGAGAGAAATCTGCTAGAGTCCCTTTTATCTTTTTATGCTCAGTGTCACCGAGGCAGTTTAAATATTTACTATTTTTAGTTCTTCCAATATGAAGCTACAAATCTGCAGTTGGTGCCATTTCTACGTGTTCATTAATATTCATTTATACCTTGCTGCTTCTTTACGGGGCTGCAAATTCATGTTACATCAAAATTTTCAGCTGCTGTATAGTACCCAGAAGATCATATTAAATGGAGAGGAAGATTTATACTAGTTTGCACGTAGAGAATAAGTTTTTCTTGGCCAACAGCCAATATGAAGAGTAAACAAAGTACGAATTATCTAGCCTGGAATCCCAGAAAAAAACAAGAAGGATGTCTTTAATAATGAAATGTAGGAGGAGAAGGAGATATTGTAGCAATAAATAGATTGAACCCACAAAGCAGAAAGAGTATGCTGAGCTCTTACTACAGTGATATATCCTGTAATAATCATAATTCCAGAATTTAGCTGAGGCCTGTGGTTAAATGTACTCTTTCTTAAGAGAATGAAAAGATTATATTTTCCTTTAACTATTGGTGCTCAGGGTGTAAATTTTTTATTGCTTTTGGAGCCCCGAAGTCCCACATCTGGACGTTAATTCTATGCCAACTCCAAGAGGAGCATGCCACTCAGTAAGTCATGAGAATTACTTTGCACAGTGCTTGAGGTCTCCTCAGGGCCACCATGAGGACAGATGAATTTTCCAGGACTGCTAAAGTAATTGAATGTTTACAGGCCCCATGTAAAAATGTAAAGGCTTGCAGGTGTAGAGTTAAGAGTAAATGATCAGAAAGTTACTGGTAAGAACTCAGTTTGTCATTTTTCATCTTTTAAACTGTGTTAACTATACCTCAGTTGTAATACTTAGGCACTGGACAACTGTTAGCCATTAGGTATAAAGAGAAGTTAGGAAAATGTTTTAAGAAGTCATTTTTTGTGTGTCCATAGCCAGGGATCCATTTCTTCTGTGGTTTCTCTCCACGCCGCCTTACTATCTTCTGAATCCAGCAAAGCTCTGAGTCCAGCAGATGCTCGCTGTGAGTGATTCAGTAGGATCCCTCATAATATTAAGTTTTAATCTCAATATTCAACCTTAAATGATCAGGGTCTAGAGTCTTGTAAGACATAGCAGCCTAACTCATGGGAAAGCCGCGATTGTGCATTCCAGGGAAGCTTTCATTACTTTCTGGGAGTGTCTGTACATCACAGGAAGCTGCAAGATCCCAATAGCTTGCATGTGATCAGTGTTAACACAACCCAAAATAAACCCCAGCTGAATCCAAGCTAAACCCCCTGCTAGGAGAGGAGAGTGGGTTCATTTAGACAAGGTGTTGTGTTACTGTGTTTGTGTAGCTTTTTGCTTGTTCATATCCCTTGTGGCACCCACCCGTGTCTGCTCAGAACTTTGGCACTGTGTGGCACAGCCTATACCTTTACACAGGATGTAGTTCCACCAGGATACACATTCTCCTCTTTTGGGAAGTGAAGTCCTAGTGCCAAATATTTTGCAAGAAGAAGCTGAAACACCTGGTTTGCTTAGTTTAGCAAATTGAAAGCTGAACTAGGATCTCCTATTCCAATTATAAAGAAATGAATGTAGTATGTAAAAGGGAAGGGAAGAACTGAGTAAGCCAAAGAAAAGGACAGGCACGGGAGAAAGATGAGCATGAACTGCCCAATAAAGAAGTTCTGTTGGGAAACTGGAGGAGAGATTTTAGCCACGAGCTCACAGTGAGGCTCTAGAATCATATTCCAATGGGAGCATTAAGGGCAATAAATAAAACACAGAATCGTAGAATGGGTTGGGTTGGAAGGGGCCTTAAAGATCATCGAGTTCCAACCCCCCTGCCATGGGCAGAGACACCTCCCACTAGACCAGCTTGTTCAAAGCTACATCCAGCCTGGACTTGAACAAAGATGAGGCAGCCACAGATTCTTTAGGCAACCTAAATTCCTTAGGTTAAGCAGAGACTTATGCAATGGAATGGCAACATGAAATTGGAGGATTTTTGCACTAACAACCCTGACAGTCCTCTGTGATGCAGCACTTCTGTGTTTCTGTGGGTGAACACCACAGTGGTATGGGAGCATTAGGTCCTTAAATATTGCAACAGCCCACGAGGCCTCTAATCAGAAAGAGTGTGCATGTGTGTATACTTATCACATATATATATACATATTTACACATACAGGCAGGAGTTTATAAATATATATATGTGTGTGGGTGTGTGCATGCATAAAAAAAGTGCCTTCTTCTGAAGGGAGAAGTGATGTTGTAAGTTAAATACTTTCAGTTTGCAGTAATGATCAAGCTAAAGGAAAGACTTGCCTGTTAGGAAGGTTCTTGCTCTTATGAATAAGCGCAAGAACAACAGAGGAAAATGCGTATTTTCTGAGCTAATTTCATTTTGTTGAATATTTATCTGTCCTAGCACCTTCTCAAGTAATTGTTCTTTTTGTTGGAATGTAATTCCCTGTATGCTACACAAAAGGAAAATTGTTGTTTCAGTTCTAGTGTGTTTAAGCTGTAAATCTACTTGTTCCACAGAAAGGAGTTGCCCTTAATGTGCATCTAATAATCTAATTCATCTTTAATTAATGTGGCACTACCTTGTGAGAAACAAGGTCTTTCTCCTTCTGACTGCCCTTGATTCTACAATAGCGCTCAGGGGATGAAGGTGAATAAGGTTATGTGTCTGTGCATTGATTTGTAGGCTCGGGGACTGTCACCGGAGTGTCGCCAGAGGTGCCTCAGGGATTCAGAGCTCTCAACAGCACTATGGCTGAGACCAAGCTGAGACACATGAGGGAGTAAGTAGCATATTTATATATTACTGATATTCAGACAAATGGGATGGATTTGAAAAGCTGCAGAACAGAGAGAAGAAGACCACGTGTTGCTTCCCCAACTCAAAAAAATGCCTTCAGCAAAAATAAGTGAATGGTAAGGAATTCTTTACAGACTGGATGCCTGCTTGCCTCCAGAGGAGGAAGGTTGACTGTCACTTCTGATTGTTTTCTCATAATCTGCACAAGCATCATCATCCTTGAAGGATCTAGTTTGCCTTCACTGCTATCTGTGTCATTCTGAACTTCACTTTCTTTATTAGCTCAGCACGTGCACATGAATCACCTGCAGATAGTAATGTTACCACCATGTTTGTTCCCTCACCCACACTTCATTCTTGCCTGGAACAAAAGACTAATGGATTTCTTTCCCATGATGATATGATGATTTAAACCAAACATGATTGCTACTGTTGGCTGGGATTTTCAAATGAGACAAAGGAATTTGCACGTGCAGCTCCCTTTGAAACTCACTGTCTAATTGCTTGCAGCATCATCGAAACCCCAGCTTTGTTAATAAAGATTTCAGTGTCTTGATAAAACAAAGATCTGTGCTTCCTTTCTAGCATGTACTGGTTAATGTATCTGGAGCTTTTACCTTGATGCAGTAATTTCTGTCCTTCCAAGATTTACTGTACACTAATGTAGGTGCTGATCTGATAATCATAATGCTATGCATTATTTCTAAACTCAGATTTTCTTTGCAGCGTTGCAACATTCAACTGATATCAGATTATAAACTCTTTTAAAAAGGACAGTTTTTGTTTGTGTGGATGGGCAGTACCAACAATATAGTGGAAGTTACCAGAATACAAATAAGTTCAGTTAATATTTGTAGTTATTTACTGAATCCCCTGAAGAAAATGTATGCAACCACAACAGCATTGATGCCAACCACTGTTAAAAAAAATTTACAATGTGAAATGCACTGTGTATTGAAGGGAAATACCAGTCAGATTTACTCCAGATAGAAGAGGCAGCAGCTACCGAGGGTTTCACTTCATGGCTTAGCCTTTGTTGTGCAACCAGTCAGCAGGTCCCACGGCCTTTCACTCTGATTGATTTCCGTTCCCTTTTCATGGAAAGTACTTATAAAACTAAAAAAAAATGCATCACGTTATGCCAACTAGTTGCAAGGTGAGGCTGTTTAGTCAAGATGCTCACTAATTTTATAGCCTTCAGATTGTGTTCTCATGGTTATAGGATAAACCTTAACTATTTGAACTTCCTAGTTATTGCCTTTAGGGCTGAGGTACAACTAAATCACTTGCTTCTTTCAGATTCTGTCTTCAGTGCTGTTTCATGGTTTTCACAGTTTGTTGGATCCAATAGGATAAACGTGTAGTGGTGGTTAAATATGGAAAAATTTTGAAGTGCTGAAATGCTGAAAAATTCAGAATACAATCCTTTGGAAATGTCGCATTTCAGAACAGTTTATAGACAAGCTATATAATAATGAAAAGCCTGATTAACTGCAGTAATGCACATGTAATGCTTTAGACTTCCTGGTTTTGGAACATTTCATTAGTGAATGAGAACAGTCAGCTGAGTATGTAGGCCAAAACACCCAACTAACTGTCATCTGGAGAACTTCCAGCAGACCATACTCATGAGTGTTTTTCAAGTTGTGCTCATTAAGAGAACAAATTAAGGGTGGAATATGTTTTGGGTTTTTTGGGGGTGGGTTTTTTTTTTGTTTCTTTTTTTTGTAAACAAAGGTATAGATCTCCTTATGTGCACTATAATAGCTACTTTAAAGATGTCTATCAAAATATTTACTCAGGTTATTTACTGCCTGTTCACTTAAACATATTATGATTGTGACATTTTCTGAATATGTAAAGGTGAGTGAGTATGTTAATCGCTTGGAAGTTAGTGTGTTAAGAAACGAGTGAGTGAGCACAGTACCCAGCACCCTCACACACAAGGAGATCCTTGCAGTGTCTTACACATGGCCAGTCTGCACACAGAGCACAGCAGGGGAGTTCTCAGTGGTGAGAAGGAATTAACTCTGGCTGCAGAATGATGGATGAGGCCTCAGCTGATCTGCTTGTCCCTCAGCAAACTTCCTGTAGTGTGTTGTACTTCACACAACCATGCTGTTTAGGCAAGGCTACTATAATTTAGATTTGTGCTATTCAGTTTTACCAGGAAGTGATGGACTTCTGACGGGGTCTTCCAGCTGACAGCTTCTAGTAATAGAGAGAATGTTGGTTTCTCATCTTAAAAAAGTGAGCAACTGGAGTTCTTCTGATGAAACAGAACAGAAGAGCAGTGAAGACAATGTGAAAGTGCACTGAAATCTGTCTAGGTGGCAAGTCACTGTAGAAACAGAAGTATGAAGGATTGAGATCAGTGCCATTTTCAGATGCTAACAGCAATAGATTCTGATGAGGGAGACTCTCTTTTATGTCACAAATTGCTCAGAAAGTAAGCATTGTGCCTAGACATTGCAAGTAACATTAATGAAAAAAACACATTAGTTGTGAAAAAAAAAAAGGTATATTCGTGTAAAGCAACACAGAACCTAACAGGAAAAGGGCCTTTTAGACATTTTTAATTGACACGTGAATGATATGGGCTGGCAAACAACTGCAGCAGGACAGTCACTTGACAAGATGTGATGTGCTCATTGCTTGAGTAATCACAGAGCGTCACACTGAATGCGTTCTTTGACATTAGAGGGACTTGCTCTTTATCAGAGTGCCAACTGAGGTAGCCTCTACTGCATTCTTGTGCAGGGCTTTATACCTGTTTTCATGTAAGAGGGAAGTTGTGCTAAAAGTCCTTATAGGAATTTAGAAGGAAGTCACGGATGCTCTTGAATATGTTATGTAGGAATCCTCTGCCTTCTCCTATTTTAAGTTTAAAAATAAAATGCTCAGGGCTTAACCTATAGACAGCCTGATAGTGTTTATGATTCAGTCACCAGCTTCCTTCGCTACAGTCTGTGAATATCTTCCCTGACATCTTCTTCCCAATTTCCATTGCTCTCTGTTCCGGTATTTTAGATTCCTGTCCTCTAAATAAAAGTCATGATAAAATCACCTACTCCAGTGAAACAATTTGTTATACTTGGTATCAGTATGCATTCTAAAATTTATAGCAGCAGAGGTTTAACTTTATTTTCCAAGTGGAGTTCGTTCTCTCTGCAAAGCCTTCTACTTCAGTGCTAAGTATTTTGATATTGGGATCTTCTGCAGTGTTGATAAGAAATCTCTTTTTCTGGAACCAGCCCACTCAAAGGTTAGCTGAGCTTTTTCTCATTATGTTCCATCCCAGCTTTGCATGTTAACAGTGGAAAGTCAAGCAAATATATAAATCAGAGTTGTGTCTCTCACATTCCTCATACTGGGCTTTTAAGATGAGGAATCATGTTAGATGCATGAAATAGATGTTTCTTGGTATTTTCTGTTTTTGCGCTTCTTTTTAGCTTACTCTATCTTATTGTAAGGCCCTTCTTTCCAAATTTTTGACACCCTCAGACACAGTTTGATCACAATGAACGGCCTGGAAAAAGCACCGAAGTCTGTGGGAAGTCTTACAATATATGCTTGACATCTCAAGTCTTTGCAGGTTTTCATGCTCTAAAGTACAGGCAAGAAATAAGACAAGTGTGTGCAGAAATTTGTGGAAAAGAACAAGCCTTATTAGGGGTTTGGTGCAGTTGTCTGTGTTCACAATTGCACCTCCCTGTACTACGCAGTATTTGTATCCCAGGTGTCCAACTTCCACTTAAAGTCTCTTCAGCACTTTAGTTAGTCAAAATTTATTTCTTGGTTTTGTAAAATCGGGATTCCTGCTTTACGGACTAAGGCTAGCTTCTGAAAAATGGAATAGCTATGGAACAGAATGTATGTCTTGTTCTGTCTTTCCTGAAAATATAAAGAGAAGCAAAACCTTAGGAAATGAAGTAAAAAACCTTAGTACAGTGTTTTGTGCTCCTCTGTGGAGATATCTGTGAATACATACAATGAGTCATTTTAATAGCCATGAACTTTAATATGCAGCTTACAATTCAATAAATGTATGCCAGTAAAAGGAAAAGGCTTTTATGCCCCAAATTTTAAGTAAATTAAAATCCTCTTGCACAGCAGTAAGCACTTCTTAGTCAGCCCCTGAAGTCTTACTCACAGCAGCATGCCATGATCGGGCAAAAGACTTCATCATCACCTGCTGAGTGTAAGTAAAGCCATCTTTCAGAAGTCATGGAGTAAAGGCATTTGGTGATATTTTTATTCAGTTCCTGTGAATGCTCATATTACTATTGCTTCAGAGTCGTGAGCAGTATGCATATATGCTTCTTGGGCTTCTGACATTGGCATCAAATATATTGTTTATCTTAAAAATTCAGAAAGAAAGGTCACACTGAAGTCATTCAATAGGCACTGGATATTCTTTAAGATAAGTAGTCCTAAAAATGCCTGAAGTATACAAGAATTTTTGTAGATTTCTTTCTTTTGAGAAGCTTATACTGCTCCTCTCCATCCTGCATCTGGAAAGAGCATGTCACTTGCCAATGCCATCATTTCAGCGGTTCTTAGCAGTGTTACTGAGCACTTTGAAATGAATAAAGTGAGCAAACTCAGCAGTTAAGAGTGAGTGTATCTATTAGCTAACATGCAAAAAAAATAGTGATTAAACTTTGGTGTATTTTCTTAGGATGCTCATTCTGGTGTTCATTTTGCATGTTATCTGAACCTTGGATCCAGCTCTTGAAATGTAAGATTTTGTGAATTTAGATATATAAAGAGAACTCTGACTTTTTCAGCTTCTCTGTTGAGCTACATGTCATAGATCTATGAGCCATTCTTTTATTTTTATTTTTTTTTTAAATTTTTGAAGTGGACAGTAGTGTCATAATTGCTTTAGCACTAGAGGGTTTTTATCCAGTAACCAAACACACAAAATTATAGGTACAGACTCACTCATTTTAAAATGTCAAATAGCCCCAAGCACTCAAAACATTAGGAGAATTAGACTAATACATCTTTTTAGTTTGCACAAAGAGCATGATTTCCATAGTTTCTCATGCTGTGCATACATAATACAGATTGAGCTGTTCAGTTGTGTAGTGCCTTGATTTTGTCAATAGTTTGCAAATATGGGAATGCTTTCATGTAGCATTAATTATATAGTCTATTTTCAATACAGGACTGCTTGAAGAATCTTGACAGTGTTTACTAGATGTAGCATTGCAACCTTGGGAAGATTTACAGTCACTTGGGAGAAATATAGGTAGGGAATACACAAAGGGCATGGGCCAAACCCTTACCAGGTCTATCAATGTTTACTGTTTTCTTTATTGCTTTTCTCTTCATCTGTTTGCTACTCTAATACTGTTCTTCTTTTTAAGGAAAATTTGTCCTTTTCCTTCTTTCTTTCACCATGTTTTTTCCCAGTAACAACAAAGTGATTTCTTTCTTTTGTGTATGCAAGACATTAAGGTATACATCTCATACACCCTGTGTAAAAGGTGAACAATGCAGTTTGTAACACAGAAAATACGCATGGGAGAAAACACCAGAGACTTGAGCAACACGCAAACTGTCTTAGCAGACCCAAAACACTGCATTTACCCACACTCCGAAGGGAGCAGCCACCACTTCTGAGGGTGCAGCAGTGTTGGGGGTAGCACTCTCACAGGTCTAACTGCTTCTGCAGTGAACCCTTTGGCTGAGCAGTTTATTTTCATGAGTTGCTGGGCTTCAGAGTTTAGAGATACCAAACCCACTGCACTACATTTACAGCAGTGCATGTCCTATGTTTACATTAACCAGACATGGCCAAAGACTGGGACAAAGCCAGAGGATACTAGGACTTGTAAGGCCTAACATGGCTCTTATTTTTAAGGTAACACCTCAAACATACATATGCATAAACTTCTTTCTGCAGAAAAATAATTTTGATCCCGACGTAAACTGAATTTTGCAAACCCACACTTTGGCTTAGTGGTAAATTTTCTGGTTCTGTCATGTTTCAAAGCAAGCTTGGGTCTTATCCCTGTGTATCTAGTAGCTGAAACAAATTATTTAGATAGTGTATTCTCATTGTTATATTTCTGTAAATGTTAACAGAAATCTTTATTAATCTTTTATATGCCATATTTTCAGGCAACTGGATGTAGTCTTATTTGATTTTCCCAGAGATTTGAGAAAAAATTTTTGAAAAGTGTTTAGGTACTAAATGTTTATTCTTTGTGAAAAAAAAATAAAATAAAAGGACTAGACCTCTGCCTCTTTAAATGCATAAATGGCTGTAGATATAGATATGTGTATATACCTGTCATAACTGGGCATCTCAGGAGCCACATCAGTTGTATTTATATTAACTTTTAAAATGTTTTTTTGATTGGACTACTTAAAAAATACTACTACTTTTATGATAACTTCGACTGGTTATTTAGCACAGCTCAGTGCTTGAGTGCTGCTTCAACTCCTCCTGTTGCTGTACAGTACCCAAGCCCAGCTGAAGGTTTCGTAAGTAAATTACTGTGTGGCTTGTGATGCTTCTATCAAGAGTTGTCCAGGTCCACACCAGATGATTACATTAATCTCTCCATTAACATGTTTGCCATATTGGCAGCCTTTTGATGGGACTGGTGTATCGGTACATCAGAAATGCATTGTTTTACATCCAATATTAATATCTGATACAACGTGACTAAAAACAATGCTCAAGTTGATCAAAAATGTATATGTAGTAATATGTAATATTATGATCGTTTCATTGAAATGTATGTCTGTATCTTTTCCATTTTCTGATGGGCAAATTGACATGTAGCAACAGTCATTTTAGTACAAGACCCTAAATCAGAACAGACCCTCCCAAATTCAAGCCACGTAAAAGAAAATCAACATTAAGTCTGAATTACCACACAGCTAAACAAAAGAAATTGCAGTTATATTCCTACTCTGAAACTCTTACTGTATGTGGTTATTGACGTTTTGGAGATAACTACTGTATCCTTGCTTATGTTCAAGAAGCACCAGTATATTGTGCTGCTCTTCGGACTCATCTGTCTAAAGCAAACACATTGATAAACAAAGCAGATGGCATCAGGTGTATGTCAAATGTGCCTTGAATTTTTGCTTGATCTTGATCGGTGATGCTGAATGAGTTGAACTTTTCAAAGACTCTTTGTATGCCGTGACACTCTTAAAGCTAGGATGTTGTTTAAAATATTTTTTCCAAGGCTAGGAAATCTCAGAATGTATATAAAGAGCCTGAAGCCCAGGGAAGTGTCTTTCAGGTAATTCTTTGTGAGCCCTAAAGACTATCATTTTCACCTGTCATACCTCCTAAGAATAGCTCTATATAAGCAAACTTGTTTTCTCTTTCATTTTTAGTATCAGCAGTAAATTTGATAATATAAGAAGACTTTAAAATTTCAGTATTCAAGTTTCATTTAAATGACCTTGTTTTGTTGTTTTTTTCCTGTGGGAAAAACTAAAGAAAATTTCCTCTTATGACAAACAATATTCTAAATCAGTAGTAGCTAGGACTCAAGTAGCAACTCTAAATTCTAATTCATGCTTCTTCGAAGAGCAGATGCCAGCTTCAATTACTACTTTACAAATTAATTTATCTCAGAAAATGAGATGCATGGAGAATATTATTGTTGGTATTTCTTCAGCTGTGTGTCTACAGCTTTTAATAATAAGATCCTCCTTAGCTCATGGGAAAATATGTCCTAAATATGCTTTAGATTTTGCCAGTCTTTGAAGTAGGACATCAGAGAGTTTTTTGTTTGCGATCAAATTAAGGTGCTTTAATTCAGAAATTATAAAGTAATTAAGGATGAATTATGAAAATTATCATTGTGTCTTCAAGTGAAGAAATTTCATCCAGCAGTAATATCATGAAAGTCAAAGTCCACTGAGGCTTGAAGGTGAAGGTAGAGGCTAATATTAACAATTCAGATTTTCTTTTATTAGTTTCTATATTATACTTCTATCAAATTCCTTTTTTTTTTTTTGGATAATAAGCCCTTTTCATAGACATCACCATACTTTTCACATTCCCAAGACTAACCAGGTGCCAGAACTTGAAAAGTACTGCCCTACCTTGAACAATAAGTTCCTAAAAAAAAAATAAATCATGGAACTTTTCATGCATTTCTCCTAGCAGATCTCAAAGGGTCATTATAGAGCAACACCTTGTAGGAGCTTTGCTGCTAATGACTTTTGAACCCAGAGCAATTTCTTTCAAGTTTCAGAGAAGTTTTAATCATTCATAGTCAGTAATGCCAGCATATTGAATGACAGGAAGATAACATGAGAGGAAAGGGACCTTTTGTGTTGTAACTGAGATAAACCTGTTTGTTTACTGAGCCATGAGATGTTGTAACCTATATTCTAAGATTTTTCTGGTACAGTTAGAAAACAATATTTCATATGAGATCAAAGATATATAATTTCCTGATTCTTTTGCAGAGTGATTTCAGGAGATAGATCAATCTTTTTCACCAAGATTTATGTTATTGCTGGTTAGCTGCAAAGTGACTCATTTGTACCCTGTTCTAAAGAGAAATATAAGGTTAATAAACAAATGCTTAGAAATAGCACGTTCAGGGACAAATCAAAGTTGGATATATTGATGGGAATCTTAAGTAATACTGCTGGACTCTGTAGAGATACCCCTTGAGTTATAGGGACCAGAATTTAGTGAAGTCTGCTGAAATTATGCTTTCAAAGATCCCTACATTTGCATTTATGCCCCATGAACCTTAATGATGACAGATCTGCCTCCTAATTTAGAATACACTTTTTGGTGTAGAATGCAGGTGGCCTGGCTACATCCAAAAGGATGAATAAATGCCCACTGGATATTCCATGTAAACAAAACTTTTTTAAGGTTTACATCGAGGTAGGCATGAATAACACTAGTATTTTGAAATAACTGAATTTTCTGTGGTTGGGTTAGGAGCCCTGTGTTTGCCATCTACTATGGCCTGATTCAGAGGGACTTTCACGGTATCGTTCTGGTATGCTTAGCAGTGACCTGTGCAGAGCATGGTGACAGCAGCTGCAGACCTTCTCCTTGCTCCCCAGCACAGACCACAACGCAGATCCCTGGAGACGTTAGTGAAAGCTCTGCTGGTGAGCAAAAAGCGTTGCTTCCTTTTGGAGGTGGATGAGGGACAGCAGAATGATTTTAAATGATAGTCGCTATCATACTGAATGACATTTGAAAGTGAGAAGCCGCAAACCTCCTTAGCTGCTGATTTGTGTCATAGTTATCCTTCAAGGTGGGCAATGACAAGCTGTTGAGAGATATTAACCCAGCTGCTAACGCCCACAGAGGAGCGCAAACTTAAGCATTAATCTTGTTTTGTGGCTTTTGTCAGCGCTGCATAAAGGTAGGTGGATTGTAATTGATCTCCAGACCAGAAAGGAAATGTTAATACGTAGCTACTTGCAGAATAGTCAAAATAAAGACCCACAGGATAATAGAAAATTCTTTGTTCACCCAGGGAAAGATTTACAACTTCCTCAGCCAGTTGAAAACACAACATTATTATACTGTCAAATTTTAGTAATTTTGCACTGATGCATAGGAAATCAACTGCAAATCACCAGATAGCCTGATAAATTCATTTGGGCCCAGATCCACTAAATGACTTGGAACAGTTTTAGACTCCCTGAGTATAAAATTGCAGTTCTCAAGGCTCCTGTTTAGCTCCCCTCTCATGCTGGCAGTGAGTCACAGCAGTAAGTGCCTATGATTTTGCTGATATTCGTACTACTTCTCAGAAGCAGCTTACCTTTGACAGAACCAAGTCTCTGTCTCATGCCCAAACCCCATCATTATCCACAAATCAAATATCTTGTCTGCCTCTATTGCCTTTGTGGCTTGTTCCAGTTAATTTTCTCTAGGCATGGATTGTGTGTTGCACAAAAGCTGGCAGCAAGAGGTATTTTATTTCAAACAACAGCTTCTGTGGATGACAGTGTGGGGACTTGGCAATATCTGCTGTCCAGCCAGTATGCTGGTGGTCACGGCATGCCTCCAGGCTGTGGAGGTCCCCAGCCCTGTGCCTCCTCTCCCTGGCACACTGGGGCTGTTCTCCACAGCCAGAAGGAGTGAGGGAAGTTGGGCTCACTGTTCAATCTCTTACAGTTTGCAGGGAGGGCACTCACTTCCATGTGGCAATGTGGATTTCGGTCCCAGCAACTGAAGGACTTCAACGACTTCTCATACTATTTTAGCCAGAGACTGTTTGTTTCATAAAAATAGTATTTCCACATACTTCCAGGGCTGTCCTCAGTCTATCCAAAGTTAACTTCCATTGTTGCTGATTCTCTTCTGGCCAAATACATCTGCTTTCCATCATATCAGAATGAAGGTGAAGGAGAGTCCTTTGTCCCCCAGCCTGAGAGGTGATTATGGTACTGCTAAGGGAGGTGTGGGTTTGAATCTCCTCCTATCCCCAGGTTTCCAGCTCTCTGGGTGAATGCTCTAACAAAGGACTCTAGGATAAAAGCAGACAACTGAGTACCTACGTGGTCGTTCTTAATTGCTGCTGGTCCTAGGTGGACAGATATCATTCCCAACGTTACTAAACCCAGAGAAGTGTCAGCTTTAGGATATGCCTTCTTTCAGTAGCTGTGGGCTGTTGTGTTGGGTGGATGCCTTTTTCGGGTGACTGCATTGAACAGGGTTCAACTACAGAGCTATGAATTTCACTGCACAAACAAGATGCTGAAAAGTAAGGAAACAGAGTGCTCAAATGCCAGCAATGAATCCTTCCATATATCTAACCTTTGTAACACAGTGAAACAAAATAAAGAACAATCTGAGATAGATAGCACATTTCAGCATGTTAATGTATATCGCCCTAGGTCAGGCCCTTGGTTAGTAGAGACTGATGTAACTCATGATTTCAGCATAGTGAAAAACAATTTAGGGCACTGAGGGATGGGGTTCTGGCCCACAAAGCTTGTCAGAATAATGAAATTCCAAGTGTCAGGTTTCCCCGTTGCTTATGTAGTCTTGGCTGAGAAAGGGCTGACAGCTCATTTTGGGGTGGTGGGGGAAATAGTGAGTTTGTAGGTGAGCGAGCTATAAGATAGCACAGAGAGAGTGAAAGCCAGTAAACTAGAAAATAGGAACTCTGTACTTCTCACAGCACATTTTGTGGTAAGGCTTTTAACCATTTTGAAACTGTAAATGCGGGTGTCGCAGATTTCATGTGAAATAGAAATAACCATAAACAGAAGGGCAGTGCAAAATCTGTAATTGTGCCTCTGTAGGACTTCACAGGGATGGAACAATATTGCCTAGCACAGGATAGGGACTATAATGGACAAACCTTGCTTTCCAGGAAGCCACCTTCGCCCTCCCTCCATCAGGATGACAGACTCACTCAGTAACGTGTGTTCGACATTTACTGTCTTAGATCCCACCTTTCTGCCTGTCACAGCAAATGGATGATGTAGTAGCAGACTCACATTAATGCAGCTCTTGAGTCCAAACACAGCCTGATGTCTTCTTTTGTAAAAGCAGGTTATAATTTTTGTTACCTACCCCTTACTTTTCAACACAGTATCACTTTTCCCCTAATCTATTGTATCAGGTATTATATAGATTTCCATTCTCTGCCAAGCTAAACTGAAATGATTCAAGTCTGCAGGTAACATTTATTAGCAGAAGCAGTACTCCTGAGATATGCGTTTGCTTAATTTTTCACCTTTAAATAGACAGGACTGCCAAACTAACTGGTGTTAGACACATGGCAAAATCAGTATAAAATCAGCAAAAGAAGTACAACTGGAGTATGTGGTGGTTTTCAGGGCAATGTGCAGGTTTAACCATTTAAACTGCATTTGGGAAGTCTTGTGCACGCCCATGCAGAATCCACCTGGAGAGTATTAGAGTGCTAAGCTGTAATGGTGGCACCAGGAGACAATTCCGATCCCTTTTTCTACTCCTGTGCAGCTCAGAAAGGGTGATCCCCAGCATGTCCCTGCTCCTCTCTGCCCTGGGCACTGGCTGGAACCCACCTGTGGGCAACATGAACCCAGGACCACCGGCAGCTCCTTTATAAGTAGTAGGCAGTTCACTGGTGGGAAGATACATGAAGCAGTTCCCATTCTAGGGCAACTCTGGGGGCCATCCTCCCAGTTTACTGTGGTCTAAAACTGTAGAAAATGTGTGACAGACTCAGTGGACAGGGAAAGTGAGCACAAACATTCAGGCCAAAAATTTGGAATACCACACGGTTCACTTCCTAGTACCTCCTTTTTGTCTAAAAGAATTACCAGCAAGCAAAGTGTTAAGACATCAAATGTTTTAACATGTGTAATGCTTGAGAAATATCTGGAAGCATTAGAATCTCAGATACCATTAGTTTGTTTTAGTATGTAAGAATAATTATTTGTCAGAGAAACCTTGTTCAGGTTTATTGAAGACATCTTTATGCTGTGATGGATTTTCTGGAAACAAAATCCCACCCCTCAAAAAATCCCAAACAAATAAACCCCCAAACACTCTTAAAATCTTAGTAAAATCCCAGTGGGAGGAAAACTTGCTCACCACAACTTTACCTAACCAAAATATGACATATATTAATACAAATTGCAGATGTTTCCACAAGGCGATACAATTAGTCCAGCTCAGTTTCTGACTAAATGACGGGCATCAGTACTCCTGAAATGTGCAAGTCTGAAGCTAAAGACAATCAAATATCAACTGCTCTAACATGTGAAAGAAAGAAAACAACCCGGTTCCTGTGGCAGAGGTGTGCAGAGCAGGCATTTAGTTTGTGATACGCTGAAGGAAGATTATGCCAATATTTTAATCAAAAATACAAACCTATCACAGTGGAAAATTTTATGTTACCTGTGGCTTGTGAAAAGGAATTTAAAGATGTTTGCCTTTAGAAAAATAAGTTCCGTTCATTGTCTCGCAGTTTGCGAATGGATCGTCTTTATAAATCAACATTAAGATCCCGTGAGTGTATTCTTTGTCATTGAATTACAGATCTGTCTTCTGATAAAAGGAGAGTGCTGTAGGAAAAGGAAAAATTGTCAGGTAGCTCATGCTGAGCTTGCACAAAGGTTTCCTTGTTATTTGATAGAAGCTAAACTAAAGCAAAGAAGCCTGAAGTGTGTTTGTTCACATGAAATGCCACTGGCGTACGGCTGACAGGGCTTGCTCCTTTTGGTTCTAATGAAATCCAGATGCAATAATACATGTATGTGTACTGGGCTTTCTGTAGATAAAATGGTATGTTAGATTTGGCATGAAATGGAATCTTGGTTTATAACAACAATGATGGCCATGCTTCCCATGGCTTTACTATGGCCAGGTTTTCATTCCCGGGCTCTTTGTATAACAAACACTCATAGAGAAATTCCCCAGGAAACTTTAGATCATTGTACTGACAGACAAGTAAGGTGCTTCGTTATATCATTTTAATCAAAAGTAACTGTAATACTTGAAAAGAATCAGTCGTAGTTATTGCTGGTATTAATATATAATGTGAATTAGCTTTTATTTGACCCTTATGTGATATTTACCCCCAGATCTGCCATTGGGAAGCTGGGGGCGGAAGCATTTGAAGCTGTGTACAGCTGTCTCAAGCAAGCAAGGCAGCAGAATGCCAGTGAGGAGGAGATCAGGAGACGACTGGAGAAACTGGTCTCTAGAGCAAGCGATTGCTTTGAAGTGGATCAGCTTCTGTACTTCGAGGAGCAGCTACAAGCTTCAGAAGCCCATCTTCAGCTGTAAAGTGTATGTCAGTAACAGGACTGGAAATAGCAAAGAGGAGTGAAGGTGCTAAGCTGCCTTCTTCAGGTCGGTGAACAAGTATAGGAGGTATTTGGAGGAAACTACTGAAGGTAACATAGTACATAGGCAGGTGAGTAAACTCCATTTAAGATTCCAGATCACAGTGAAAAGTCGGTAGATATGATACAGATTTGAGGAGCAGGAAGAACAAATGTTTGCAACAGCGAAGGGGAGAATTCACTGTTACCAGCATCCCTTTTTCACCTCTTGGGGCATAAAGAAAGGTGGCCAGGTATTGGTCTTGCACTCAGAGCATCACTGGCAAAGCTACCTCTGAGGGAAAGGATGCTGGATTAGACCCCAGCTGCTGTTGATTCCTATGGTAACTGGTCCTCATGACATTTAAGCCCTTATTTTTTTTGTATTTAGGCAGATTTACCCTTGAACATACATGCATATGTTTGGCTTCTCAGCCAGTAATTGTGTTATTATTCAATGCTCAAAAGGAATGCATTTAATCTGCATGACTATCAAAGGAACTGTGAAAATGCATACCTATGTGTATATTTTTACATAATACATATATGCGTGCTCACATACCCAGAGATAGGTATATGCATAGAGGCAGAAGGATGTCTGACCACACACTTGCATGATTAGAGACAGAGATGTCTATGATTCTAGCTAAGACCTGAGGTATAGCTGACTATGTTTGCTAGGAATCCTCACTGTGACTTCTAAGAATCTTGGATCAAATTAATTGTACATAGATGCAACAATAAACTGGGGGTTTTTTGGCTTGTACATGGTTACCGTTAATTTTTTTTCATAAACACTCACAAATCTCCTATCAATTTTTCTTTCGAAGTTGCCACCAGCTAAAAATTTTAAGAGCCTCCACTGAGCCCAACTATTTCAAACTAAATAGATTAATGAAGATTTTATAAAATTGTATATAGAGACATGAATCAAAAATCGTGACAGAGAATAGCTTACACACCCTGGGGTAGACAGGTTGGTTTGGAAGTGCCAGACAGGCTGTCTCTGCTGAGCTTAGTGAAGCTGCCTTTGGTGCAGCGGTGTGGGTATTAAAGGTAACAGTGTTTGTCAAGATGCCATACCGCTAATCTCCATATACGGTTATCAGACTCATCATCTTTCTGTAATCAAGTTTAGTATAAAAAGAAAGTAGTAAATTTTGAATGAATGAAAAAGGTACGGTATGGAATCCTTAGAGAGCCATATCCTTAGAGTCCTTAGAAATGCCAAAAGTCTGAAGAAAGCAGGAAATGACAAAAAGGTCATTGTAGCGTAAAGTCCATTAAGCGATGGTCAAATCCAGTCGGGCTTTTAACAGGCCTCACTCTTCCACAAACATGTCAATCTACAGAGAGAAGTACAGAGTCCTTTTCTAACCTAATAAAGCCTTAATGGAAGGAGAGGAACAGATCAAATTCATTACATTATCTATTAGACAAATAGAATGAATTGACATAAAAGAAGAAAATATCTTCTTAAAAGATTAGATCTTGTATAACAGAAATTTTATTTTTCAGACCTATTCTGCTTGCTGGGCAAAAAGAACTTAAGATAAAGAAAAGACTGAGTCCCTGTCTTTTATATATGAAATGCATTTCATGTGTGAAAACATAACAGGTTCATGTCCAGCAAAATCCAGCGCTGATGGTCATTTGTAGAAATATAAAAGGAAAGAGGAGGGTTGTTAATATCATGGATCTTCAGCAATAAAAAAGCAACAGAGCTGCTGGAAGTAAATGTGAGTAAATAAATGTAAAGACATTAGATTGCCGTGGATAGGGCTTCATAAAAGGTCCCATTTGACTTACATATTTGTGCCAAAAACCTTTACAAGCATCAGTCAGCCTTGCTGCTTTTTTATTGACTCTCTTAAAAGTGCTAGAAGAGGTATTATTTGATGCAGAGATATTGCAAACAAAGGAAGTGAGGCGAGTAATTACTTAATGCTTTGAGGCCTTGAACCTGGTAAAAAGATGCTTGAACTATAAAGGAAAAAGAACATTTAAGTTTTTTGGTAAGAAGCAGAGCTGTCAATGTCTCATCCACAGCTGGATTAGGAGGCAGACCAGTTTGATTTGTTACAGCAAACAAGATGTAAATCCTTATTTACAGATAATTTACCATGTTAGCTCTCCAGACAGGTTTCCGTCTTGAGTTGTTCACAAATGGTTATCTACAGCCACTTGATTTTCAGTATTCCCACACAGTGTAGTTGGTCACTACCCCATCAGGTCAGGAAGCAGGGTCATGGGAATAAACTTCACAGCAGAAAGATCAGTAGAGGAAAGCAGACCTTTAGTCAGCTGGTTTAAATGGATTTGTCCATTCCACCAGATGACACCTGGCCAGGGATTCCCAGTGTTGTGCAGTGTGCCAGAAACACACGCTGCGACTGTCATCCCACGGATGAAATGGGCTCAGATTTGTCATCCTCTTCATTAATACATGGCTAGCTGTTATTGAAGTACAAAGGCAGTGGTGTGCAAACAAAAAGAAATAATACTTCCAAAGAAAAATGGCAAATGAGAGGGGAGAAGGTTACTCCTTTCTACAAAGCGGCTGTCCTGTGTATCAATGTATTTTCTCATTTAGACTCTGCAGACTGTTTTAGGGAGCCTTAGAATGTTTTACATCTGTGTATATATCAATGCAGAAAAATTAACTGTGAATTGTCTAATTATCTGCCATCTATCTACACCTACACATGCACACATATGTATACATAGGTATGCATATTACCTTATGCACAGCATATCACCAGACCTTCAAGAATACTTTTTCTCCCTTGATAAACAAAGTGTTTGCCAACTGCTCAGAAAAATGCTCACAAGAAGGTAAATGTACAGCTGAATGCATCTTGAGAGGAAAAGCCCCCAAAGTCATGATCAGATACTGCACCAGACACTGCACAAAACAGCCCCAAGAAAATCACTCCCGGGTGAAGTTCCACGCCAGCAGTGAAGGGAGGATGGCTCAGAGAGGTAGCCTGAGCAGGTGTAGCAAAATGCAGCAGGCAGCCTACAAAGTGGAGCCATCCTCTTGCTTCTCGCCTGACACCGTGCCAGGCAGTCGGTGGCGACTTGTAGGTATTGGGGGAAGGCAAGGCATGAAGAGCAGTGCAATGGCTAGTGAGAGATGAAATGAATACAGAATGCAGAACTGAATACAGAAACATTATGCTGTTAAATATGACTCTCTGGCTGTGCAAGCAAGTGCACAGGTGATGGACTACCAGTGAACTGATTCTGTGCCAGAGACTTATGCTGAACAAGCTGGGAATCTGTGAATTGCTTTTCTCCACCCATTGCTATCTGCTGAGCCCTCAGGGACTGCCTTACCGTACCATGGCACGCAGTATTCCCTTGGGATGATTATTTCACCTCAGCAACTCTAATCTGAATTCTATTTTAATTTTTTTCCAATCAAAGCCTCCTTTTTCTGGCAGAGGCCACTATATTGATTTCTATCTATAAAGTATCAGCAGTGTGAGGGTAGTCTTAAATAATGCATTTGGGTTTGCTCCCATGGCTCTCAGTGAGCTCAGTGAACTGCTCCTTAAAGCTGCTGCGGAGCCCTCCTAGCTTGAACTGTCTCGGTTGTCTTTTGTCCTCTCTACTCCCTGCCTTCTCAAGGACAGAGAGCAAAGCAAACTCAAAATATTCAGAGTTTGGAGAACAGATGCTGTCACTTATTGTCCAGAGGCAATCTTTATAATCAAGAGAGGCAGCATCTCTATGTAAGACAGTTTTTGAGTGTGAACATTATTTTATTGATGCCTTTATGCATCTGACAATCAATGGTGTACTCTTGCCATCCTATCTCTGCCAGTGAGGGCTTTTTTTCCCACCTCAAAAAGAAGCTTTCTTGTTTTGAATGCTCATTTGGCAGGAGCTTGGCTCCTGGTGATGATAGTGAATGCACCTGACTCCTCAGAGGCCTGATTTTGCCAATTACTCATGCTGAGAAGCATCTCCTTCTACAAGCTGTCTTAGCAACTGGAAGCTGTTTTTCTGGGAGGGGGTTGTTAGTCAAGCCAGCATAAGACAGGGCATTGAAGTGGTCCTTGTATCACCTGGAGGGAACAGGAGTCACTGCCAGGGTTCATCAGTCCCAGTCAGGAGAAGGGCAGGACCGGGGCCAGCGGTAGACATCTCAGTGCTGCTGGAGGACCCAGAGGTTTGCTGCATCCAAGGTGGTGGGTGTCCAGAAAGCAGCAGAAGCCTTAGGGCCTGGGCCAGGAGGCTCATGAACCCATCTGGATTCACTTTCACATCGTGCTGGCTGTTTTGAGCTAATGCTGTGGTGAGGAGATTTGCAGAGAGCAAGAAAACGAACTCTCACGAAGACAATGAGTCTCCAGACTACCTAATGACTACTTAATGAGTGTCTAAGCACTGCACCATTATTGAATTTTAATTGCCATCTTTCTGGCTTTGTGCTATAAAATGAAAAAGGAGCAAACACTACATGTAATGAGAGTGGATGATTAAAAAGTAATACCTAAGAGACACTCAGGCATTTGTGGCAAAGTCCACAAGACTAATGTAACGAGCAAAAGCACCGCTGCTGTGTGCCTGCCACCTCTTTGGATACAAAGTGCATTTTTACAATTGTTAGAAATTGAACTTGTTTTCAGCGTGATCTGGCAGAAAAATAGATTACTGTGTGTAAGTGAGGTAATTAAAGTTATACTGAATGAAATACTGGTTAATACCAAGCTATGGAAAATCCAATCCACCTCACCGAGTCAGTGCAGATGGGCTTTTCAGAGGTTGCTCTTTAGCACTGTGCCCTCAGTGATGTCTGCTTAGATTATTTTCTACCTTATTGAATAACCATGCATTACTTTCAGGAGTATACAACGGGAAGGCCCAAATGAGAGGAGACAAAAGGCACCTTAAATCCATCATGCATTTAAACTTGTGCTTAGCTTTGAGTGCCAGAGCCAGTGCTGCACAGCTGCCATGGGAGCAGACAACACTGGGAGAAACACAGCACAGGGACTTTTTGCCCATAAAAGAGTTAGATCTCAGGAGCTTGAAGCCCCAGCTTCAAAGCAACAGGCATTCAGAGGTCTGAGAAGACCTCCAGCTGCTGGAGAGCTTCATAGTGCTATAGCCTGGTGGTCCAATCAGTTGAGCTAAATTAATACAGATTTATATAATCAAAAGATAAATTAGATTGAATTAAAATTTATGTAGATTAAAAAAAAAAGTCCTATAAACAGAGATTGACCTTCCTTTTCCCATTTGTTTTGTATGTTCAAAATTGACTAAACGTAAAATGCAGCCAAGTCCTGGAGAGCAGGCCACCCTTCTCAGGTTGGTTAGCTCCCTTCGGCCTGCTCTGCTGGCTGGGATGCAGGACCGTACATCACAGGCTGATTTCTTCACCCCTTCACTTGAACAAACTGTAGTGTTTGATGGTGTGACAGTGGGGAGTCCCCAGTGAGCAGCATTGGTGGGAGTAGGAACATCTGTAATTAGTTTTTTCTTAATACCAGAAAATTAACTAAAGCAGCACTTGCCCATAAATCGGAAGTCCCCATAAAGATGGATGGCAGAAAACTGTTATTTAGGGGACATACAGCCTGCAGGCACTCCCTTAATTTCATTTTTTTCAGCTCTGATGGGCGAGCATGTGTGCAGTATTTTGACCTGAACCAATGGAAAACTCTGCCCTGGTGTTGACATCTGTGACGATACCCATTTGTTTTGATCATCTCATTCCATGTCACACATTTTGTCACCAGGCATTAATCTGACAGGTCTCTCTGGCACAGCTTCTCTGCTGGAGTTTCTGGTAACTCATAATGAAATATTTCGGGCTTGTTTTCATAAAGAAAGCAAACTGTTACTTTTCTTCCTCTCTTTCTCTCTCTTTTTCTGTTTGCATTTGTTTGGCTCTAATAATTTTTCTTATGAGCAAGTTTGGTGTACTGGGTGTTCCCGTCCCTGTAACATGTCAGAAAATTCTCCCTCCATGCTCCTGACAGGCATAAACCTTATAGGTACAATTTTTCAGAAATTTTGGATCAATTGTTATGCTTTCTATTTATTTAATAAAGGATACCTCTCAAATGGCACCAGAGTTATATTTCTGTCATATCTTCTCCTCTTCCTTTCCTTTTCTTTTTTTTAAGATCTGAACTTATCCTTTGCACTTTCCAAGTGTTCCCTACATTTTAAATTAGTTGTGAACTTTTGAAATGATTATAAACAAGAATTCTTCCTCGGGTTGAAAGGCGAGCATCAAGCAGTACTTCACAGCAAGACAAAAATACCATTCCAGCTAAAGAGACTCCGCAAAGCAAAACATGAGAAAGACAAGTTAGAAAAAGGACCAGGTTTTCAACTACCAAAAGGAGGAACAGGTTTTCAGAATTCTTACCCCATAATGAAATATCTGAGTGGATATAAGAAAAAAAAAAAAAGAAAAAAAAAAAGAAGCAAGCATGATTTATGAATTATTCTTACAAAATAAATCTACAGTATTTTAGTATTATCAGCACCTGAATCTAATTCTTTGCCATCAAAGCACTTTTTTTATTACTGCATTTATAGTCAGAAAAGACAGGAGAAAGGTCATCCCGTTATCATCATCTAAGGAAATACACAATTTTTTCATCTTATTAATCAAAAGTTTGGCAGAAAAAAAATGTAAGATACTGAAAGCCTGGATAGATGACTGTGGAGAAAAACACTTTTCTTCAGGATTTACGTCTTTTTTCTAGAAGAGTAAAAAGAATTTGAAAATGTCTAAAATGTGAGCTGCATCAGTTAATTGTGTGAAAATAAGCTTCAATCAAATAGGCTTTGATTTCTCAAAGAGAATGAGGCACGCTTTCAATATATTCATTTGCAATCAAAAAAACTAGACAGATTTGACTTTTTTTTCAGCAACAGATTCAGGGATTTGCAGAACCTGAGGATGTGTTGATTTAATGACAATTCCCATGAATTATAATGAGTGGTGTTCTCACATCTATGAACACTTCCATTTCTCTAGGGCAGAGCACCAACTCACTTAAAGCTGCCCAAGAGCAGGGAGAAATTATTCCCTGTGCAGTCACTGAATAGAACTGCCACCAATATCCTTGTGTGGACTATGTCTCAGATCCACAGTGGTGGGACCTGGTAAGGGTGACTAACAGGATCTTAGGCCAAAAGGAGAGTCTTGGTCCTATTTCCACCAGTGAGAACTGCAGGTGCTATGGCGGGACCTCGCATGGGTAATGCTATCACCAGCGGCACTCCTAAGGTACCACATGATCCTGTCTCTGGATCACAGAGTTAGGAGACTTGAGCTCCCAGTTCGGATGAGGATGGAGTGAGCTGCTGCCCGACAGCCCTGAGCTAGGTGGAGTGGTTCTGCATAGCCTGGCACCCTGGTCCAGGGCCAGCCCAGCCATTTTCAGGCTTTTTTTTTCCCCCAAAGATTCAAAGGGTAAAACCTCAACAGTGGTGCTGCCTGTGTAAAAGGAGCCCACTTGACTGCTGTGTGGTGCCTGCCTTTCCCAGCTGCTAACATCTGTCCGTAATCCCAACAAGGCAACAGAGACTCATACAAATGAAGGCAGAGCTAGTGCTGACATTCGAAGGGTTATTGTTGCTATTTAGTGCTAATGGCTTTCCGCATTATTGTAGCCATTTATCCCTATTCCTTTGTCACATCCTTCTCACGGATAGGAGTTACTGTCACTGAAGACTGGAAGTAATTTACTGGTGCTGCCACCTACGCACAAGTTGCTAATAATAGACTGGAGCAGGTGGAAGGAGCCAGGTGCATTATGAATCTGTTCTTATTAATGAGCGAGCTGCTAGGCTGAGGGTTTCCAATTATGCTCTCTGTGTTGGCAGCAGATTTGCTTGTACCCTGGCTTCTGTTTCAGGAGCCAGTACAGCAGTCCTGCTGAGTAGATGTGTGCTCCCAGTGGGAACTGGGCTTGCAATGATTAGCCTGCAAGTATGGAGCTCTGAAAGCAGCACGCCATGTGCTCAGATGCGGTGTGCTCTTGCTCCCCCAATTTAGTCTTTAAACACCCATTAAAACCCACTAGCCTAGATCTCATTGTGGAAGCAAGACAAAAACTCATTCGGTGGTGAGCTGAGCTTTAGACTTTTATTCTCCAAAAGAGCTCTCGCTCTTGGATTTGTGGCTTTCCACTTTTCTTTCCCTGCATAAGCATTACAGATATTTCTGGCTGTCCAGGCTGCTTGGTCACTGCTGCTGATTGTGCCACCTTTCTGTCTGCTGTGGCTTATGTGGGAAGGAATATTTCATTCCACTAAGGCCATAACCTCCCCCTGGGCTCAGTAGATGCTTATGTTTCCAAGAATGACGTGGATGAAGATGTATAAGGAAGCTGTGGATGCCTGAAGAGAGATGCAGAAACTCCAGATGAGCAGAGGATAAAGACGGGAAGAGGCAGAATGCCTTGAAGAGAGTTGCAGACTTCCAACCCAACCTGGTAAATACAAATACCTCCCTCAGTGGGTAGGAAGCCCTGAAAAAGAGACAATTTTCTGAAGAGAGGGGGAAGTCCTACTGTCCCTGTGGATGTTTGTTAATGTTTAAACTTACCTTTCAAACAAAGCAGTAATTAAGTACCAATAACACCATAAACATGCCAGCCTTTGTAAATTCAGATGTGTGACACAGCTGATCTTGGCCTCCTGTTTCCGACAGCCATCCTTGTTAGGGCCCATCCCTTTACTCATCTGATTTCAGCCAGAGTAGGGCACTGGGGAGCACTGGAGAGACACGATCTTCCTTATCCTACCTAGTAAATCAAATGTGAAATTAAGAAATTTCACAAATTAAGGCCTTCTTTAATATCTGAGTATTACTAAATGTGTCTTGAGTTTACAACTGGGTCTGACAAGTTTAATATCAGCCATCAAATATAATAGAGCAGACTGCCTGAATTCCCTTCCCAGGATAATAAGATATACTGGAATAGAAATGATTCTTTTCATGTTAATAAACCAAGTGCCTTTCATTGTGTTGGCACCATAAGGAATTTGAACTCAATTCAGCATAAAGCCCGTGATCTGGCAGCAGGCTGACTGTGAACCATTTGAATTACTTCTTCGTTTTAAGATTTACCAGTGTGAGGGTGAAGCTTCTGTTCTTCAGCAAATGGTTGTCAATGAAATAGGAGCTCCTTCATTAAGGGAAATTGTGGAAAAGGTGCCATGGATAAACAGTGCACTCTGATATGTTATTCCTGTTAAATAAGCTTTGTGTTGTGGTTTTACCCAGAGCCTGGATCACCAATGGTGTACCTGTTAGGAAGCAGAGCCGTCTCCAAAGGGTGTAGAGGTGAAAAAACAAGTTGTGACAGGAGACCAGGCCAAATGAATGAGAGGTGTAGTGGCAAGACAGCAAATCAGCAGGATCCATCAGCACAGACAAGCCCACGTGCACCACTCCTCTCCCAGAGAAGCACTGACTTATCACATGGGAGCATTTAGTACACAAGGGTGAAGCAGGGTAGAGTCAGAAAAGGAATGTTTGCAATAGAGAAAGTCAAAGGTGCTGGCTGGAGAATCAGACAAATTTGACTGCTCTTATCAATAGAGAGAGAAGGCAAGAAAATGAGGAGGTAATGAAGGAATTAAGCCAAACTCAGGAGCTCTGTAAGATGAGGTTGAAATCTGATGTACTTGATGGGTTTGACAGACCAAGGGATGCAGAAATGAAGTTCGTCAATCACTGTGTGTGAGTGTACATCACAGCTAATCACAAGCATGGTTTGACTCAGAAAGACTCATACCGAGTGCCTTTTTGCCTGTTTAGTATCCGCTCAGCTCATTTCCTCAGTGAGAAATTTTCTTCACCACTTGAAATTACATGTCAAGACCCTGTACACTGGTTGTGTAAGGCTACTGGAAATTAGCCACTGCCATGACATGGCTCGGCGGTGACTGAGCTGGCAGAGGGCTCTCAATGCCATTTCACAGTCTGTGGGTTTAGCACAGTGACCAGTCAGTGCGGCAGCTCTCAAAATGGGGAGCCAAAGGTGCTTATTTTCTAAGTCTGATCTAGGGAGAAGAGGAAAGTGCAAGCTGCCAGACCACTGGGGGAATGGGGTTTTGGGGTGGCCAGAGAAGATGGCTGGGCAGAGATGGAACTGGCAAAAGAAGCCCCGCATGAGGATGGGGTGGGCAGTGTCTGGGGACAAGCAGAAATTTCTATGCTGAACTAGAAGTTAGTTTGTAATCCTTCCCTTGCTCCCACCATTGCCTGTCTCAAAAGCTCAAGTCAAATTTCTAATCCCACCAAGATGACCCCGCATCATTGATTTCCTGAGATCCAACAGAAATCACAAGGCATGGTACTAAGCAGCACGAGGAAATCAGCAGTTTGCAGTATCACTGAAGCACCTGTTAAGAGGCTCACAGACTGAGCAACTGACAGCTCAAAAACTACCTGTCAGTGGGGAATTGTCATCCAGCTGTTTTTTTTTTCTAGTGGGGTTTGCAAATGGTTGTATGAGGCCAAGACTGCTCTTTGTTTCCATCAGCAGTCTGAAACTGAGTATAATTGCTCTGCTGACAAAATATGATGGCACAACAATTTGTAATGGGTCACAGTGGGAAGCAAGATGTGCCCATTCCTGAGCTACAGCTGGTGGATGAAGAATCATGTCACCCCTGGAAGGGTTCTTGCACCTCTACTGAGCCAGCAACTGATCAAGCATTTTTAATGTAGTGGTGTGATAAAACCTTTGCTAGCAGAATTTTCCAAGGTATAAGTGACAGAGCGGTGCATATAAATAGGAAGCTGGGAGATGCTGACTTGACTATCCTATGTGTATCACATACCACTTGGTTTATCTTATTTTGAAAAGGCCTTTGAAGAAAATGGAGAGCAGCAGAAAAGATCCACAGAGGTGTTCAGTCACACTGAGACACATAGCTCGGGCAAGTTATTTTAAGAAAGATGGGAGGCTGAAAGATGACTTGTTGATTCCTCATGTTGGGGAAAATACCAAGTACCAAAAGCTCTCATGTATACTGAAACAAAACACATACCAAAACCTACAGCTCAGCAAGGGCTTCAGCCATGTTCAGGTTGGCATGTTTAACCATGAAGACCAGGGAAGAGGTTGATTCTCAGCCTTTGGTGGTCTGTAAATCAGAAAGTGGAAGACAAGCTCTAGCCCTGCACTGGTATGAGTATGAATAGCAGCAACTGTAAGGTTCAAGTCATGCTTTCCCAGCATGCAAAACAGTAACTTAAAAATCCATCTCAAAGTTATCTCTTCTTCAAACAATCCCTGACTTATTCCAAAAGCATTTACTACATGAAACAATGATGGGAAATTGCACTGGCAGCCAAAGACAAGCTATCTCCAGAGACTGATTTTAACAGATTATGTGTAAATGAAGAAGGAAGCCTTCCCTTAAAGAGGTCTCCAGGAGTTGTGCCCATGTAAAGCTGCATACTGAAGTCCAGGAGCCTGTTGTGACAAGCAGAGCTAATCTGTGATAGTGGCTTTTTAGCTTAAAAGTATGACTAATTAATAAACACTCAGGAGGTCTTACTCTGTGATATGAAAAGTGCAACTGAGGTTCAGCATTTGTATTACAGTTTTCCCCATTGCTTGACATTCCCATTCCTGTTACCATCCATCTGATCACCAAACTGAAGATCTGAAGTTGCATTCCTACTTCACAGGACTAAAGCAACGCAGCTTGCACTGGTGAGCATTAAATAGCAATCTTTATATGTCCTTGAAGAAACCTGGAAAACCTCTGCCTGTAAGGACATGAAAAACTTAAAACAGAGAAGATAAATTATGGCTGACAAGGGGCTGTAGGATGAGGCCTCTCTTTGCGGAAAGACCTAATAAATTAAAGGTGACTTACAAAAGCTTTCCTTTTGAAAGGAGATAAATTCAGAGATATGTCTCACCAGAAGCGCGAGTATCAGGGAACTCAAAGAGCCTGCCTGCTTATGAGGGCACAGACAACCTGTCTCCATTTTCTTGTACCGCCATTTCTTGTAACAAAGAGGCTCCCGCCCTCATCAATTTGCTTCTGTCCTCACATTTCATGTGACCCCGCTCTCATGAGACCCCCAGCTGGAGTAGTGCACCCAACTCTGGATCGCCCAAAATGAAAAGGACATGGACCTGTTGGAGTGAGTCCAGAGGAGATGATCAAGGGCTGGCACATCTCTCCTATGAAGACAAGAGAAGAGAGATGGGGTTGTTCATCCTGGAGAAGAAATGGCTCTGGGGAGACCTTAAAGCCAGCTCCAGAGCTGTCCCAAGTACAGGACTTTGCATTTGTTTTTGCTGAACTTCAGGATGTTACAGCCAGGATGTGGTCTCACGGGGTCTCCAGCCATTCTTAGAACAGACCTCAGCCAGTACAGCTAATGAAAGCCTACTGCAATCAGCAGCAGAAACATTAGGATCTGGCTCTGTCTAGAGAAAGTACTAATGGCTCTGCAGTCCTCTAGAGGACAAGAAAAATAAAAAGTATGTGGAAAAAAAAGAGATAGACCATCTCAGTCCCCTCAGATGATGATGAGACCTCAGAACTATGTGGAGCTTACACAGCGTACCAATATCTGACTGTGGCTGCACACAGATGCAGCCACACAGCCTGAAGCTGTGATCCCTGAAGCAGGGACCTCTGACACTTGTGCTGAGAGAAAACCATCTGTGCTTTGAGACAAGAGGAAAGCTGTCCACTCTCTGGGACCAGCCACTTGAGGGAGCCAAGATGACGTGCACTAAGAGCCAGCAGATTTTATAAGTGTTTTGGGAGTGTTTTAGCTGGAATCTCTCTTTCTCTGTAATGCCCGATCAGTTGGGTCAGAAAACTCCTAAGAGCTTCTGTCTCAGATTTAAATGCTTTTTAATTTAGCTTCCGAAGTCTTGCACAGTTGTGCTGTGTTTGTATTTATCATCCTTGATAACTTTTGATGGGGTGTGTTTCAGTTTCCAACAAAGTTGATATTTGTTCAGAAGTCTTAACATTAACTTTATACAAGTTGCATGAAAACAGACATAAAATAGTCATGAAAATAGGTGAAATGGGGTTCATAAAATCAGCTAATATAGTTGGAAAAAATATACAATGTCTTGGCCTGCAAAATTTTCTAAACATCCAAGCCTCCTGTCTCTATTTTAAACATTAGAGACTCCACAGGGGAGAAAGTTATAGGAGAGCTATAGGAAAGCAGCTACATGCCATAGGAAATCAGGATCCAGTAATCAAGAAGATGCTCATTTAGATGACTTTTTCAATATGGTTCCCTCTCTGCTATCACCCCCCCAACACAACTCCCTCTCCCCAAGACCCAGGTACTATTTTCTCCTATTTCATGAAATCCAACAACTGCCTTAATGTTAAGCCAGCATTTTCAGGAACCTTATCACTCCAAGAAAAAAGCTCAGAGTGAAGATTTCTCCATAGAGCCAAGAGGCTTCTTCAACTCTTTCATATCCCACCAGAAATCTTGCCTGTCCTAATAGCACTCTCTACTGTCCAATTCAACAGCTAGTCTGAGGATATCTGTGTGTCAATCACCTCAGTGACCCTGTGTGAGGGTGCTGGGACCTTGTACCCATGGCGATCTTGTCCCCAAAAGACTATGGTCTCCTACGCATGACATAAGTGAGGAAGAGAGAAAAACCAAGAGTCAAGATAGGAGTAGCAGGGAGGCACAGCAACTTAAAAGAGAGGGTTACATGCAATGCATACCTAGCACCTACAAGGACCACCACACCCCTCCCTCTCTAGTTCTACTAAGTTGTAGTCTTCTGTGAGTGTGTTATGGACAAGACAGGCTTTTGCAAAGACTGTTAAAGGAAAACGGTGAAACATTGTTCAAGTTTTGTAAACCACTGTTCAAGTTTCCTTTAAAATGCTGTTCAAGTTTCAGAAATGATCACTACAAGCCTACAGAAAGTGTCAACACAAGCCTTTGATTTTGCTTGTAATTCATCTCCACACATACTGGGGAATGGTGTTAGCATTTTGGCAGCAGTGTTACATTATGAGCTCTCATTTGTGTTTCTTTTTTCCCCCCAGGTGGATTTATTTCTTGTCCGCATCAAAATGCAGAGACTGCTCCATCCATCAGGTCCATGGCATGCAAAGGTGATGCTATCAAAATGCATCTTACATCCTGGCAAGGAAACCTCAGTGTCAGCAGAGGCATTCAGCAAGTGGACAGAAACAGATGCCTGAAATAAAGGTTTCATACCAGCAGATACTGTATCAAATAAAAAATAATAACAAATGACAGCAATGATATCATTGCTCTACACTGAAATACAACAGGAGCAAGTCCAGCCTGTAACACTACTTGACTGTAAGAATAACCTTAGAAAGACTCCACCTGGGACTAGGGATAGGATTAGGACATGCCAGAATGATGATAATCATACCTCTCGCCCGGAACAAACTTTTCATCTGAATAGATAATGTGAATTTAAGAGAGTTAATTCCATGTGCTTTTTAAAAAAGACCTTGTTTTGAATTGAGAGTTTGTCTCTTTCTCCATATACCTATATATGTAAACACAGACACACATATATTTCTTCCCTCAGTATCATGGAAGGTAGAATGGCCTATAGGTAAAAATGTCTATACGTGAAGCTTCATCGTTTACAAATCTGTCTCCTCCCAGCAGTCCCAAGTATATATTGCAGAAGATGTTGGAAAGGAATAAAAATAAGCATCAGTACTATTCACCTCTTGTCCTCGCGTTCAGGAAAAAATATGCCTATTTTTAGAAAATAGAATTAGCACTGAAGCAATTTTCACATCACTGGTCCTTCAGCCTCCTCAAATATTGTTTGTGGTATCTGCTTTCACGCAAGAGGATGGGGCCACATAAAAGCAATCACAAGGATAGAAGTGTTCTCAGCAGGAAGAAAAGGGATTATCAAAAAGCAGAGGAATAAGACTTCTGAATGTTTTGTAGTCCTGAGCATTTATATGCCATTTGAGCTATGTAGATTGTTAAGAGATAGCTCTAAAAATAAAGCGTTTTTTATTAATTATTAAGCTTTCAAAAAAAAAAGAGCTGAATATGTTTGCTAATAAACTACATCAGATCACATCCACAGGAAGATAAATGGGTATAAACTGGCTGAAGTGAACATGTACAGGTCTTCATGAGGTCATTCAGGAGCTTAGCGATAGAGTTACTTCTAGGGAATACTACCTCAACCAGTGCCACTTACTAATAAGTTTGACAGCATCTGTATGCCAACCTACACCTGTCCACCCCCAGTTTCCCCTGGGTAGATAAGTGCAACTCCAGATTTATTTCAGAACAAGATTTCTCCAAAGCAAAATACGATCCAAGGGAAATATGTTACCAGAGAGCAAATTAAATGGAGAAAACAAGCCACTGATAACATAGCATGAAGGCTGTTTGTTGGGATCACGATTTTGGATTAGCAAAACAAACTGCTGAATGCACTAGGATGTAAAGAATTGATTTATAAGCAGGACAGTCCAGACCAGTTATCTCAGACCATCTTCTCACCAAGTCCGCATCTACATTTGCATCCCTGCCTAGCTATCCTGCAGAGAAATTAGCAGGAGAGGCTGGAGTGATGGTGACTTGTTCTGTGGCCTGATTTCTTTTTATGATCCAAAGAAAGAGGTGCACAGGTACCTGGAGCGGTCCACAGCCTGTCTCCATGCTACTCTGTATGGCATAGGTGAGGTTCAGGGTCAAGGCACAGGGCTTGAACATTATGGTGATTTTTGCGGGAAGGAGGTTATATAAAAAGCATTCAGAGCCTTTCATGCTCTTCCTGGGCTGGAAAGGCATGGAAATGGCTTATTTTTGGTTCAGTTCAAAGTCAGAGTAGTTTCTTTCGGGGTGTAAAATAAGGTTCCATTGTCACTCTTCTCTCATCCTCCAGCCAGGCATTTCCCTGACCTGCAGTAATCGTCCCTTTCCCATGTAACAAGACCAGCCTAGGACAGCCTGGTGGTATGTCACAGCCCTGCCAGACAGCAAAGGAATTAAGGCCAGAAGAGAAGGGAGCACAAAAGCAATTATCAGGATCACGTATAAACCTTCTCCAAAGGGAAAAGCCCTGATGGAGAAGGAAACCCTCAGACCACAAATAAGTTTGTTTGGTGATGAAGTAGGAAGGGAAAAAAAATTCTTATCCTCAGCCCTTGATTTTGAGACATGCGTTGTATATTGTTTATTTACATATTTATCCACTGCCTTTTGGCATTGCCTTTCTTGCAACCTCACCTTGAAAACTACGCTGTGTTAGCCTAAGGAGCCAATCTGAATGCAATGTTGCTGTCTTGGTGACTACCAATAACTTCTGAAACCACTGGTCAATGTTAATTGCAATTGGCAGGCTGAAGTTTCAGAGAGGAAGTTTCCACCAGTTATACTAGAAGAAAAAAGGGGGGGAGAGGGAGAAGTGACAAAGAATGGATGTTCCAGGCTGCAAGCTAAACTCAGGTCATCCTAGAAACAAGAGAGTTTTACCTGAAGGCACAAGGTCTTAGTACAGGCTTCATTCTTTTGCTGATAGGATTAATTATTTGGTTTATAACTTACTTTTATTCCATTGTGTCCAGATGGCCAGAAACTGATGTGAGATGTAATTGAAAGAACAACCATTACCTGTGTTTTAAAAGAAAATCCTACCAAAAAAAGAATGGGTTTTGTTTTGAACTCACAGGTTTTACTTTTTTATATTTGAAGAGAAAAAGAAAAACTTTTTTTTTCTGTTTTACCTGTAAAATTTTATTACTTCTCGTTTTTGAAAAGGTCACATCACCTGATGCAGTAATTTCATGCAGCTGTTATATAATTGTTCCTCATATTTCTATAAAAAGACAGTAATTGGAAGAGTTTCTTGGATGTTATTATGTGGCTGGTACCTCCTGGGGACATCAACAATAGCTATTCATCTGGAGGCAACAGTCCCCCAGAGGGAGCTCAGAGCTGCCTGCAGGAGCTGGTATGGACCTGGGCTCTTTGCCGTGGAAGGCAATGGTGGAGCGTGGGCAGATGAACTTTGTTGCCTCCATCTGTCTCACCAGCTCAGTGAGTCAGCTTGGAAAGCAGCACCCCTGTGCACACACCGTTCCCCAACTCAGCACCAGAAGCAAAAGCCCCTCTACCTGTATGGGACAAAGATCTGCCAGCAGCTGAGAAACCCAGAGCGCTGCAGCTGGGTTTTCTGCTTGGTGATGAAGGTGTGACCATGAGCTTGCTAGGACCTGCCTGCTTCTGCCACTGGCATCCATGGAAATGCCCCAGATTTGATAAGCAGAGAAGGATTCAGGGCATTTCTCCACAGCCACAGAGTCAGCAAGGCACTGGCCAACCCCTTGCAAGAGAGACTGTACCCAGACAGAGAGCCCCAGTTCCAGCAGAGCACATGAACAAGAACCCAGTGGCTCATGGCTCCCTCCTCTTTCCCGACAGACACCCTGGAAGGGTCAATGGATGACACTTGTATTGGCAGGGTGGACTGGGAAAGGTTCAGGGCTCCCTGTTTCCTGGAACGCCCATGTTGGGAGTAAATGCCAATATATTAGAGGGAGAAAAGGGCCCCTCTTTGTTCCCTGTCACTGGCTGCAAAAGCCCTCTTGGGCTAAAGGTATTGCCCAGTCTTCCCAAGCTCACAAAACTGTTCTTAAGTCTCTATCCAGCTTTGCCTGGGAGGGATGATGATGGCCACACAGTAATACTCTGTATTTAGATACTACATTTACATTAGAAAACTACCTTCAAAAAGAGCCTCGTACTTCCTAACTCAGTGTTTATAAGTTTCTGTTCAGAGGAATTGCAGAGAAGCAATACATTCCTCCCAGCCCCCAACTGACTGAACTGGGTGTCACTAATTTCCATCTCCTGAAGGCTGACAAGAACGAAATGACTGATATACACAGGACTCCCCTCCAAAGGGAATAACTGCCAAAATAATTCATGTGAGGAGCTCCCCCACACTGGAGTGCCACCTAATGCCAGCCACGACGCCAGAGTTAATTGCAGCAGTCAGCTGTTGCATTTCATCTATGAGTCCTGCTCAGCTTAATTAACCTTTGGGGAATTAGCATTTTGTTGACTTACGGTACCTGCTTGGAATTTCTGGCAGTGTCATAGAAAGACCGTCTTGATTGCAGAGTGACTTGTTTCAAATAAATCCCAAGCTTCTCACCTGAGGATTAAACACCACCCGTCTGGACCTCTCCTTCTTCCAACAAGGCAGCATCTTGTTAGGGCATCTTCAGCGCTGCAGCACCCAATGCACTCTCAGCAACTCCTTCTGCAGCAGGTTGACTCAGTCAACCAGAGAGCCAGATGGTAGGAAGCCATTCTCCCCCGCCTTTAGAGTGCTGAGAACAGAGGAAAATCAATGTGGTTTTGCCAAATAATCATGTACTGTGTTCTGCACAGAGAACTGAGAAAGCACATTAAAGATATCCTGGATCGATAGGATTCATGCAACATTTGAGTTTCTGTTAGCCTTCATACTAATGCACTTTCATCTTTACCTTTGGCTTAGAGGGATTTGATGGGATCTACTATAAAAACAGTTTTCTGTGGAAAGGGTAAGAAGGGTATGATTGGTGAAAAACAATGGGAAATGCTGTTTTTTCCCATACATAATTACCAAAAAATACCACTTTTCCTTCCCCAACAGAAATCTATAAAATTCTTACTTAGAAGCATGACTGTAATTTAAGAACAGAAATGAGAAACACAAAAGACAAAATATAAAAAAGTTGGATCTAGGTAATTTAGAAAGGTAATGTACAGATATGTGGCTATTTTCCTGGCAATTTAGCAGTCACTTCAGAAGACAACATAGCATTTACACCCTTTGCAGCAGATAAAAGCAAAGTAGACTGCTATCAAAGGAGTTCTCTTCAACACATTTTCTGACTGAGGTTTGGTGGGGTTTTTTTATCCCCTCTCCAGGTGTACCAGTCTTGGTGTGAAACAGAATAATTACTGCTGGTTTGTAAAGAAAGGTGATAATTTGAAGCACATTCTAGGCTCTTTTTTCTTGAGAGTATTTAGTTGAAAACTTACTCTTTTCAACTGCAGTTTTCAATATTGCTGAACTACTCTACCATTCAATGTAGGAGTGATGGATTCGCTGCCATGTTGTTTGAGAGTACAGCTACCTGACTGCTTGTGTATTTCCACTTCTTGGAAAATTCTTCGGCGGAAAATGGTAAGATTAATCTCATACCAATCTGTTATTTCATGAGAAAGTGAATAAGGCTCACTTTGATTCTATTCTGCATTTACAGGGTTCAAAAAGGCCCTTGTTTCATCTTGCTGATATGTTTCCTATAAACAGAGCTAGTCGCAACTTCCGAGGCTGAATTTGCAGCAGTTACTTTGCCAGGGAAAACATTTTATTGTTTGGTTGTTTTAATAGATAAACAAAAAATTTGATTCACCAGTCCACCTACACCCTGTTTTGTCAATGGAGTTAGAACAGAACAGTATTAAATTTTATAAAGGGAGAATCATGCTTGTGATCGCCTATTACTAAGTAGCGCATTTTCCCCCAGTCCTTCTACCTAATAATATTCTTTATTTTAGGGTATTACTAATCCCTCCCTGCCCTCCTCTGGTCCAGGACATTCCTCATATCAGCCAGGCTAAGAGCAGAGGCTTGCATCTTAACAAAAGCAGTGGGTCATTGTTCTTCAAAATCCACTGAATGAGCAGAGACATCCTACCTCATCCTGTTTCTTAGTAAGAAGCGTCTGGCTGGGCTGTTAAGGCTTTAGCTTTTCACCTAAAGATGTAAGGAAACTCCCAGCTGAGATCATAGTGCCATCGACATTAACTGTGTACCTAATTCTCCTGGCTCTGCAAGGAGAGACAAACCCCTGAGCTCCCTGAAGTTCACTCCTATGTGATGCTTGTCTGCAGTGGCTCCCTCCACTCAGCTCACTGCGACTCACTCTCTGCCACAGCTCTCCAGCCCCACGGCCCAGGCCTGGCTTTCAGGAAATTCCCTCTAAACCTCAGCCTCAAAAAACCCTCAACCATTAGCATCATCCTTGGCTGACCCTGCTGGATTAAACCTCTACCTTCCTGAAATATTTTATTTATGACCTTTTTGCATTTTATTTTACACTGTCCTTCAGTTAAACAACAGCAGAATGTGAAGGCTGCTCTGGAGATGATGGATGAGGCTTCCCAAGCTCCCCCTGCTTGCAGCCCATGAGTCATTTGCTAATTTCCTCAGCTAAAACTGACAGACAATTACCAGGCATTTCATCACAGCCAACCAGACCTTTTTTTTTTCCCCAGAGCTCACTGTCTGTCTTTTGATAGCAACAACTACAAAAACTGCTGCCTACCACATTGTCTCTCAAAATTGTAATATTTTATCACTGTTGCTTTGAGTTCTTGCTCTCTTTCCTCTCCTAGGGTTAAGATTATTTAAATACAATATCATACAATACAATGCATCTTGCATCTTTGCTGCTCCAAATCCTTCTTCTCTATCTGCTTCTTTACTGAAAAACTATCCTGTTAACTGCTTTATGGAAATATGTGAATAAATTGCATTATTGGTGGGTATTTTTAAGGGGTTTTTGTAAAAAGATCTCAGTGAATCTCCCGTCTATTTATTTATTTATTATGATGTTTAATATAAATTTAGTACTCATAGCTTAGTGCAATATCTAACAAAAATCCCAGAGCTTGTTCCCCTGTCCCCAAGCCCTTTGGCTGGACTCCCAGTTTCACCAGTCAGAGTGTTACACCACTTGGCAGACCAGACCAAACGCTGCAGGGTCTTTTTACCCCTTAGATGGTTCAGACCTGCAGTAAAACTCTCCGCGGTGTGCTGGGTGCTAAGGGCAGCCCTGCGCTCTGTAGTCTCTGCCCATGACAACACCCCCAGCAGATCCTGCCTGCCTTGTCAATGAGACCTCCTGCTCCTCATGGCTCACAGGACAGGGGCTGTTCTCCACTGGCAGCAAGGTGACCAAGTGTGTGTCTGTGACCAGCTTCAGCCCCCCCAAACTGAGTAGCCTATATAAGCAGGGCAAGGAAAAGGACTCTGTGCTCTCCCCGTAGCTGATATAGGGGAAGCTTTGTAGGGCCACTCCAGTTCAAACTAGTAGCAGAGAATAATTGGCCCATGATCTACTCTAACAAAGGCTGTGGGATGTTTCATGCTTATTCAGAAAGTCCGCAGTTACCCAGACCTTGTAAGAGCTTTAAACAGATTTTACAGTGCTTCTAAAACTGGGACATCCAAGCCAAGAGGTCCTGTCTGACGTGCAGTTTTGATTCTTTTCAAACTGGTCATATGTCCCCTTTTAAAACACATGATCTTCCCTTACAGAGGATGCCCTAGCTTCAGAGAAACGATGTACCACACTGTTTTAAAAGGCAACATGTTCTTTGGTAGGATAAACAACATACATCTGTGCAGCCAGTCAAAGCTTAAATGATCTTAGGAGCCAGTGATACTTTCTGTTCCAAAGAGAGCCCCAGGAGTACCAAGTTCTGCAGCTTGATTTCATCATGGTATCCACATGCTGCTGTCTCCCTCTCGGTTTTTTAATTGTTTTGGGATCCTAAATTCCCATTACTTTTTCAGAAGAAGTAGTGGTGGTTAGCTCCGAACACAGTTTGGGAAGAGACCGCATAGGCCTGGTAGCCATATACTGAAATAAAGACTGCTGAAAAGGACAAGTACTTCAGTCTCTTACTGTTTCAAGCTGAAATTTATCCCTGGCCATCTTAAAACCATCTTTCTTTCCCGGTGTGTATTTCCCCACCTTCTAGCATAATTGCTAGAGAACATACCTGCTTGGTGAAAAGGCCCTTCTCCTCAATGGAAATGTCCCCATCCCTCTGCCTGTCCTTGTGATCCCGTCTGCACCTGCATCCACTGAACTGCATCTTCAACACCAGCAATCAGAGCTGCAGAAAGGTTTTGGTCTCCCCACTGAAAACACCTGGAAGCTAAATCTTACTGTAAGGCATAAAATGTAGAGGAGTGCAAAAATTAACCACAATCAGGCATAATTTAGGAGTAAAAATATGACGTTAATTAATCTAGTTTCAAAACCCACACACACCTCTTCCTCTTGGCTAGGTCTTAACAGCTGGCAAGAACTCAGATGCTAGAAATGTTTCCTGTTCTTATTTACTCAACTAAAAATAGCTGTCAGTGTTAAAGCATCCTAGCACTTCATTCCAGCACTTTTGCATTCTGTATGCGTGCATGCATATCTTTCTCTAAAAAAAAAACAAAACACCAAGGGGGTGTATTCATACATAGAGACACATTTATGTAAAATGCATAGAAAATATGCACATGGGCATCTGAATGTGTGTGCATATATATGCAGACACGCACACATATTAATATGTCAATAAACACACATAAGTGGTTCACTGCTGTTTTATATGAAGTAGAACATGCAACCAAGAGCAGCCATGCAAAAAAAATTCATATATAAAGCACCTTACACCCAGAAACTTCCTTCTAGGAGAAATGATTTATCTGTACAGTGCTCTCACTCCAACTCCTGTAACTTTAAAAAACTTCAGCTATTGCTTAAACTATCTTAAACTAAGGTGATTCAGTCGTCTCCCTCCACCTGCAACTCTGAAGCAGCACTTGGGTAATCGCACATGGATCATTCTCATAAAGTATTGATGTCACAACCACTTATTGCTAGGGTAATCAGAGGAGGAAAGGTTACTGTCAATGTATGTGCACATTCATATGTATGACTTCTGCCTATTCTTTGTGTCTCCCTCTTTGATTCCCCAATACATCAAAAACCTTGCAGAGGACCCAGCTGAGCAGCCACCTGCAGCGAGAAGGTGCTCTGAGATAGTTTGCCATCTTATCACAATGGCCCAGAGAAGGCAGGTGGTCTTCCCAGCTGGGCTTTCTGAAAAGGACTGCCTGAAAATGATTGTTTGAATTTCAGCGCTCTCCAGAAAAATGTTGTGCCCTTCCTTTAATGTGTCTGGTTTCGTTGTTCCAGGCTGGCAAGCAATGCCAATGCTGTCACTTTGTACAGACTCGGTGCTGTTGTAGGCCTGCTGAGCACAAGGGGTGGCCAGGGGTGGCAGAGAGGGAGCTGGATGTGTCCCCCTGTGTGAGCCAAACCTGTCTCAGGCCAAAAGGAGCTGCTCCAGCTCACAGCCCTGGGAGAGTGTTTCAGAGGACTTCCACCCCACTTGGCCTTCATTTGTCCCATACGTTTCTGGTCTTTGAGACATAAGCTGCTGAGAATAGCCTTGCCACTTCTGACCAGAATGGGGCCCCTTTACCAAGCCAGAGCATGACAGAACCTCAAGCATGATGAATCCACACACACTCACCTCATTTTGCTGCTATCCTAGACCAAATACAGGCACAAAGATATGGGGACCGTGAGGGTGACCAGGAGAACAAGGGAAATAGGAAGATTTCCCTCCATGGTTAACTTCAACCAATGCAACTCACCCTTTCACATGATGTGGTCCAGTGCAAGTAGTTGGCCACCCCAGTGAGATAGGGACTGCATCCTTTTCTGACTCTTTTTTTATTCCTGAGGCTTCTTTTCATCTGTATGGGGTTGTCTGCGCAGTTGGATCCACAAGGATTGCTGCTGATCCTGGCAGACTTGTAGTGGGAGTGTGACTGCACTCCAGGGTGAAAATAAACCTTGCCTTGATAAACCCAGCATAAAAGAAAGAAAGAAAGAAAGAAAAAAACCCACAAAAAAACCAAACCACCAAAGAAAAAACAAAACCAAAACCCACAACCTTGTGACTTTGAGAACTGGCATTTATTTGAAGCTCATCTTCTTGGAACCGGCTTCAAAACCACCAGTGATCAAATCCAGCAAGTGTGTGACTGTAAGTTATGAGAACAGAAAAATACTTTGTATTTCAAGAAGCCCCATTCTCTATACTGGCCAAAGGCCCCAAGAGTCAGACAGAAGCTTTTACTGCCTCTAATGAGAGGAAGACAGATGCACCAACTGCTGTAAGATAGTATTGTCTTTATTTGCCCCAATGAAGTTAGACAATTTTTCTCTGCAGGAGGAAAATGAACCCATTGACTGTGAACGCGGAGTCACTATGATCAGAGCCTGTGCCATTTTTAGTGACACGAATAAACATCAAAAGCCTGAAGCAGCAGAGACGTAATACTCAGTGTTTTTTAAAGGCAGCTGTAACAACAAATATATGGGGAGAAACTTACCAGACGGAGTTCAGAAGTACCAGAAACAAACAAGTTCTGTAGGAAAAAAATAAATTGTTATATATTTAATAAAAAACAGTAAATTTTCAGGGTTTTTTTTGAAAATACACAATGGCCTCCAAAACGACATCCTCACTAAAAAAACATCTACGAAATAGTTAAGAAACAGATGGAAGCACTAGTACTACTGTCTTCACAGACATTGTGTGAATCAATATGGCCCTTGAACAGCAGTTCCATATAACAGAACTCTCTTTCAGATCAGTGGGCATTGGCCTGGCTTTGTGCCTACTTGGGTGACATTCTTCAGCAAAGCTAATTTTTTCTCAACTTCTACCCTGAATGGGTGAGTTCCAAAATCAGGGCTTTTGGAGAGAGATCTTTGTAGCTCTCCTTCATCTGTGCTTTCCCAGCTGGCTCCACAATAGTGGAGTCAAACGCCACTTGTAAAAAGGGAAAAAAGAGGACAGAAACCTATTTAGAGACACTCAGGCTCCTTAAGTGCTGTGTCTGTGCCAACACTAACCCCATCCTTTTTCAGTGACCCAATAACATTTAAAGAGTTTTCATTATATCCTTTCCAAATGTCACAACATAGCTCTAATTTTGCTTTTGATCACAAACTAGCCTCAGCTGTCATCGAAAGATGCGATAAAATCAAGCCCCACACCGAACAGGCCCAGCTCAGCACAGCTAAAACAGCAGAAGGGAACATCACCCACCACAGCAGACACTCCCACTCAGCTCCCCCAGACACATCTGCATACAGAGTCCTGCATTGATGATGGGCACAGTTTTTAGGCATTTTCAGTGCATGGAGGTGACAGCTGGTCATTTTGAGGTGGATGGCTGAAATCCTGCTCTCACCTAAAGGAGCCTGGCAAAAACCTTGTAAAGCTCCTACAGAGCATTTCTTCCCCATCCTCAAGAAATGACTCTATCTGCTCTGAGGGCCCTAAAACAGTCCCCACACTTGGTCTGCTCCATGGGTCTCTACAGACAAGTTGTGGGGACAGGCACTGCAGCACTCCCAGGGCTACCTCCACCCCCCTCACACGGCAGGGTTGGCTTTTACTGAGATGTTAAAAGCATTTTTGCTAATAGCAGGCACAGCAACAATTTGGACTTCTCTTTCTGCACCTCCAGATTGTAAAGGCTAAATAGTATCTCACTCCTCCTCTATCTCTCCTCTGAAAAGAAACCCAGCAATCATCAGCACAATGGCACTTTCTATTTCTGATGAGCCTGTGGAGAAAGCTAAACTGCAGAATGCATGGAAACCCAGCACCTGGGCAGAAGAATTTCTCTGCTTTTTAGAATATTAACTGTACTTTGATTAATGCAGGTCGATCCGTCCCCTGATCGACAGGGGTGTGCAGAGCTGCAGCGATGGAGCCAACGTGCTGCAGCTACCTTCCTGTTATTTTCACCTCTTTAAAGCCTCCCACCATCTCTCTCACAGATACTCATTTGAACTCCCCTTAATTCACGAGTAGAAAACGGGGAGGGAGAAAATGGACTGAGACTGATGCTATAAATAACTCACAGCTGGTTTTATCTGACATGGGTGAAAACCAGAGAGACCGCATCTCCAGCCTCCGTATGTTAAACTGAATTCATCTATTAAGAGAGGGAGAAATAAATAATTTTGGGGGGAAGGGGAGAGACCAAAGAAAGGTGGACCAGTGTGACAAAACCAATTCACCCTTTACTAAAGAGGCAGAGACAAACGTGTGGGGTTGGAAGCTTTATCAAGGGATATTCTCAGAGGCATTACCAGAGCTAGGACACTATCTATCAGCTGAGGCAATATCTAATTTTGCAACATCCCCAAAAGATTCCCAGCCCCATGCAATGCAGGGCAACAGGACTGTTCATGAGAGGTGTCAGGCTCTGCTCCCATGGGGGAAACCAGCTACTCTCCAGTGGTGAAGAAGCTGGTGCGGTTTCTGGGAACAAAAAATTGGGAGGCTGCACACGACTCTGCTCTCAGCAGCTCAGAGATGACAGCTTACCTAGGGACTGGCATCCGAAATGACAAGTTATCAGTAACTTTGCTGGGGCTGTATCTCATGGCACCCAGCAGAGAACTGCACAGTTTGTGACTTCTATGAGTGTAAAATCCCTGAGTCACGACAGCCTGTGTCCCCTCTGCCCAGAGCAGGAACTCACCCCAGCATCACCGCCCACCTTCGCTCGTGCACCCAGGAGGAGCCTGACTGGGGAAGGACTAAAGAAAAACCTGTAGAGCCCACTGAAATAGGAAGATCATATGAGTGTTGCTAAAGATTATTGGCAAAAATAAAGTGAACTTTAAGACTGAGATTATTTGACAATATGATTACAGCCACATGGTTTGCTCCAGTATGAAACATGGCTAGTGATTAAACTACAGCTGTAGTCAGGAACTGTGAGATTGGCTTGCTGGGGATGAGACATGCACAGCAAGGATTTTGACGGCATATTTAATTTAAACAAAATAGAAATCCCCATAGAAATCCACAGTAGAACAAAACTCTGTGTTGTCTTTTATAATTTACTTTTTGGCCATTTCATAGCCATGAAGATCAACTTGCTGGCCTACACCTGAAATACAAACAGCCTCGGGTTCTTTTCACAGTCCCAGAAACGTCGGCTGAGCACCATGGGTGCCAGTGTGCAGCAGTTGCCTTCCTGTCATTTGTACATCTCTGACTCTCCCTCAGACACTAGTTCTGTGCTTTGCTTAATCTACAGCTTCTCAGTAACCTCTTCCAGTGTAGAGTTCTTCCTAATGCCCATCCTGAGCCTCCCAAGCCATAATTTGTGGACATTATCCTAGCTCACATAGGAGTGCAAGGAGCACAATGCAAAGATCTAATTCCAACAGAGCAGGTCGGAGCTGTTTTAAAAACTGCCTTAAATTTCTTATATCTAAATTTTAGGTATCTAAATAAATAGCCATATAATTTGAAATACTTAGCTAATGAGAAGTCCATAACTAAAAATAAGCAAAACTAGATATAGGAGTCTAAATTTAGCACTTACTTTTAAAATATTAGTCACTACAAGCAGAACATGAAGCCCTGTCAGGCTCTTGGTTTTGGTTTCTTGTTTTGGGGGTTTTTTTGGTTTGTTTTTTGTTTTGTTTTGTTTTCTTAAAGCCTTCCATAAAAGTCAGTTCAGTCTTTTCATTCTCTTGGTTTGCTTCACTGATCCCAAACCTGACATAGGTTAAACTCTAACTGCCCAGGACCTGGAGAAAGCAGTTCTCCCTGCTTTCAACCTGACGCAGCAGAGAGAGACAGTTCCTCGGGTTCCACTCCTGCAGACTCTAGAAGCTCTTAGAGGCAAAGACCAGCCCAGAGGTACAGAAGTGGAAGCAAATGAGAAGGCCACTTTGCAACTGGACTCCCTAATGCCTTTGGTAACGTAAGCAACACTTGTTATTGTTGCTGCAGCTGCTATTATTTATGACAATAAGTAGTAATATTAGATTCTGAATAAGGATTTTCAGAGATGAACCCTCAACAAACAGTAAGCAGATAAGTCAAACTAGGTTAAGAGGCAGAGGTATCCTCTTTTCTCTAAAGGGGAGTCCATTCAACATAAGCAACAAAAGCCATATGGAAAGTGAATATTTGAAAGTACAGGGGCACCTTCTTCATCTTGTTTTGCACCTTAATTAGACAGTGACATGTAGGATGGTAAGAAGAAAAGTATGGTCAACCTGCAATGAAAAGGAATGCATTGTTAAGATCTGTTGTGGTAACGAAACTTGCAAATAGAGCTTGCTTCCTGCTCTCTCATTTTCTTGGCTTGGACACTTGTGGAACTGTGGGATTAGGACTGAATGTAAATTGCATTTAACAAGATACTTCATATGCTGTTTGGATTTCACAATGTTTGTGCAAACATGAGACTAATTAAAGCAAAAGACAGCGGAAGCTGCTAACAGTTTCCCTTTAAAAAAAAATTAACTTCTTATTTTTGCTTTCTGATTCTTTCAAAGACTCAAATCTCTTTATATAAGCCTATAGCAGCTTCAATGATATGGCTTTGCTAAAGCATCAGAAGTCTACTAGCTTTTCCTTGTGTCTAAAAGGTTGCATCACTCTCTGCTCTGCTGAAGGAACTTGGGGTCCAGGGCACGAACATCGAGAGCAGCACAAGCCTTCTTAGCACAGGTAATGCAGGGTGAACTGCTCCAACATGCTCACGGGGAGCTTCAGCCTCCAATCTGGCCTGAAGCTGTTGCACAGAAACCTCTTGGAACAGTCCAGATAGTTTGGTTGCCTCCTACCTGTTCAATGGACCCAGTATTTAAGATGGTGCTTGGGCTGGTGCAATTTGCTAAGAGAGCTTTGAGACAACCTTCAGGGCTGCGAGAAAGGGAACAGCTCTGGGTTTGGGGCAGAGCTGCCAGCACTCCCCATAAAGTCAATCACTGGCAGCAGCTTCACCGCGGGGGCAGCACGGCTCATACCTGCTCCTGCACCATCCACCTGGATCATCCCATGCTGAAGCATGGGGTAAGACACAGCTCAGCTCCAAGGGTAAAATGCAGGGGAGGAAAATTTTCCAACAAGAACTCGGGTTCCTACTGTTGCTGCCAGTGGCACACACTCCATAATTAGGTGGCCGCACAGAAGAACAGCTTGCCTCTGGCTTTCTGAATAGTAATCGTAAGCCCCTTAGGACTTGCCTGGCGTTGTTGCTTTGCAGCCTGCACCACCACAACTCATTTGAAAGCCGTGCCACATCACCTCAGAACACAAAGGTGAGCTGAACTGCATCTGCCCATGCAAAGTACATACATAAGGTCTCCTGCTTTTGTTAGTAATACATTGTCAGCAAGAGAAGTTCGCTCTTTCTTTCTCATAAAGGTCTGGCCACTTTATAGACGGGTGAACTTATTGAAAACTCAAGCACCTGAGCCCTTAGTTCAAATTAATATTGTAGCATACGGCATTCTGCAGTTACTGAAAATGTAAAAACAGAAACTACTGGAGGAAGGTAGAAAAGGTTTGACTTTTTTAACATTAGAGTTAAGTAATTTTCTTGGATACAGACAAAACTTTTCCAGGCTTGATTTTTTTTCCAGCCTGGATTTAACTCAAATTCTCTCTTGCAAATGCACTTTGGAGGGCGTATTTAATGCCATTTAGGGCATAGACTTCTCCAGGGCACTCAGCATCATAGTACCTGTGTTCCCATGGGAACCAATGAGCGTTTACTGACGAAACAGAAAGAAAACGATGCTGCCAACTTTCCTGAGATGCAGTACACGGACATCCATGTCTCTCGTTGCATCTCTAAGATGACTCCTACAAGTAAGTCTGCAAAACAGGAAACAAAAGGGGCCAACAGCATTCAGCTGTCCACTGGGAGTGAGACCCAGCAGATGCTGTTATATACATTAGTATGTAACAGTAATCTGAGTATGGGGAACTGTTGGGGAACAAAATGCAGATTTCTATAACACAATATAATGTGCACCTCATTGGCAGAGCCCTCAGACCAGAGCCATATTTAGGTCCGAAAGCTTCCCTGTGCTAGAGCAGGGATGTGACAAAGAGCTGGGACATGGTATTTGGCTCTGTAGGGCTCACCAGAGGTTGCAGCACTTGGGTCAGTTTTGGGGTTAGAAGAACAGCCCTGCTGTCACCTCCCAGTGACAGGAAAGTGTTTGGCTGGAGAGTACACAAACTGTGCTTGAAGCAGAGCTGGAACACATGTGGCCCTGCAGTCCTCCAGAACAAGTCACATATTACAGTCACTGCTTTCACAGTCATCCCCACTTATCCCGGTCCTTTGAGTGAAGAGCTGCCTTGATAAAGCCTGCCCTCCACTTTCTCGAGTTATGTCGCTGTGGAGACAGTACACCCACATCTACTCCTTTCATGCAGGTTCCCCTGGGGTCAGGTTTCCCAGCAGAACATGCAAAAATGTATATTTCTACATTCAGGGATCTAAAAAAAAAATAAAATAAAAGTATGGCTTTGCATTGAAATGGCATGAAATTAGGAAGCTGTATCTATACGGGGCAGATATTAACTTTCAGTATTTGGTTACTTAATCTGTGAACCTATAAAATCTGGAGATAGATTTTATGGGATCCCATTTATAGTCTGTAAATTAATCAACTTTGGAGAATTTTAGGTTTTGCTTTCCAATAATTGAACCCACAAACTGCAAAAATGGTCAGATCCTGTTCTGATGTTCTCTATTTTAAATGCAAAGGAAAACAGAATGAAGTAGAGAAGAAAGACATGTTAATGTGAAATAAAATCTCTCTCTCCATCTCCACTCTCTTTGGCAATGAAGGAGCCAAACATCCCGTTTCTCTTCTCACAGGAGAAACTCAAACTGGTGGACTTTCACGTGCAGAACCCAAGCACCGTTGCTGTCACCCCAAACCTGCAGTGCCTGACAACAGACCATCAGGGTTTACAGACCTGGCTGGCAGTTACACTGAGGAACTGAAGGGGGGAAAAAAAAAAAAAAAAAGATAAAAACAGGAAAAAAAATTAAAAGAAGGTGGGAAAAAAAAGAAATAGAGAGAAGAAATCCTAGGTGTTATTAAGATATTATCACCTTACAAGATTTTGTCTGTCAACAGCTTTCTGGAGATGTTAACATAATCTGTGTTGTATAAGAACTGCCAGGAAGGCCCAGATGTGATCAGTCACAGAGTCTGTCAGACACATGTTAAATTCCAAGTGAATCTGTAGAACTGTCAGGAGCAGGACTATGATATCTAACATCACACAGACATCAAGCACCAGAGGTACAGTTACATCTAGGACTGATCCTGCATTTCTTCTCTACTCAAAAATTTCTCTGTAGCTAATTCTGGGTACATAGAATACGCAGAATGAAATTTTTTCTCTATTCAACTCCTTCTACAAAACTTCCTCTTCTAACATATTACGTCTTTTCTATTTCTTGTTGACTGTTGCAGTAAGTTTACTCGCCATAACACACCAAGAAGTCACTGGCAGTAATTAAGCCTGTTTTTAAATGACTGACAACCACTGCCACAGGGAGGCAAACAGACAAATGAGAGAGGGGCAGAGGCTGCTGGACACCTCAGCGCAGATCATCCTTGCACTGTGCTCAGCTTTTAAAATGTGATGTCTGGAGGTCCTGCTGGCCCCGTACCAAAATATGCTTGGTACCAGGAGTGCACAGCAAGCAGAGGACTACCAAGACAGCTGACAGCAATCACCAGGGACACAGCTTAAATTCAAATCCTGTTGTTAATCAGGGAACGAAAGCCTTGCTGAGGGTGACTGGCGCACACCTTCCTCACAAAATAATTCAGTGCCTGGATTCCCCTTCTGAAGACTATGTGCCTGAATCTCTCCTTTCCAGAGGGTTGCTTACCTTTTCAGTTGGGTTACAGCAGGCTCACTGAGGGCATGGTGGCATCTTTATTCCCCCATCTTCCTCCAGCCTTGCCCTTCTGAGAGTTTCTCTACCCTATATGTGTTGCCAGCAGAACCAGAGAGGGAATTCTGCCACTTTGCTCTGCCCTGGAGAGACCCCAGCTGGAGCACTGTGTGCGGGGCTGGAGTCCTCAATACAGGAAGGACATGGACCTGATGGAGGGGGTCCAGAGGAAGGCCACCAAGATGATCAGGGGCCTGGAGCACCTCTGCTACGAAGACAGGCTGAGGGAACCGGGACTGTTCAGCCTGGAGAAGAGGAGGCTCTGGGGAGACCATTTAATAGCAGCCTTCCAGTACCTGAAGGGGCTCCAGGAAGGCTGGGGAGAGTGTTTCCAAAGGCCTGCAGTGACAGGACGAGGGGCAACAGCTTTAAGCTGGAGAAGAGCAGATGTAGACTGGATATTAGGAACAAGCTCCCACCTCCTTCAAACCCCTTTCCTGGGCAGTCCCCGCTTCCCCAGGAGCTCACAAAAAACCTTGTCCTGTTTCATTTAAATTCCACAGGCTGTGGGGTGGAGGATAAATGTTGCATTTTAGCAAGATCTTAAAGACTTGTGCTGTCTTGAAGCCCCTTAACAGCATAAATGTAAACACATGTAACAGCATTTGCAAAGATAAGAATCTGTGGTTGTAAAAATGCTTCATTTATAAAGAGCTGGGCCCTAATAATTCATTAGGTTTCCTAAATGTGAATGAACAGATGAGCTACTTATATGTTTATAATATAGCAATTATTTTAACTTGATGCTTAATAACTATGAAACTGCTTTGTCAAGATCTCCCTGTGCTTACAAATAAGCAATTACTTTTAATCACCCACAATAAAGCTCATTAAGCAATTAAGGGAAGATGACCAGTAAAAACACTGGCTTCAATGAGAACAGATGAGACCACCTGATGATACTTCTGCTGCAGGCTGCATTTCAGGCAAGAGCCAAGTTTTGTGTTCACATCAAAGCACACACTTTGGACATCTGTAAACACGATAGATCTGATTGTGGGGGATGCACAATAGGGGAGAAGGCCAATGCTGCTGCCTGCACTGAAGTTTCAAGACTCCATGTGATTATTTTTTTTTTAAATTATTTTTTTCTTCCTTCAAAGAGCACAGAGAACAGACTGCTTTGCCAACTGGAGCAGTTTCACTGAACCGTAAACAGGCGATGCTTGAAAGCCTGTCACTGAGTCTCCTGATCAGAAATGAACAAACAGCAAGCATCAGAGGACAGGTACACACACATACACGGTGTATACATCATGCTTTCGGATTATTCAGCTACTAACTCAGAGCTGGAGAAGTTCACAGCTGTAAGAAGAGCCACAACACAGGGCACTTAACAAACAACAATTCTAAGAGCAGTTCTTGGCTTTTCAATAGCACGAGAAGATAAACCCTCCCTGAAACTCCTTCCATGCTGTGTGTGTGGCAGGGGTGGGCGAGCATCCTCAGTGTACCTTGGCACAGGTCAGCTTCAGCGCCTGCACCATTACCCTGTCCAACACCTTCCTATAACAAAGCCTGACAAATTCTGCCTCTGGCACTTGCTTTGCCCACAGGCTGATAGCCTTTGGGCTCAGAGCCATGGCCTTATGGATCCCAGACAGGGTGGCAAAGAGCTGAAATGAATTTCTCAGCATCTTCTCTTCAGGGGTGAAACAGCAGTTTAGAAATCAACTGGCAATGTCACAGAAAACAATTGATTTCTCTTTAAGTGACATATGTGAAAAGCAGTTCTCTGTTAACCTATGATCAAGGCAAATAAAGATCAGGAAAATCAAATCCATTTCTTTTCCATCAGGCTATTTCACCATATGCAGCTCTAAAATTTCAGGCCAAGAAACGGAAAATTTCGGGCTAGCCTGAGGAAGTACATGGAAGCTCCTGAGGAAAATCTGCCTTTGGAAACAGGTGGTGCTATCTGAGAACAAACCAGCAGACAAAAACCTTTCTTGGTAACTGCAGAGAAAGGTTATTGTGATTCTGAACTCTCTGCACCATTTGGCAAGTCTCATCATCCACTGCCAAATTCTCTCACGTATATCTCGTGTTACGCTGGGCAGATGCATTTTAAATAATACTGAGGCACCAAAACTGTATTTTGTGCTGCAAGTTAATTGCTGCATGGAGTGACAACAAGGGAATGTTAATTTAACCTTAAAATCAAATTATTTGCAAGCAGTGGTTGTCGATTCATCATGGGCAGTAGCTAGGTAGGAGCACTAATTCCACAAATTACTGCTGCCCCACTTAGATCAGAAAGTAAGAACACACCACAGGCCTTCGGTATGCAAACAGAAATGAGACTATGGCATATCAACTACACACATCAGTGGGAACTCCCACGAGACACCCCACTGAAATGAGGAAAGTGGGACAAACACATAGAGAACTAGGACATTATTAGTCCTTCAGTTACCATGGACACCGATGCCGCTGGAAATCTTCCTTGTGGTGCCCACCCTAGTGACACTTTACCACACACACTTTCGCAAGAAGGTGGAGTTGCAAGGAAGAACATCTGACAGAACATCTGTCCCATCCCTGAAAGTGTTCGAGGCCAGGCTGTATAGGGCTTGGAGCAACCTGCTCTGGTGGGAGGTGTCCCTGCCCTTGGCAGGGGGGTTGGAACTTGATCTTTAAGGTCCCTTCCAGCTCCAACTCACTTCACATCACATGTCTGTCTGGGTACTCCATGAGGGAGGTCAGCAGCTGCAATAATTTGGAGACCACCAGTCCTCATGTAGCCCTTTACTTCCCGACACCACACCTTGCTGCAAACATGCTTCAGCACAGCCCCCAGAGCACCTGCCAGCTTTCTATCTGTTTTGCTGCCACACTGCACACACAGCAGAGCTGCACCAATTGAAATTAATTCTCTCTCTGGTGTAAGGCTACACGTAATCAACCTAATTCCTTCACCAGAAACTGCCCACTTTCTCCAAAACCAATAAATACCCAGAGGTCAGCATTTTTGCATTATTTTTTTCAGTTGTTAAGTGCCATCAAGTGTGTTACACAAATAAATCATACCATGCTGTTTCACACTAAGGTGTGTAACAGTGCAGAGGCATTTGCTGAGAATGAGAGGCTCATTAAATACAATTAACAAGCACTATCTGTGCACTGAAGGGCACAGCACCTAATTATTAGAAGACATGGTGTACAAGTAATGCTTACAGTTATGAAACCGAAGCACCCCCACACGAAATTTCAAGGATATGTAGGAATGACATAAATTAGGAGAACCAGCCAAGCCAGGCAATAGAATTACAGACAGAGCACTCATAAAATGAACAACTCCCTCCACTGTGGTTATGAGGGTCTTTATGAAGCACCCCAGGACTCCATAAAGCAATCTCTTTTAAAATAATAATTACCTTGGCATCATGTAGGAGCCCTGCATGCCACAGCTCCCAGGTACGGGGCTCGCACCAGTGCACTTGCCTGCTCTGCACTGGGCTGACAGTACAAAGCCACTGTTTGCCGGGCTCTCCGCTGTCAGGCACTGCGGAGGCAGCTGGGTTACACAGATCAGCCTCACCCACAGTTCACATTGTAATCAATTGTCTTTCAGTCCTCTAAAATTTTTAGAATTCAGCAAGGAAACGGTGATTTCAGGAAAAGCTCGGACTATACCAGGCTCCAAAATCCACGTGGAAGGCAGTGAAAGGTCAAATCCTACATATAAACTCCTGTCGTCCCTTCAGCTTACTAGGGTAACATTTGTTAAATGCTAATAAAACAAACCACATTTCTCCACATCAAGTGAAAAACAGCAAAGAAAAATGTTTATCAGTCTCACATAATGACAGAGCAATGGTATTTAAAAGTATGGATTCAATGGAAATAAACTCTCCTTGCTTATCATCAGTGACTACAATTATGTTGTCAAGTGATAGATGAGTGTTTTGATTTCCTCTTCCTGCCGTCTTTTTACCTTCAACTTATACCGTAAACTTGCCACTGTTTATTCATTTACTATTATAGAACCACCGAGAAGGGTTATTAATCAGGAGTATTTATTTTTCAAAGCAGTCACACCATGAAGCCATGGATACAGCTCAAGCTTAACCCTACATCCTCTTCCAAAGCAGCACGTTACCAATCTTAAAAACACCCCTCTAGCCCCAACACACAGAAGAGTCTAAGGAGGGGGCAATGTGCTCCTGCACATGCAAAGCCCAGCCCAGCGCCCTGCTTACCACCCTGGAGTCACAACTGCACACAGAAATCAGACTAAATAGGAAGCACCGGCCTGGTATCTGCATTTTGTCTCACCATTACCGGCAGCTCCAGGCACAGGCGTGTTACAGCCTGTCACAGCAGCGGCGTGGCTTGCCCTCGGCGGCAACAAAAGCGCCACGTGGCAGCCCGTTGGCTCTGCCGCCCCCCAGCGGCGGGGACAGGATGGTCAGGGAAAGGCAGACCCGTGGGTTGAGATAAAAACCGCTCACCAGAACAACAGGTACTGCAGAGGAACAGTAACACGGATGGAGGGTACAAACACCAGCACATACCGACCGCAGGCCACGCCGCCCCGACCGCCACCGACGCCGCCGAGACGCCCTCCGGCGCCGCCCGCCCAGATATACGCCTACGCCGTGACGTCACCACGCCCACTTCCGGTTGTGGCCCCTCCCCTTCCCGGCCAGCTCCCTGCTGCCCCTGGGCCTGGCGCACATGGGGTGGGATGGCTGTGCCGGAGAGAGACAGGGGAGAATCAACCCCGTCCCTGTTGGAAACCACAAGAAAAGTAGAGCTGGCTTCATGCTAAGATGGCAATAAAGTAAAAGACAACAGACGTAGTTGCATGCATGAATTAAAAGCACTCGTGGTTTTTGCTGGACCCCGTTCTGATTTTTAACATCACAACACAAAATGGTACACGCTAGAGAAAGAGCAGGCCCTTTACCAGCCTAAGGACACAGAAGGGGCTGAGGGGAGAGGGCACGACTTTCAAGCTTTACATTCCCAGAGGAGATGAAGACTAGTTTCTGTGCTGAAACGGGCAGATCTCAACTGTTTCACATGTTCTGGCAATGAGGGCAGAGCTTGCCAACAATTGCGTTCTGACAGCAAAACAGACTGCAACACCGGGTAAGTTGTTGTCCTGCAGGATTCAGACTCCTGGTAACATGTTCAGCTCCTTTAATGATCTACAGGTAATATGGAATAAGAACTTTTGTTGCTGCTGCTGGGGCATACATTCCCTGATAGCTCTAAACCTTCAGTGCTCAGGCATAGCAACAGAACACACACGTCTACTTGCAAAAGAGCTCTTTTTGCCTTGTTAGAAAACTGAACGCATCCTTTAAGACATGAAACTGTTGGCCTGAGACAAGAAGACTTGGTATCTGCCTAATTTTGACTGCTTTTCTTTGATACTTAAAGCATACCTGTTCATCAAGCCACAACAACCTTCAGCCCTGGTGAGGAAGTAAAGAATAAATACTCAGCTTCAGAACCTTCAATAAAGGCCTAAAAATACTCCACTAAACACCCCTAGCCTTTTCTAAGAACAAACTTGTATGTGGGCTTCAAGCATGTGATGCCATTACACTTCTGAACAATTCTGCTCCTTGAAGTAAATTCAGCCTTTCCCCTGCACAAGGTCCCTCCATCAGGACGGGCTGTGGCCCAGCCTCAAGCGGCAGAGCCGGGGGCGGCCTCCTGGCTCCAGCGCCCCACAGCGCTGCGGAGAAGGGGGGAAGAAAAAGGCAAAACTCACGGGTCGGGACAAGAACTGTTTAATGAGTAGAACAAGGAAAACAGCAGCAGTAACAGGGATGGAGAAGGATACAAAGGCGATGCCGCTCACCCAGCGCAGGCCGCAGCCCCGCTGCCTGCCCCCGGCATGGCTCAGCCAGCGCCCAACACCTCTGTCCTGCTACAGCGGGGAGAGTCAGCCCCCTCCCTCCCGCACACCAGGGCGGAATGCAACAGAGACAACTGCAGATCTGGAGATGCTTCTTCAGAGAGCGTGCAAGGCATCCTCTGTGAAGTTCAGCACAGGCTGTCAGCGAAGGGACAAGCAGGTGGCACTGCGGCCTCCGTGCTGCTGTTACCTGCCCACCTGGACACCCCTCACTGCAGAACTCTGAGGAGACAGACACTGGTTACCATTAAACTCAACATTAAAAGAAAAGGAGAGAGCGAGCTCTGGTGGAAAGAAGGAAACAGAACGAACTCATCTGCTACACAGAAATGCATTTTCCTGTTTTATTTTGGATTATTCTTCATGAAGTTGGACTCGCATTTGATTTATCCATCCCCCCCAGATCCCAAAGCAGATTTGAAAGCTTTTTTGATTATCAGAGTTGGCCAGCATACTTTTCACAAAAGAGAAATGGAAAAGTTTGGTAGCATTCAAAAAATTAAATGGAAGCATCTTCAAAACAACATTTTTTCAGCAATCTGTAACTTTTTACGGCCTGTAACAGAGGACAAAGGATCTCTGTAGACAAACTGGTCGGTGTGCTTTACAACCTGCCCCTCAGACTCACCTGCTGCTTTAAATGTAAGTTTGAACTTGACAGTGGTAGATCTTACTACCTGACCAAAACGACAATATCTGAAGTGTTCAAGTCAGTTGGCCAGACTGTAAGTTATAGGTCTACTCTTATACAGCATTGCAAAGTTCATGAAAATAAAAAAAATTATTTTTTTTTTTTAAATGTGAAAAACATTATGTATATGTGACAGATGGATCCGTGAACTGGAAAATCTCCTCATCATACAAGTCTTCTGGCAGTTTTTCATCTCCATCAGCAAAAAATGTAGGGAATGGAGGGTTTTTATTGCAGTCCTTGTACGTTGGCAATTTGCTATCTTTGACCTAAAAAGCAGGAGGGAGAAGGGTGGGGTTAATACATCTTCCAGAAGACTTCCAGGCAGCGATACACTAGAAATTAAAGAAATCACCTTGGATGCATAAGAAAAAAAACCTAACAGCATTCACATTACATTTATCTGAAGAATTCCATATATAATCATCAGCTGTTTTAATATCAAACCCAGCTACTGAATTTAACACGTTGGACCCATAATTCAGGATTTTTTTTAAAACAGCAAAACAAAATAAAGAACCCAAAGAGAATTCATCAATTGTACCACACTGAATAAAAACCTACTCTAAGGAATTCTTTGCTCAATATTCTAAAATGTTATTAAAATAAGTGTAAGGACGGCTTCTTTAAACTGGTTATATTCCACAGTACTTTTCTACACAACATACCGAGGTACATTATGCAGTGTAATCACCTCTTCAACAACCAAGACATGCTTTTGTATTTATGACACGAGCTAATTACAGCAACTAATTTTGCAAAGATATGTGCGTGTACAGTACTTGGTCCTTCCAGCTACTGTGAGCTATTTGGTGACTGCAGAGTTAAGCATCCAGAATTCTTCACCCAGAAATCAGTACCCAAGTTTGTAGAACATGAGCCTTATAAGTTAGTTTCCAAGAAATGTAATGCTACAGAGAAATAACTTTCCTTTACTGACCTCTCTATGTGTGAAAAGATTTAAAATCTAGCCCCTGAAAATCCAATCTCTAAAGAAAATTAGTAGCTAGAATTATCAGCAAAAAGCAGTTTGTCTGCAGCAGAAGATAGAAAGCTGGTATCTCTAAAGAAAAAAAAAAAAGCTACAAATTTCCAAGCAATGAAATTTTATTTAAAATAAAATTCTCCATTTTTATATTGTTACAAATGATCTCCCTCCTGAGCTGTAATAATCCTTTTCAGCTGCTATACTCAAGTGGATTAAAAAACCCAAACAACAACTAGATTAAACCAAATTTTAGCATAGTTAAGCTCTTCCTCTTATTTTTTTGGTGGGCTTTTTTTAAAGAACAGGAAGCTTGATTTATACCAGAAATTAAGTAAAACAAATTTATGTCTGCTGACAGTTCTGTTCTGACAGCACTGTATTTATCAGATTCATATCTGCTATTACATGAGCCTTTCCTGAAGTCCGTTAAGGATTCCTGCAGATGAAGCACACAATAAATTTGACTTAAACTTCAGCTTCTGAAAAACTGGTTATTTGGTTGTTGGTTTATTTGCCCCCTTGAGGGAGTTCCAACTGTTTTCTAACTGCAGGCTTGATAACAAGGGGGTGAAGGGCTCAACAAGCTGCACTGGCTAGGATGGCTACTTAGCTTTTCAGCAGATCATTCCTCTTCTACCAGACACCTCCCTGGAAAAAGTGTTCTCTGTTCACTTGCAAACTGCCATGCATAAACTCTAAAGCACCTGTAGCCTGGGCAGAGAGCAATTCTCATTACATATCTACATAGAATAAATCAGGCTGAGGTCCAAGTTCAAAGACCTTTGCTTCAACAGTTCCAGCAGCAGGGAGTTCAGAGGAAATACAGTCAAGTACCTTCAACAGCACCACCTGAACTGCTCAGGCTGAGAAGTCTTCTTTCCCTTTCAGTACAGTGCTGCTCTTTCTTTTTCTATATGAAAACAAGTCTTAGTAACTTCGCCAGATCCCTAGTATTTCCCTTTCCCCTTTCTCTTTTACTCCCTAATCCTACGACACATAAGCCACCTTCTTTGTTAACAGCAAGAACCCCCATGGTCTCCTCAGGAATTACTATAATATTAGGAAGATGAGAATAAATTATGAAATAAATAGTTATCAGAAATAAAATATGTATCTTATTAAAATGCTTTTCATGTCTATTTTTTTTAGTTATTTTGGATTATTCTCATAATGAAATAACATGCTGTTACATACAGGCTTTATTATTACAGACAGTTTTGGACACTTGGAAAGTAAAAGGAATTTGATGTTTTTTTTCCTTTTCTTAGAACAACTTCTTATCATAGGTCTTAGGAGTAAGACATCTGCTTTTAACTGAAGGCAACCCCAACAGCCTAATCTTTATCCTGTATTAGTTTATCTAAATACATGTAAGATTTCTGTGAGGCCGTAACACTGCACTTTACATATTAACGTCAAGTAGCATTTTGCAGATAGTGCAAAATCTTGTGCGATAAGGAGAATTCTTAAAAGTAGATTCTTATGAAACATTTTTCACAGACCATTGCAGCTTTCATAGGAGTACAATACTATTTCATTTTGCCCCTTCCAAACTCCTCAAAAGCTTGACAGATCCCAGAAGCACAAGCAGCATTTGATGTTAAAATTATTTTCTTTTGATACGCTCCTTCTTTAGATTGGTACAATTGAAGGCTATTCCCTTTGACTGGTGAAAGCTACTGCTCTTTTTCCATCTTCTTCTACATTCACTGCTTTCAAATGCAATTTAAGTTCTACTTCTGAGGCACCATCTTAGAGCATCACTACCAAACCAAATAAACATGCCTTTTTCTCACTCCTGAGTTTCCAAAGTTGCTAGACAGGTGGTATTATTGCTATCAAGAGGAAGAACTCAATTTTATTTTGCACCTGCAAGTACCTATCAGCAACTCAAACCATGGAACAACTGTCCTGGTTTTAGCCGGGATAGAGTTAATTTTATTTCTAGTAATTGGTGTGTTTCAGATTTGGTATGAAAGCAATGTCACTAATGCACATTGGTTTAGTTATTGCTAGGTGATGCTTATACCATTTGAGGACTTTTTTTCAGCTTTGCATAGACGCTGAGGAGAAGCACAGACAGAACAACAGAACGGCCAGCAAAATACTGTAGACACCCTGCTAGGTATGTAAGTGGGGTTTGGTTGGGGGGCAGGAATCTGCAATCACTGCTCAGGTCAGACTGGGCAACCAATTCACCAAGCAATGAGAGTGATTTGTGCCTTGTATATTCTTTTATTGTTATTATTATTTTCCTTTTCCATTACTGTTCTATTAAACTGTCTTTATCTCAACCCATAAGTATTTTTCCTCTTTCCCCTCCATTTCTGCCTACCCTATGGCTCCAAAACTTGATCCTTTTGAGTCCCTTCCAACTTGAGATATTCTATGGTTCTATGAAAACAATGACTCACAGCAAGGAATACAAAACTGTGTATCAAGTAACATTTCATTTTATTCCTTCCCAATGATTTGAAGATCACAGAATGTTTTTTTTACATTCTATGCTGAAATTGCATAATGAGCAATTGATTTGGTAACCTTTTACAGTAAGGCTGTACAAAGAATTAACATACAAACTTCTCTCCTAACTAATTTTAGGCCCTAAGAAAAAAAAAGATGTCTACAAACCAGAATCTTGGACATGACACTATTAAACTTTAAAGAAGTCTTTTACTGCAGGTTTCCTGCTAATATAAATCCAATGTGATCAGAACGGATAGCACTGATCCCTTTCAGTATACTGCTAACAAAAAAAGAAAAGCGGGGGTGGCTGGGGGGGGGAAAGATGAATGCCATGACATCAGTATGAGTCTTAATGCTTTATGTTACTAAAATCCTAGGAATTTAGCTCTCGCTTAAAGATAGAATTGGGCTGAAAGCCCAACTGGTTATTGCAATTCATAAAAGCATTCACTGGATAACTCAGTGGATCGTAATCACGTGGCTTGTTTGGCTACTCTATTAATACTGCTATATATTACAGCACACTATACTGTAGATAGATAGTGTATATAGCAGTGTATGTACACTACAGTACGTTCTCTCTGAAGTTTTGTATTGGAAAAACTACTAGAGAAAGCTGAAACTGATGCTGATTGGGATTTTGTAAAACAGAGGATTTTGCAGACACTTAATGAACTGCACATATTCATGTCCCATCACTGAGAGCATAACAGGTAGTATAAACAAATACTAACTGAGAAGCCTATCAATATAAAATATTTAATACAGTCTTAAACACAACTCTTAAGTCACAACTCACGTATGCAGCTTAACAGGGCTTGAGGCTGTGTTAGCAACAACCACAAAGAAAGCAAGTTGTTGAAGATGTGTTTAAATACACAGAATGTTAGAACTTATCTCCTCAGGCAATATCCATTACCTAGTTCAGCTTCCATGCTATTTCTGAAGCTAGACAGAAAACTGAATTCAAGCACAATTTTTGACTGACCTTATTTTGCCAACAAAAAACCTTAAACAACCTACCTCCACACAACTCTATCATGGTGCCCAAGGTACTGGACAGGGAACACGGGAGAAGTCAAGGCACAACACTAGTCCAGCATGTCCCTAATGTGAGGCACCCAAACTCTGGGATCAGCAGTTAGAAACACAGACAGTAATGTTGGCAAGTGAGATACAGAAGCAGGATACAAACTACTACAGACTTTTTTACGGTTTACATAGATTTGCCAGAATTTCTCATTTCATTACAAGTGCTATATGCAAAGTGATCAATACTGAATGTCCTGAGAAAATCAGGTGCCTTAGTTTTAAGAGGGGTATGAAACATTATCAAATATAATCTTTAACATCCTGTATTACAACATACTGTATTACAGTATGCTCTCCAGTACAAATAATCTATTTAAAAAGGGAATTAATCTTGTGCTTCTCTCACGAAAATCAGAAGAGACAACTTGGAAGAAAAATTAGGAATCATATGCTTCCAAAAATAAAAACTATCAGCTTTTTTCCTAGAGGGTCAATGCAACAGATGGTAACTCTAGACCTTGTAATCTAAGATACAGCAAGAGACGCAGGTATTACCCAAGGTGAGCTATCTTAATGGGCACAACACAGTAATTAACAGATGCTTACTCTGTGACGTTGCTCTTGTAATAGAAAAATTCCACACATTCTAGCGTAGTGCTAAAGTGTCTTATTAGACCTTGTCACTGAGAAAGAAATCTATGCTAAAGTAAGCTTTTTTGATTAGCTTTCCAGCTGGCTAGAAACATTACTTATGTCAGTTATTTACCTGCATGCTTCAGTGTGCAATATGAAACGAAAACTGATTTCTAATTAAACCAGGTATCCATCAATCATACTACTGTGCAATTTTTCGGCTGAAATGAAACTTGGAAAAATTTAAGTGCTTCATCTCAGTCTGGATACAGTGCTGATGCACTAAGTTTCCCAAAATACCTAACATATAAAATAAATAAATGCTTCAAGGTGCACCATGGTTTTAATGGTTACCAAGCAACGAGGAGTGGGCACTGAACAGCAATTTATCTCTTGGAGATACACGAGAGAAAAGCATTATGTGATATTCCACTTTCTGAGCTCACAGACAGACAGATCCACACCCCGAGGCATTAGTCCTATCTAATCATAAGCAAGTATTTAGTGCAATGAACGGTAATTATGAATGCTAATATCCCAGAATTTCTCTCCCCAACTACAGATCCAAACAAATACACAACAAGGTACAGGATGTCAAAATCATCATGCAAACAAGAAAAACTCCGGAAGAAAGGCGTAAGACACAAGCTAAAACCACTACAGATGAGTGGAGAAAAAAAAAAAACTTCAGAAAGTTGAGAACACATACCAAATAGTATTGCTTTGCAGGCTTCTTTAAAGCTTTCTCTGCTCTTCAGAGATGCACTTGAAGATATAAAGGAAGCTTTTTTTACTTAATACATGTGATTTCTATGGCTGATGAAAGAAAAAAAATCCAGAATGGATTCACTAGTTTGACGAACTGAACTGAACTGCTGCTGATCACACATTCCCTCCAAACACCAAACATGGGAGTGGAAACAATTTTTTTAAATCTATTTCCTAATAGTAATAATACCTACTACTGTATCTTCATCTCAAACCAAGATTATTTATTACTAAAAAGCCATGAAAGCCTGAGCGTGAAGCACTTTGATCAAGATCTTTCAAATATTGTATTATGTTAATCAAAGAGCTCTTCGGGATGAAATCCTTCATTCTGCACATGGATCCTCAACTTACATTTCTAATAAAAGAATTAGATGCAATTCTGAAATGTGTATGCCGAAGGGTATTTAGACTTCTAAATTGCAGACATCTATGATTTGAAATATTTTCATACATAGGTAAATTCCAAATACAATTAATACAGATTCTACATCTACAAGACTTCACTAAGCAGTCCAAAAATTGCCTTCTGCCACTTAGTTAATAATGACAGATTAAGTTTACTTAAAACACAACACCAACCCCAAAAACACAGTGGAGCCATTTTAACTTTCGGTCTTAGGATAAAATTCATGGAGAGTGAACTGCACAGAAATCACTGCTGGACACGGCAAGCCCTGAGACGGCACACAGCAGGCTGCCGGGGCAATCAGAGCCCATCACATCTCAGATGTCAACGCAGCCTTTTGCGTAAGCTGAGAAGGCTTGGCCCAGCAGCCCCTTGACAAGGCTGTTGACTATGGCAGTACTGCTGCCTCAAGGATCTTTTAAGCTAACAGCAGGTCTGCTTTCCGAACAAAACCAGTAAATCCCAGCTGGTAAGGGGGATGCTTTCCAGTCTAAACATACTCTTGTATGTCTGAGTAAAGAAAAAGAGGTGAAAGAAAAACATGGAAGTGACCAAATCATGAGAGAACACGTGACACTTCCAGCAGATTTGTCTCCAAGCAGAAGTGTCTGATTAGCAAGGGGATATTGATTTGTTTAAATGAAATCTTCACAGTGTACATAATGTGTGGTACTAACACACATAGCTGTGCTTTTAAAAAGTTTCTATTATAGTTGTTTAATAAACGCCTGTTTTCTTAGCTCACCTAAAACCAGAAATTAAAAATGAAAGTTATGAGCAGGCAGAAATAAGTATTGTATTCAGAGTCTGTGGCTTCATAAAATGCTGCATCCTTGCAGATAAGACATTGGAGAGGTGTACATGCAGTTGCTACTGAACCATGTAAGAGCGGATTTTAACAGCATGACTATGAGAACAAGACACACAAACTTTTGCAACAATTAGCTCTTGCTTAAGAGTACTATTAAGATCAAAGAATGAAGTCTGGTCATCAAATATTGCTCATTTTTTTCAGCTACATTATGATGCTTGTATACATATACCGTAATTATTTTTAAAAAAACAACACTCCACAAAAAATTCACACTTAATTAAACCTAAGACTGACATATAGCAATCAGGTTCATGGATTAGAAAAAACATTCAGAAGACAGTTGAAGAAAAGAACTACATATCAGATTATGACATTAAACTATGTATCAGATATATAGATATATGTACAACAAAATCTTCATAACCTCTCATAATAATAGATTACAGAGTATCAAGCATCTTTAAGTCAGAAAGGAATCAACTTCCTGAGTAACTGGTGCTTGTAGATGTGTAGCATACACCTAAATAGAAAGAAAAGGCTATTTTGAAAATTATCCTTAACAGTACTTTTATTGCTTTTATGTGGATTATTTACATCGGGAGAACACATAGCAGGCTCTTCATTGCTTCAGGATCGTCTACGAAAAACTGAAAAAACTGCCATAAACTTTGAAATTAATTCTGTAGAATGCCACAGAAAATAACACTGACACATCAATACTGATTGCAAAGGGAACTCTTACCATTGTGAACTCCAGCTGCCTCCTCATGTATGTCAACTCCACCTTGGAAACATAACTGCTACCGTGCATGGGAATGCTTTGCATAACCTTTAAAGCAGTGCTTCCCTGAAATAATATTCTGCAAATCTCACCACCATGCTATTGACTCAGGTTAGCCTGAGAGGGGATGGACCCAGCCCTGAAACACTTCCCACGAGGTTACAGCAACTGCGCTGGTTTACCATATGCTACATGGGTGCACAAACCCAGCACCAAGCTAAGAATGTGCTGTTTAGAGGCGGTGGTGGCCTGCTGCCCCTATTAATCACTTTCTTTCATAGGGCTGATCCTTCTGTCCTTTAATTATTCAACAGTACAAGATGGGCCTCTGAAGAAATGAAGATTGCATTCAACCAATGTTTTTCCATTTGTAAGAAGAGAGACGGAGAGAGGAGTCACTAATACCAGTAATTTGAAACTAGCAAACGTACCTTCACCAGACAATTTGTGTGTCCCGGAACAGACCCATTTACATAAATGATGTCATGTTTTGTATTGATCCTCCACACCTAGGAGACAGAAAAAAACCCACACATTGAGCTCATTTTAGAGACAATTCCCAGTTTTACAAGCAGTAGTCTAGCGAAGCACAGACTGACTAACCAGAGGTGGTATTTTGGGGAAGAATGCTCTGCACAGGCCTAAACTTGCCACAAAATTCAGTCGCACAATACTCTGAATGCACAGCTTTCCAATGCAGGAGTCTATTAAAGAGATTTAAAGGGCTTTTGACAAGGGTATATATTCAGTAAGGGAGCTCTTTGTTCAGCATCACACCAACCCAAGCTCCCAAGTTTCTTTTCCCTCTTAACAGCAACAGCTGTTGAAAAACATCACACTTTTGCAAACTAGAGGCTAATATGCTTTTTGTGCAAACTGCAGAGATTGCCTTCAGAGATGGAGAATAGTCACTGTAATAGCGCAGAAACTGCTGCAGCTATGTACACACCAGGATCTACACAGGAACTAGAATACTCTTTTTGCATATGAAAGAGAAGGACCATGAAAAAATTAGGACTTCAGATGACTCAGATTGGGTTTGAACAAGTCGTATAGGCATGAAAACATTAACTGAAGGCCTGATTGCTTTCTCTCTTCAAAGGCAGAAGAAACACAGTGAAAAACACATCAGATGTGGAAGTATCACCTGAAATCCCAGTTCCCAAAGTACACATATGCAAAAAGAGTTCAGATAACTTATTTGTAACCCACAAGAAGACAAGAGCACACGTTTGCTGCTCTTGTCTTTCTCCAACTTGCTTACTTCAAGATGCTCCTGTCCTGATCCTGACAGAAGTGACAGACTGCACACCAATACAAGGCTACATGACCAAGTCCATTGCTTGGCAATGCAACCATCTTATACACATTCTAGTATACTCAGAACTCACCTTTAATCCATAAGATGTCCTATAGATGTTACCCATTTTACCGGGCATTTTCTTTCCACGATAAACTTTGGCAGCTTTCTAGATAAAAAAAACAGCAAAAAAGTCATGTAACTGCAAGAGGTACACTTACAAACTCAAGAGGAGTACTAAAGAAAATATGCTAGTATTTCCAATGTTGGAAATATCTAATACTGAAAATATCTAATATTGATTAGCATTTAAAATACCTCCCGCAGGAGGTTAAGTGTTACTCTCAATAATAGAATTGCTATAAATACTATTATATCAACAAAGAGATTCTAGCTTTGCTTAAAACTTAATGTGTATAGATTCAGAGTAAAATCTGCACTCATTCGACACATTCACTCCGTGAAAAAAATCAAGAAAAGGCTGTTTTCCTAAAACCCCAGTCAACAAAAGACTCTCACCTACGTTACAGACCATAACAACCAAAAACTTGCCTAAACTACTTACAGAATCATAGAATCTTTCAGGTTGGAAATGACACTTGGGATCATCGAGTCCAACCATCAACCCCACTCTACAAAGTTCTCCCCTACACCATACTCCCCAACACCCCATCCAAACAACTCTTGAACACATTCAGGGATGGTAACTCAACCACCTACCTCCCCAGGCAGCCTATTCCAGTGCCTGACCACTCTTTCTGTGAAGAATTTTTTCTAATGCCCAGTCTAAACCTACCCTGTTGCAGCTTGAAGCCATCCCCACTTGTTCTATCGCTAATTCCCTGTGAGAAGAGACCAGCACCAACCTCTCTACAACGTCCTTTCAAGTAGTTGTAGAGAGCAGTGAGGCCTCCCCTCAGCCTCCTCTTCCTCAAACAAAACAGTCCCAGCTCCTTCAATCGCTCTTTGTGAGATTTATTCTCCAGGCCCTTTACCAGCTTCATTGCCCTCCTCTGCATTTGCTCGAGCACCTCGGTACCTCTCCTGCACTGAGGTTCTCAGAACTGGACACAATACCACTTGTGGATGCTACTCAGAGGTGCAGAGCAGGACTGCTCTTGAAGGATGCTAAAATGAAGATATACTGTGGCTTGTCCCCTCTCCCTAATCCATGAATTTTATACTGACATAAACCAGATTTTTTTAAAGCATGTATTTTTGAGAACAGAATTTTTAATTACATTCCCCGCTATTGCTTAGTTTCTGTATTCCATTTTTGTTTGCCTGGGAAAAACCTGGAGAACAAACAGTGGAAAAGAAAAGGCAGATATAAACGCAGTATTTTTTCTACAGTATTATTAAGGGATTTGTCTCTTTCCAGCATCCCAATATTATTCATTAATAATGTTGCGTTTGCTTTGTTTTGTTTTTTTTACCTCATGTGAAAATCATGATTTCAGGAAATCTGCTGCAATGAAGTTCAAGGGACAGAACACTCTGTACTGAACAATGAAGGATTACAAAAACATCTGAGGTGGTCAACACCACACTGGAAAATAAAAATCAAGGCATTGCTTTTGCCCTATTCTGTCCTTTTACCTTGCTTCCTTTTCATCACACCTATTTCCAATACTATTTCCCATAGTATATGCTTTGTAAAATTACATCCAGCCCTACTGTCTAGGAAATTCTAATTTAAGGAAAAGTAAAGAGTGGTTTTTTTGTAATGATGAATACCATCTGGTGTTTTATGTTCAAAATATTTACAATCTTCAGTCTTCAGAGAAAACAGTACCAGCTACAAAACTCATTTTCCAGCTGAAACGAACGACTCTAAACCAGCACTGTATGATCTTACAGTCTCAATTACTCTAGCTTTGTTGCCTGGTGCCTTTTTGCTTTTGTTATTCTCTTGAGTAATATTTTTTTAATTCTTAATTTAATTTAACAAAGAAAATTACAGACAATTCATGTTCATACTGTGGCTCAGTTGGTCTTAATTCTGTATAGCAAAGTTAGTTTGCAAAGAGCCCTCTTACTTCAGCCTAAATATTGTACAACCTTTGTAGGGGCAAAGTCCTAAATTAATCTGTTCCCAAGAGCATTTAAACTAATATTATTTATCGTTGGAAACTTGAAAACATGATTCTGTACTCTGCTTAAAAATGCTTAGAAGCCACCAAACTATTTTGGGAATCAAAGAGCTCATTAACCAGCTACAAAATCCAGGCAAGGTGATAAAAGCAACTAAGTTTTCAAAGACTAGCACAGTGTCTGCAACATAAAATAACGGGTAAATTCTTTCCAATCTATCTATAAATGCTTTAGTAAAAGATTCCTAGAACTCTCTTCGAAGCAGTAAAACTATTTCTCTCAGCTATACTACAAAATACTGCAATTTGCTCAGTTAAAATAGGTTTGCTCACTTACCAGCCATACAGAATATTCATAAATTGAGGCATAAGAGAACATCTACCTGCATTGCCCATTACACAGGTTTCTGAACTTCCTTTGAAACAGCTGGGTTTCTCTGCTACCCCAGAGTAGATGGTAACAACTAGGTATGCTGAAATTGTTCATTTTCAGTAAGCAGTTCCAAATAAACTGAAGAATGTTTAAACAAAAAATAAGAATCCTCACATTGGTAGATATTGCTCCAGGACGTCTGTGAGTTTTCGTCTGGCCATGGCTTGCAGGCTGACCTTTAAATCCCCACCTTTTCATGACACCTTGAAATCCTTTACCAATTCTGAAATGAAAAATAATTAAGAAACACCTGGGTTAGTCATACTTGAGGTTTTCAGCAATAATAAATAATTTCAGTCAGACTCATGATCTTCTTCCCTTTAGCAGAGCTCAGCAAAGAGAAGAACACATTCAAAATACCTCCCCAAACCTGCATTTTATGCCATAAATACATTCTAGTGCAATACTTCATACAACAGTACTGGTTTCTTCTGAAATGGTCACTTTCGATGGCTGTACGTTTTTCTCTGAATTGCAAGTGGATTTCTGCAGCTAAAGATTTAATCACGCCCTGAGTCTCCTCACTCTGGTAACCACACAGCTGCGGTATGCGACTCACTTGCAGTTGGTTTTGGAGTGTTTGCTAATTCCATCATCCAGAATAGACTTCTAGATATGCCAGAAGTCTGCTTGGATAACACCATGGTTGCACAAGTCTTGTTTCCTTCTGGTTCTGTGTCATTAGTGTCTTTCTATTTGTGGTTCAACTAGGCACTTGGTAGCTCAGCCAATATACCTCAATCATTCAAGAACAGTGTTTTGCCAAACTAAGTCCAACTTGATGTAACTGTGATCTGTTCTCAGACAAGTGATGGATTTCTCTACTATATGCAAAAATAATATTATCAATAAATTTTCCACAGCTTAAAATTTAACTGTATTTCTAATGCAAAGATTTTACGTTCTTCAAACGGTGTGAAATGCAAAGTGCTTTTGAAACTAATATTCATCCAATATAAACAATGAAGAAAACTCAAGATGCACGCTGTTCAAGAAATACTGTGGAAAAACAGAGAAGGATTCATACACTTTAGCTTCTGTAAACTTTTTTAATTCTGCCAAAAAATTAATAAATGTTTATAAGAACATATTCTAGTTGAATTCTGAACAGATGCCAGGTGTCAGCTATTAGCATCACTTATTAATTTCAAACTGTTTAATTGCCCTCTGCACTCTTAAAAATTACTAGCTACGAATGTATTCAGCAAGTACCACCAATAAAATACACGAATAATAATTACTGAAGCTAAACCTAAAACAGTATTTTGCGTGTGAAACAGGACCCCTCCCCAAATAATAATGGATCTCTTATTACTAAAAGCGTCTTCTGAGTTAATTTCCAACAAATATTTCATAACACTACATTAGTGTGAGCCAGCCAAATAAAAGACTAAAAGATATGGTTATCACACATGCAATAAACACTACTGTACATATAGTATATATTTACATACTATTTTTTGTATACTATATACACTATGCTATGTAATTTCACATAATCAACATAAGCATAAAAGATACCAACCAAACATGTACCTCTCCTGGAATTACTTGTCTTATGATGATCTGCATCATAATCTCATTTAAAAATGTGTCAAGAAAATATCTGATTTCTCCCCCAAAAGTCTTAACTACAGGCATCCCACTACATCTTCCTCATTGAAATCTGTGAAATCTTTAAAAAGAAACACAACGCAATACAGTTCTAACTTAGAACAAACTGAAATACATGAGGTACAACTCCAAAATAATAATAGGTGTAGTACTGACAATTTTAGATATTTTCAGAAAACATTACAATTTGTCAAAGTGGGATATTAATCCAGAACACTATATTAAAAAACAGAATTAATATCTAGATTCCACTCTGAAAGAACCAATATACAATAATCAAGACCCTACACTGAAGCAGAACTTTTGTCCTACTATACTGTTGTGATTTCTTGCTAAGACAGAAGAACAACATATTTTTGTTCTGACAACACTAAATACCATGTCTGAACAAAAAACCACGCACGAGATCTGTCTGTATAAGACTTGGTATGTATAATGCCACCGTCACTCAATACATGGAATTCAGTCAAGCCACTTAGCTTTACTGAGGCTTGACTACCTGAGTCCCAGGAAGGAAATATGCAACACAAAGACATGGAAACGTCAAATGAAATGGAAGAAAAAATAAAACACTTAATCTACATGGAATGACTGCATTCCTAATGATACTGTCCTTGGCTTTATAAACAAATTATTGGCTCCTATAGGCTGCTCAGTGAATGCAATTTAGAAGCAGAAGGAACAATATACCAGATATAAGTATTGTATATGTATATGGAAGTCTGACATAGAAAAATACTAATTCCAGTCAATTTCTTGATGCCTGGTTCTGAATAGGGTGCCCGCACAGGTGCGATCAGCTGTGGCTGTAATAGAACCAACTACTCAGCTGTACCAATATGGTCGAGGTCCCTATAGATACACAGCCCTGTGAATAGTATTAGACATTTATAAGCATCACACATAATGTGAAACAGTTACAATGAATGGTATTTCAACAAGACCAGTTGGACATAATCTCCATTACACACACCTCCACACCCCTGCCATGAAATGGAAAACATCATCATTGTATCATAACACAACAAAAATTCACTTCTCTGAAATACAGAGATAGGAGTCCTCAGTTCTCTTGGGCAGTGGAAATCACAGACGTAACAGAAGAGGCATGACTAGTCTTTGCTGCAAGATGCCAGTTTTAATTTCGACACTCTCTACTTCTTGAGCTCTAATTTGGCATTCACAGTGGTCAGAGAGGAAATCATTCCTCCCATGTTAAAGAAAAAGATCATTAGCCACTGCTGGCAAGGAGATGAGCTGGAATATGAGAGAAAAAAAAATGACAGCTCTGTTGTCCTGCTACATGTATTCACTATTTTTTTCCTTTTCTTTCAGTCCACATGATACAGCTCTCTGTGCATCTCTTGCATAATCAAAACTAAGCAGCCTTTCCAGGAAATGATGCCTTTCGACATTTATTCTCCACCCCACAGATGCTGCACTATAGACCCCTCTGCCTGCGCTAAGCTTCAGCACCTTTTTCCAAGCTGTTTATCCAGCCTTTCCATGCTAATCATTTATGTGTGACAGACAACACAGGCAGAACCACAGCCCTAATATTATTTTCTGTTTACCTACTGCGTTCAAAGTCAAAAGTAGGACTCAAAAAAGAAAGATATTTTTGACCCAATGGCTGAATGGACTTCTGTTTCTCACCACGACCCTTGCAACCATATTTCAGCTTTTGTGAGCCACGAGTTCAAGTCAAAGTAGAGAGGGGGTAAAAAAAAATTCAAGCAGTCTATTTGAAAGATGAAGTGTACACATCTAATCATCAGAAACATACGTTTTTGCAGTAACATCCACAAACTGCCCTGGGCGGAAATGAGCAGCATACAGCGGAGTACCTGAAAAGAAGAGAGATCATGTTCAACAGTGCTGGAAACACCAAACCACGCTGCAGTCATTACCATCCAGGACAGATTACAGACACAGGAAAGGAAGCAAAACTTCCTGTTATTCCCATGTTACTTGTTCTTTATAAACTTCACTAACTAAATCAGATGCTGTGTTGTTACTACTTAAGCACATTTCTCAGTTCCTCGCCCAGTTTTAGAGGAGTAAGAAGGGAGGGTTGGGACTTTGCTCAGATATACCGTACTACAGACACTGAAGGAAACAAAACCCAAAATGTTTCATTAGTTAAGACTCACAATAAACAAGAAAACAGAACATGCCTCACTTGTAGTACCAGCACTTCAAAAGATGAAGGGTTTTTACAAAATAAATAAATAAATAAATCAACCAACCACCACAAAACAAACAAACAAAAACCAAAAGAAGAGCCCACACCAAAAATTATCCCCAAAACACTTCCTCTAACAAAACAGGGTTAACAATACAGTGATGCTTTGCAATGCTTCCTCTTTACTAAAAGGCAGTACTTTCAAACTCAAGCACAGCTTCATCCACCAGGGAATCACCTTTACACTGGCCTGCAGCTGAAGCAGTGCTACTGTCACCAGTGACATCACACACCTGATTGCAATTACTCATTTGTTTCAGTGCTTGTAGTATCAAAGTTTTAATGTTAATTCAAGATTTATTGTTTTCAGCAATATTTTTCAGGTAAGAGCAATATTGTTTCATTAGCAGCTTTTAAAAGGAAACCAGAATTGATAACTTAGTTCATTATAAATGAATTTAAATCTGAAGATCCATGCAGCTGCATCTTTAACAGTTTCCAGACTGTTACATCAATTAAAAAAATTGAAATTTTAATTGCTTTATGTCCACATCCATTTTCACACAATTTTCAAATCTGTATGAAGGCAAACTGAAATGACGTAAACATCTCCTAACTCTCAAGTGTTAAAATTCTGAGATTATTTCATGTTGTTTTCATATAATCCATAGACAGCTGGGGTAAGATGCCTGTCAGCAGCACACAACTGACAGAAAATCAAGTACCTGACGGACCTTCTGTACAAAGTACACACAGTGCAAAATCAGTTGATTAAAAACTTGCAATTCTGCTTTACTAAAGCTTTGGCTTCCAGTTACCAGTCCAAACTTCCACTTCATACTAGGTTTGATTTCTATTAGTTACTGCACTGTCTTAAAAAGGTGTTGCAAAAACCTCCTCTAACAGCAAATAAAGATATAACACATTCGAATTTCCCATCCTACATAAGTTTTGGGAAAGACTACCTGTAACTGTCAAAAAGCACAAAATAAAAGCAAGCTAAATACGCTATATAATAAAGCTGTCAAAACACAGAACTTTTCATTAAATCTCCAAACTTCTAATACTGATTTTTAGTGAGAACATTTGTTATAACGTGTTTTAATGCATTTTACTTCGCAAGCCACCGTATGACAACCATCGGTCCTACTTCTAACTGCAGGAAGAAGAAACAAACCTCAAACTGCTCTTTTGGGGTCCTGAGAAACATTACCACAAACTTCTTGGTGAGTATTATAAGGGTAATTGAGAACCTCCAGTAAATGCATTCATATTTACTCCCAGCAAGTGAGTTGAGTTATACACACTTTTTTTTTTTTTAACTGAATGCTCGTATTAGCTAGTTTGGATTAGACTTATTTTCTGAATAATGGAAAGGCAATAAGAAAAAGGAAAAATACTGCTTCTCATCAGCTTTAAAGTAAATCCCATTTTCTAGCTTTCCCTTAAGAACTTTGTTTGTGCCCAATGACAAAGAAATAAGAATTCAGAAATTTCCATACTAAAACGAAATACACATAATAACTTGGTTTAGATCTCAAAGAGGTGGCAGATATTAAATGACTATACACATAATATCTATTAGCTCAAAAAGATTACCTGGTTTAATTATGGCATCATCTGTTACATTAAACATGCTAACCTTCTGCTTCCGTGGTACTCCAGCTTCTTTAAAAATTTCCATTGAAGACTCCGATTTCTGTAACAAAGAGCAGCCATAAAGAAGTAGTCTTAAAATACCCAAGGCACAGAAACAAAGAACCTTGCACAGAAAGTGATTACAGACAGTCGACACCACTCAGAGATAGATCACACTACACTTTTACCCTGAGACTAGCATTTTAACTCTATATAAAATTAATTTTAAACCCTTGCGTCTGCATTTTTTGTCAACTTGTTGCCCTATATCCACATCATACAAACAAGAGATACATGATTTCTAAGATCAGAAAAGGGAAAGCAACTATTTAGAATTGATGTAAAATATATTACTGCTTTTTCATTACTTTCAAAGAGTTTTGTAGCAATTTAAAAGCAGTTTCTCTTTTTCAAAGCTTCTAATGATATAGTTCCACACCACTGCAAACATAATTTAAGTAACAGAACCATAGAAATAAAGCTTGTTCTTGCAGAATCTTCTAGAAATGCTTAACTTCCACGAGAAGAGAATATAGAGTCTCAACAAAAAAAAGGAAAAATTATGAACAAGTTTACAGTTAATGTATTTTAAAGATATACCAAGCACACTCAGTGTCAAACCACTGCTGACTCACTCAGGAAGGGCTCTTCTTTTCAGAGGAGTCTGACAAAGTTAAAGTAATCTAAATTGTTCTCAACTGTTTTAAACAAGACAACCCACGTTACAATTGACCACCGAGATGATATCAAGCAATGGAAACTGTGATGCAGGAAAACCGTGGCCATAGGTAAAAAGCAATGCAACTGATTTTTCTTCAAATGAATTCTCCTACAAAGCAATTTATGTATCTGACAATACTGTTACACTTGGATAGTCACATCTCCAAGGCTCAATTCTCAGAAGTTCTGTGCAGTTCTCTCTCAAAAGTAATTCTGTGTATTTTAAGACAAGATAATGTGAATACCTTTAAAATAATTATTGAGTTTATTTTTAAAATCTGTGTGTTGCCAGTCCTTTTGTTTTTTAAAAAAATTGCTAAGTAGCTTTAAGAGAACAGAGGAAGTTTTGTGAAGAATGAGGGAGCAAGATGATGAGTGCCTCTGACTCATACACAAACCAGAATTTTAACTTTGTGAATCTGTCCTTATTTGAGGAGAAAGTGCAGACAGAAGCACAACAGACCAAGTGAAGGTGGATGTGACAAAAGACCAGATCCAAAGCATGCATGTCTGTTAATTAATCAGTTAGAAAATTGTACCTGTGCTACTTTCATACCGTATTCACAACAAAAACAGCCATTGTAACAAAACCACCCAAAGTGGGTCACTTACAAAAAAAGGAGATGCATTTTTGCCTCCAACAAGTAGCTTAGATGTTTTTCCACCTGACTCTTCCTTTGAAATGTATTTTAAAACATGGCAATCTTGCACCTTCAGAAAAAAAAAAAGTGTTTATTTGAGTATAAGCAGATGTGTATGCTTTGAGATCATAATAAGAGATTATCAAAACAAGTACGTCTATTTTCATTGGTATCTATATAACAGGAGATACAGCCTACAAGTAGGGGAGTGTGTTACCTTTTTACCATAGACATTCTTTTTCCAATCAACTAAAGGCTTATCATAGAAAAAGAAATTAGTAGAATGCAAACTATATTTTCATAAATGCACTAGAAATTGAATAAACTTTTCCAGCCATCTTTTGCCTGCAAGATACGCAAAATCCCTATCATATGCAGCAGCAAAGTATGAAGTAAGAGCCCACATCTTTGACTCCTGCTCTTCTGTCCTGCAAACCCAATATCCTTCACATTCCCTGTTGGCACATGGCAGCCACAGGTCAGAGGAACAGCTCCGTCATAGCAGTATCTGCCAGAGAACATGAAGAAGCAGCTTGAGGGCTACAAAGGCTCAGTAACTGGGTGAAGCTAATCCCAAAGTGCCTGCAAGTGGGGGAGATAAAAGAAAATGTGAAGCAGGGTGGTTAACCACAGCTTCCTGTCTCCCCTCACCCAAGTAATACTAAACACAGTTCCACAGCACTTGAGTGACTGAGGTGAAGGCAAACTGCTCCTAGAATGTTTAGGATGTAAACAGAGAAGAGGCACAGCATACTATGAAGGGCTGAAAGAAATCTTTCCTTTCTTTAGGGATTTCCTATTCTGTACAAGCATTAAGTTTCACTTTTGCTTGGAACTTATAGTTAATGACTGGAACACGCTACAGGATATTAAATCCATTACGATTTATTTCACCTTAAGTAGTGTGACAGCATGTTTTTTTCCTGACTTGGTCCATATTGGCATCATTCCCAGTTTTACTGCAACAACACCAACTCTGATGGAATCTGTAGATCAAAAGCAGAACATGAAAGTAACTTCACATTTAATATTTGAAAGAGCCCATCTCATAACCTGCAAAGTCCCATTAACTCAAACCTTTCCTAAGGAGCTGAGCAGGGAGAGAAAACAGCACTGACTCCTGGTGCACAGACTGGGAATAACCTGTTCATTGTTTTTAATTGCACTAGCAGAAAAGCTCTATTTGTTCCAGCTGTGTTTGATAGAACACGCAAAACAATTCCCCATTAAGTTCAGAACAACCAATGTTTCAGACTTTTTTCCCAAAAAATACAACACTCATGTAGTTAGTTTAACTAGAGCCAAACTAACTATTGAAAAATTTACTGTAGCAGACACCTCTCACCCTGACCTCTGCACATGTTGGTCACTCTAACTGTACAGCAAAGGCAACCTGTGAAATCTGGCTTCTGACAGCCCATGATGTGAAAAACAGAACACTTAAGATGGAGAATAAACACTTAAAAATTCGAAAAATGCTCTTTGTTCCAGATTCCGCTGTCATATCCGAGCATCTTGTCATGGATTTGCAGACTCTGCCGTTTGCCGTCAAACGACGTGACCCTTTGGAAGACTCAAAACCTTTATGCTGTGTTCTAGTCTGTAAGACACTAGGAAAAGGTTCTTCACTGACAGGGTGGTCAGCTACTGAACAGGCTCCCCAGGGAAGCGGCCATGGGATCAAGCCTGTCATGAGTTCAAGGATTGTCTAGACAAGGCTCTGAGTCACATAGTTTGTGTTTAGGTAGTCCTGCAGAGAGCAGGGAGCTGGACTCGACGATCCTCATGGGTCCCTTCCAACTTCAGATATTCTATGAATCACTGAATAGAAGTGGAGTGTATTACATACAATGTTTTTTCTTCAGAGTGCAGCAGTATCTACAAGAATATTTTCAAGTTCATATGCTTTATATCATAGTGAGTCTTTTTCACTAAGTCATAATTTATTATGTTGTTATTGTGCAGTCAAGCTGAGACTGGTCAAATGTTGATTTGGACTAAAATCTAAGTTTTAGGGTTTAGTTATTGTTAGAGTCTTAGTTAGCAGCAACATTCTTAACATCTTGTAATATTTTACATGCTTTTTAGAGAACAGATATACTACATTTACTTATTTACTTGATGTGTTGGACAACTGAGGTAAAATCAAAAAGGAAAATTATTTACATGACACAATTCTGAGGTTACTGAATGCAACAACACAACACCAATGATTCCAGCATGAATTTGGTATTTCAGAAAAGATACTTTCTCACCTGGTTTCCACTCATTCAGTGGCCATGGCTCGTCTTTCAGAGGGCAGAGCTTGCTTGCTGTCTGAGCTTTGTACTCCTCCGCAGTTACCTTCTTGAGGAACTCAACATTCTCTTCAGAAAGATGCTCGTGCCACCACGTTGCACTGTTAACATGCCTTACTACAAAGCCCAGCTGCCCCCTTTCCAATGGTGGGAAAGAGTTTTAAGTGTCTTATCAGTTCAAATAATGTCACATAACATGTGTGCTTGCAATGTCATACATACTACATATTTACATCAATACATTATACAGACCAAAATTATACTAGCAACCTATTCAACCACAATCACTAAAGCTGACCACCCCTGGCTAACAGCATCCAATTGTCATGATCTCATCTAACATTTAAAGTATTTTAAAATACACCAAAGGGGGGCAAGTAGCAAGAAATCAAACAACCACTCCTTCTAGGATAAAAAAAAAAAAAAAAGCTGGATCTGTTAACAAAGATAGCATCAAGAGTTGTTTGCTTTAACTTTAGCAAGACTTTGAACACAACCTCTCGTGGCATCCTTCTATCCAAGCTGGGATGTTATGGCAGAGATGGCAGGGGTATCAGATGGGCAAAAAACTGGCTGGATCATCAAGCTGAAACAGTCATGGTTAACGGTTTGCATTCTACCAGGCCAGTTACAAGTAGAGTTCCTCAAGAGTCTATTCAGGGACTTGCCATGTTTAATATAGTTATTGATCTGTAAGAATGGATGAGTGCACCCTTTTTAGGTTTGCAAATAAAGTTGAACTAAAGGGAGTAGCTGACAACACTCAAGGTTGTCCCTCTGCCAGTGAGAGGGACAGGCCAACAAGGAATCTGATGAAATTCACAAAGGAGAGATGCAAAGTCCCACACCTAGGACGGAATAACCGCCTTGCAAGGGTAAAGGCTGTGACTTCAGCAGAGCTGCTGCCCAGCCAGGCAAAGGACTTGGAAGTCCTGTGGGGGCAAAACAGTAAAAAAGCGGCCAGCAGGCTCCCAGCAGCGATGAAGGTTGACAGCAGCCTAGGCTGTATCAACAGAAGCATGGTCAGGAGATCAACTGGAACAGTTATCATCCTTCCTTCAGCACTCCCAACCAGACCACATCTGCAACACTAAATTCAGTTTTGAGTTCCAAGAACAGGGATGTTTATATAGCACAGCAGAGTTACACAAAAACACCGAGGCTGCAGCACTTGTCCTGTGAGGAGGATTCAGGTAAGTGGGCTTATTTAGTCTGAGTAGGCTTAGGGGCCACCTAAGAGCAGTTAAGAAGGTTCCTGACCAGAGTCAGGCCATGTTTACCAAGGTACATTCCAGGAGACTGATAGGTCTGGTATAAACTGAAAAAGGGGTTTCTGATTTGACATAAGGAAAAAACATTCAGCTTGAAGTCAGTGACACACCGTGAGAGGGGCCCAGAGACACCGTGCACTCTCTGTCCTTGGAGGCTCTCAAGGCCCAACCTGACAAAGCCTTCAACAGCCTTGCTGACCTCAGAGCTGGCCACACTATGAGCAAACTCCTGAGCTTCCTGCCAGCCCCAACAACTCTCTGATTCTACATTCACCGCTAAACAGCTCACTGTACTGCCACAATTCTTGTGAGGGTTTAGAAAAGCTTGAATGCTCCTGAATCCTCTGCCAGTACAACGAAACAGAGTATTTAGTGATACAGTTCACAAACGCACATGGCTAACTGTAACAGCTGGCTAAGGCATCTCACAACACAGAAGCCCAAGGCGCCTCACCATGAAGCCAAAGTGCTTTGGCCACAAACACGCATCTCCTGCCCTAACTGCCAGGCAGCTGCGGCTTCACTGAGGCCTGAGCGCCCCTCCAGCGCAGCGGGGCCCTGCCACCCCTGCCCTGCAAACCTCCCAGGTGCCGCCGACAGGCTGAGGCCTCTCCGTGCGGGGGAGGCCAGAGGCCCCGCCGAGGGGACTGTCCCGCGGAGGAGACCATCACCCCGGGGCTACCACAGGGGCCGAGCCCCCTCTCGCCCCGCGCCTCCCGGCCCTCTCCGCCGGCCGCAGCGCCTTCCCCACCCTCACCCCGCTCCTCCAGGCCCTCTCCGCCAGCTGCAGCCCCTTCCCCACCCTCATCCCCGCTCCCCTCCACTACCTGTGGCCGGCAGCACCGGTCGCGGCCGCCCACAGCCGCCGCCCCATGCGGCCCAGCAGCCCCCAGCCCGCCATGCCACCGCCCCGGTCCGGCGCTGAACACCTCCCGGCGCTGCTCGGGAAAAAGGTTCCGGGCTGCGCTGCCGGCGGCGGGAGGGAGGCTCCTCACAAGTTTAACAGAAAAAAACCCGAACCGACGCAGAGAGGTGGCTGCGCATCAGCCCCGCTCCGAGCCCTGGCCCCAGCGGGGCGGTGATGGGCATCCCCATGGCCGGGGGCAGCCTAAGGCCGTTGGGCCTTCTCTGAGGGGGATAAAGGGCCTGGCCCGAGGCGGGCGGTGGGCAGGCAGCGGTGCCTGCGGGTGCCTGCTCCCTCGGCAGCACCGCCACAGCTCCTCTGCTGCCGGTCTGGCCATGGGACGGTGGAACCGAACAAGTTCAGGCCTTGGGTCTCTTCTCACAAGTAATAGGCAACAGCACAGGAGGAATGGCCTCCCCACCTCAGGGGAAGTTTAGGTTTGGGTATAAGTACAAATTTCTTCACAGAAAGGGTTGTCAAGCATTGGAGTAGGCTGCCCAGGGAAGCGTTTGAATCACCACCCCTGGAGCTATTTAAAAGACAGGCAGATGTGCTGAGGGACGTGGTTTACTGGTGGTTTTGGCAGTGTTAGGCTGGTTTGACTCAACAACCTTAAAGTTTCCTTCCAACCTAGACAATTCTATGACTCTATAAAATAAGGGTCAATAGTGGGGAAACATCAGCGGTGGGTGAAGGTTATCGCTGGCAAGCATCATCTATATCCACAGGGTAGCAGGACCCTTGCAGGATTCAAAACCTTCCTCTTCCATGTGGGCATCAAGCAGATGCCTGGGGATTTTGGGCAGAAGCCACCAGGCTTTATCAAATGGCTGCAGGGTGTGGGGCTTCGGGTGCTCCTTGTGAGTGGGCAGGCCCCGTGGGGATGGGAGGGCAGTGTGTGTGGCAGGTACTAGATTTAGTGTTGTAATCAACGACATTAAAGGTAAGTTAATGCAGGCGAGCCAGGCAGAAGGTTTGTGGGCAGCTGGTACCTCTGCCTCTCTGGCTTCGGTGAGATCTGGCTTTTGTCTGTATTCAGAATTAATTTACTTTTTTATCTGAGCAGGGCACCAGCACAGCTGACAGTGCACTAGGTAGGATAGTGAATGGGTATGAACTCAAGACTCTCTTTTGGTTTCAACAGAAATATTGTTTTAAAAGATACGTAACTGTTCAGTGTGGCCAGCTGAAGCCTGACACTGCTTTGCCTCTTTACCCTGCCTCTCTGTTTTCTTCCCCATTGTGTATGTGCTGCAGTCAAGGCTTGTGGCCAGCTAACCAGATCCAAGAGATGCTATAGGCACCTCAGACTGGGTCACAGTGAGCAGAATTTTAGTTTTCACACCCAAAACTGTGATCCAGAAAACTACAGTTTTCACACACAGACTCCTGTATTTTCTCTGTGGCAAATGGCACTTCCTGTAAATAAAGGGAGAAAAAAACAATCTGAGAAATGTAGCCTTATCCTAGGGGTCCTCCAGCTCATCCTTCCCATTCAAAAAAATGTGATTGTAAATATACTAATGCTTTGTGCCTGAAATGCCCATGCTGCTTAGGAGTACAGGCAGTTTGTCTGGTACCTCTTGCACTCTGGAAAGGTTGGAGATGAGTTTGAATTGACACAGACAGGTGTGACTGCAAGACCCGTAAACCCCAGGTGAGAAGGTGAATGTAAATAACCAGTTGGGCTCTTCCTGGGAGTAAGCCGTGTCCTGTTTGTGCAGCCAGAGAGCTAAGGCGAAGGAGGCAGCTCTGTTTAACTCGTCAGCAAAGATCTCACTGCAGTACAGTGATGAGGCTCAATAAGCCACATGCTCTTCCATCACAGTATCTGGTGTGTGAGTAAACCCAGGGGATGTAGCTGAGTGTTGCAGACCTGCAGGACTCTGCCGTGCAAATCTGCTCAGAGCCAGGGCCTTCCACCAGGGCATTCTGGAATATCACCTCTGCAACCTGCGGCGAGCTTTGGCTTGGACCACTGTCTATTGCACTCAGTGGGCCTCTAACAGATCCAACTGTATTTTTTTTGGCTGTCGTCAGTTGTGTACTTTTGATATTCGGAGACTAAAAGAAACGACATGTTTTAAAGTAATACTACTATTATAACTATACTTTCATTTTCATTTCATACCTCTACACTCTTTCATCAAATGCTACAGAACACCATATTGCTTACCATGGTAAGAACTTTACACAGGTAGGTTTTACTATAGGGTAATAAGCAATTAGCAGCATATTAGGACATTTTAAAAAATTATTGTACAATGTGTCTCCTACACAACTAAAAATACAACTCAGCTTAGTATCTGGCTCAAGAACTATGGATGATAATGTATTTTGGCCTAATAGGGATCATGAGTATCTTAGAGTATTCATGGACTTTGGGGTTTTGAATTGGATTTGAGAAACAGTAAAATGGAAGATGGGATTGCAGTATGCAGAGAAGATATTCTAGATCATCAATTACCTCAAAAGGACAAGATATAATTTATTTTAAAGTAGTTTTCAGAATTGAAAATGATCCATCAAAAGGCAGCGGAACTTTAAATTTGCATTAGAAAATCTCTGAGAGAAATTGATGGCGGTTCAGCCTAAAGGCAGATGGCCTCGCTGAAACCCTTAGTAGATAAAACAAGAGAAAAAAAGAGTCATTTCAAAGATACATTCATATACTTAATGATATTACCCTGCACAAAGCCCATACTATCATATTATACTGAGTAACTTGGAGCAATGAAAATAACATCCAAAGCCTCATTAGAAAGTCTTTACCATATCACTAGTTCTGTATTTTGTGAATTGTCCTCTGCCAGCTCTCCACGCTGCTATGTGTTTGATTTATATGCTGGAATCTGTACAGATTGAAGGAAATTTCCCATAGATTTTTCAATATCATGGAGGTGACTTTTTAAATACCTTGAGGGCTGCTACAGAATTGCTACAGAATTACCACTGATAACGATTTGTTTTTAAGTAGACAATATTTATAATCTGGATTGTGTGAACTAAACAGAAAGATCTGCAGCAACTGTGATTCTCTTGAGACACTTATATCGACCACCTACATATATGAAATGACTGTTAATTTATACAGCTCAGCACACAATAACCACAGAACAATCACGTGTTGATATCTGCGTTTTATGTGCTGTGACATTATAGAAGCACCTTGTAACACCTCTGCTACTGAAGAGCTCTGACTGCCCAATTCCACGTAACCGTAAACACTTAAAAAAATCAGCTTAGCCAAAGAACCAAAAGACGAACTTATCTGATTCCTAATTTTTCTTGCTGAAATCTTTCTTTTACTTTCCTTCAGTCTGGCAAAAAATAAAGACTTAACCCCTCCTCAGCTGCATATTACATCCCTAAATCTATCCCAGACTAAAGTAATACTCCTCTTGTGGCAAGAGCACCATCATGCCTCTGCGGATCTCACATCACTTTTCAAATATTAAAGTCCCCAAGTACCATTGTGAGCTATTTATGAATATGTGGCAGTGACCTTCATTTTAGGGATGAGGAATTTGAGATGCAGAAAAGTTGAACAACTCTCCCAAGATTACAAAGTGACATACCGGAGGAGCAAAACACGTGGAGTCATAGGTTTTTCAGTCATACACTTTAAAAGCTAGAAAATGTTCCTTCTGAGAATAGAGAAGGAACAACAAAAGAGGAGAAATGGGAATAAGAAACTAGAGATGTTTTAGATAAGATTTAAGATACGTTGGCAGAGTGGTGTATGAGATATAAGGGAAAATCACCGTAGCTTCCATCTGAAATACATCCCCAGAGGGAGAGATGTGCAGCCTGCTGGGGTAAGCTCTCAAATGAACAGTCAGCCATTAAATAGAAGCGTGGATTTGAGATCTTTTAGTCGGGACACATTCAGACAATTTAGACCTATCACCAAGTAATACTGGCTGCTGTTCAATATCCCATCAGCTGAAGGAATCGTTACTAGCAAGTGTGAATGATTGTGCTGCAGGATATAGATGGAGCAGAACTGAATGTGCTGGTAAGACAACCCCACGCACCCTGGCTCTCCCGTTGCATTCATTTTATGGTACAAAATCACCAATCAAAGCTGATCCCATGGAAGTCACTTCTAGAGGAGAGCCAGTGAGCTAAAGTTCTACACTACCTGCAAACTCATTTAGAAAATGCGTATTTCTAAACCCAAATCCCCTTGTTCTCAGGTGAGATTTTCTAAAATATTCAGCACTGGCCCAGAACAGCTTCTTCTGGAACTGGCACCAACAACATTTTCAATTCAGTGGTAGCACAACTTGTCTGAAGTCATGCCCTTCAGACAATCCCACACAAGTTATCTTTCGACAAATTTTATCCTTAACTTCTCTACCAAGTCGCAGCTTTCACTACTGTCTTTTAGGAAATGAAGAGGCCAAAATTCAAACAGTGAGAACAACAATGACCTCATTACACCATTTATATACATAATATAAATATTTCAATGGAAAGATCAATCCGTTGCCAATCTGTTCTTGTGCATCCTCTTTTGTAAAAAAAGGTGGCTTGAATATGCTTTTGGTACAAAACCAGCTTTTCTGTCACACAAGATCAAGCGATCTGCGTGTGCATGAAGTTGTCATAAAATCAGGCCATGCAAAACTCCTTTTGGAAAACATCTCAGGCAAAGCTGGATATTGGATGTGAATTAGAAAATACAAATGAAATGAAATCTGAATTCCCAACTGTAAGAGATTATACATTTGGGTAGCCAAAATACAACCCATTCGAAAGCCAGCCAGATGGTTTGGATTAATTAGGCGTATTTTAAGGCATGCAATCCTGATGGATGATGCCCTCCAAGCCAGATCTGTTTATAGCTACGGTCTGAACCCTTCACAACAGCTGGATGTGTCAGGCTCTTGCAGAGCTGCTACCCAGGCCACAGCCTGAGTGGGCATGTTCGGGTGCTGATGTTCTAAGCTTCTAACGATAGAAATGCCTGTGCTTCAGGCCAGGTATCTGCTGGAACACTTTGTTACCCCGTTCTTGGAATATGGAAATTGAAAGCAGGCAGCCTTGTGGCAGAGAGAGAAATAAAGACAACAGCTGCAAAACTGTGTTGTTTTTATTTTAAACATGCAAAATACAGTTCATGCATCTGCCATTTTGAAAAATCTCTCAGTTCATTGCAGATTAAACCAAAGACATTTTGGCTATCGACTCTCAATAAGTATTTCAAAATGCTTTACAGTGTAAAGATAAGAAATTTAGCAAAATTTCAACAAACCTGTATAAAAAACAGATACAGATAACTTTATTTCAAGGCGACATGCTGTAATGTAAAGAGTTCACTTTTTTTTCCTGGATGTTTTTCTCCTCATAAAAAGGTTTCAACGATACAACCGCTTAACAGATTTAAGCCTTTAGGCTNTTGTTTGTTTCATTTTTAAGTACAGTAGACAGTAGCATTTTTCTTTTTTAATTCTGTAAAATAGTGCAGGCAGGTTCATGGAGCTAGTGTCCTGGAAGACTCATACTCTGACATACATTTTGGTTTTATCCCTTTGCCATTGTAATAGTCCACGACTTGGTTTGGAACTTCGGCCAAAACGCTTTTTGCTAGAGCAGCTGGGGATGCCTGCAGGAAATGGTAGAAAACACAAGAGTTAACCTGTCCCCGTGCTACCAGTGCCATGGCTTTCAGAGGCAATGGATGAGATCAAGGTAGGAAGCATGGTACAGGAATGGAAGGCAAAAAAGACTCAAAGCCAATGGTGCTATTGCTGGAAGCTCAGTTTGTGAGTCAGCTGGGGCTTGAGGGGCAGCTGCCTGAAAGTACACTAAAGCCACAAGTGCTCTGCATGTGCCTCGGTCCATTTGGCCTCTTTTGTGTTGAAGGTAACTGAACTTCCCTGCTCCCTGGGAGAGCACCATGTCACAATGAGAAGTGCTGGGCAGACTTCACTTGTCAGGACTCAGTGAGGGCATCTGCAGAGCTTGAAGCTGAACATGAATAGACACCACTGGAAAAGAGAGGCCTTCATCACCTTTCTGTTATTTGTATCTGGCATCTGGCATGGTGTTTTAATGGCTGGGGAAGTTTTTAATTCAACAAAAAATATTTTTGTTTTCACTGGAATGAAACCACAGCCATGAGAAAGCTTCAATCCCAGGCTTTGTGGAGGCTTCAAAGCTCTTCCCGTGATGTAGAAATGGTGGATGTCAACCAGACTTAAGAACTGATGACCATGATCTCTGGATCATGTGTAATCCACACATCTGGAAACTGTGCCAACACTCATCTCTGCATCATCCTCCTGCTGTCACTTCTCTCCCTTCTGACGCCACATCCACACGTTCTGAAGGAAAGGTCAGCCCTTCAGAACAGGCTAGCCAGGGCCCAGCTGCACAGCTGAATCACTGCTGCTTGAGGAGTCAGCTGTGCTTCGAGCTCCTTGGCAGTGTCCATGTGAAGTAAAAGCCTTTCACTGAGGCTCACGCTAACACATTTCCTGTGCCCACAGGCTGTGTGTGGCCCAACGCAGAGTTGCCCTGGGCTAGCTGGGTTGACTCCACACTTCAGTCTGAACGTGGGACAACCGTTGCATTATAGAGTTTCATCACGCCAGTGATGTCTGTTGGTCCTGGGGCTCTTTCTAGGAGGAAGTTATCCCAAAATTTGGGTTAGGGCGTCTTCCTGTCTGATGCTTCAGGCCACCTGCACCATACGTACTTCTGTGGTGGTAAAGTGCTCTCACTTCTAGACCAGATGGTGCAAAGCAGCATTTGTATAAGTAAGAATCAGACCCAGAAACTTCTGAGCTAAAACCCAGCCCCAGTTCAGTAGTGCTGTGTAAGAGTTACCTTTGCTGGGTTTTTAGCACAGAACATACATTAATGTTTAACTGTAATGTTTTTTTCCATTATTTAACTGCTATGTTTGAAGAGCATCCTAGCAATAAACACCTCAAGTTGAATAGTTTTCAACTGATGGCTTATACACAACAATCAGACCAGCCAGCAGCAGGACAATAATCCCCTATGATGATAATTGTTGTATATTACAAATGACTGTTGACTCAGTTCTATAGCTTCACAATGCTTAATCTTTAATTACAATGCACAGTGCAAAACATTGCTCCTTGCAGTGGTTGAGCTGTGCTTTCCATACTCATCTGTGATGTATGTGTTATTAAGTCACAGTTGCTAGCTTTTATGATTAAATACAATGCAGAGTGGAATACAGTCTACCTGGGGGATCAGATTTGTGCATAGTAAATATATCATGCATCCTAAAAGCAGTGAATTTCAGCTCTTAAAACATGACTGTGAATGAACAGAGACAGGTGATTTTCTTCAGCTACATTTCAGTGACTGTGAGCATCACTGTTCTGCAGCTTCAGGAGAAGGGTACTCATGTTGCTGGAGTGGTGGCAATTATAGAGAGAAGAAATTCACTTGGGTTCAGGGAAAATATTTTCCCTTTGTTATGTTCCCCTGTAATGAATTGCTTATGTCACCCACTGTACAATGGGACGGTTTTTAAACAGTAATGGTTACCTTGATTTTATCATGCCTTTGCAACTCCAGGATTTGCCAAGAATGACTACAATTGGTACTATTATTTTGATGGCTTCCAACATACTCCTTAAAAAGAGAGTCAAAAAGGTGAGGCACTTTACTGAAGTACTCCTGATACACTACATCGTGTGGGAGATTAAACCTCTACAATAAATACTTCTGTCTACACTGGATCTTGAGCCAGTAAAATATTGAAGCAGGTATAAGGTTTTAGGCATGTGAGTAATTGTAACTAATTGAAATAAGTTAAATGCCTTTATAAGTGCTATGCAGGATCGGAACCTTCTCTGAAGTCAAACCTATAAAATAAAAGGGGTTCACTCTACAGGTTATTTTTACAACTTCCCTTTCCCTCCTTTCGATTGTCTCACAGGGCCAGCTTTTAGATATATTATTTTTGACCTTCTTGGAGAGATACAAGTTTTTGAGTTCTAAGCGGACCTGAGAATTGAAGGAATGGAAAAAAACATTGTTTGGGTTGAGTCCAAATAAGTTTTGGTTTAGCGTTCCAGCAAAACAAAAAATAATTGCTCACAAATAACATTTTCTTCTCTCCTTCCGTCAGTAGTGGAGGTAATATGGATTTAGGCATAAATAAATTATTGATTTATTAGAGAAATTTATAAACCTTATACAATTTGACTGGTAGTCTTTCTAAAAAGTTCCTTTAAGGCTTTGGTTTTTTTTCACTTCATAGTTGAACATCCTCAATACCAAAACTAAACGCAAGACACACTGACAAAAGGCAGGTGTTTTTCAACTAAATAAATCTTTTACTTAAAGCTGTTAAATGTAATATGCTGATTTATGGTAATTCTTGTGTGTGATCAGAATTGATCTGACAAAAATCTCCCAAATGGGTTAAATCCTCATTTTCCAGGGGGAAAAAGAAAATAAGTTTGAATCAAAACATCACACTCATTTCTACCATGAAAAATTACTTCACTAGTAGATGCAAAAGGCACGGTCTTTTGTTTGCGCTCTGGATAAGTAAGCAAGAGAGCTGTGAATGTCACTGTGTTCAGAGAGAGAGATTATTTGGGATATGACAATAAAGAAATTCAAACAGAAGTGGCTATTGTTAAGGGCACTCATCCATTACACTGACATTTGTTGAAGTGCTGAAAGATCACAATGAACAGACTAAATATCAAGTTACATAAGATATATTGACTTTTCTGATTTAGCAAATACATGGTCTGTCTCTGTATCTGTTTATCACTGCTGCTGAGAGGAAGGGGGAAAGAAATATCACTATTTAACAAGAGCAATAAATTTTTAAGATTATGATCCTGTCCCTCTACTGGGGAAGTTGATCTAAACCAACTAAAAATAACCCATGCTCGCCATTTGACCAATGCTAGCAATTAAAATCACACATAGAATCACTCACTAGTTAACACCAGGGGCACACTATATTCAGTGCCCAGAGCTACAACTGTCAGTGTTAATCTACTCAATCAAGGATGATTTCAACTCTGTTACAAAATCACAAAGTGAAACCAAAAATAACAAAAGCAGCTGGCTTTGCCAGCTCCTTGTAGAAATGTATTTTCAACTGTTTGAATGTAGGTCTAGCTCTTGTGCAGAAATAACTTGCCCCTCAACACTTCCACAACAGACTGCAGTGCAGCACCACGCGCTGGTGATCATCTGAGGAAGGAGAACTGTGGGCTACGAGCGGGTCCTGCTCATGCTTCGTGCCAGCAGACAGGGCACTGAGTGGCACCATCAACACAGAAATGTATGTCTCTCCAGTTCAGTGGCAAATCTGCAGCCCTTTGGCACGGTGTCACCAGGCTTATAACACAAGGTGAGTCTGACCTGCTACGAGGATCCTTCTTTACATAAAGGTGGAGGGAAAAGAGGAGCAAGACTGTTTCTCTTACTCCTCAATAGGGTTTGTGAAAGTAAAACATGTGTCTAGATCTAAGACAAATACGGCAAGATTTTATTTTGAAGAGAGAAAACAGAACAACTCTTGGGAAGAGGAAAATAAAATGAAGGTGTTTCGGAAGTAGCAAAAAGAAAAAAGTCTCCTGTGGGAACAAAAAGCCTAGAAAAAGTGAAGAAATGTAAGCACTGCAAACCCACAGGCAGAGCTAAACCAAACCAGAACTGAAAACTATTGTGTGACAAACCCAGATCTAAGAATCGGTAGTGTACGAGAGCAGATTGGAAAGGGGAATCTCATGAGGAGAATGAGTCAGCTATGCTGTGCAGTAAAGACATTTCAAATCAAATATCGAGGAAGTCCTTGCTAGACATGGGTGAGCAAAAAGCACTCCGGAGAACCACTTAACTGACAGAAGGAATGAAGGGAAGGAAAGGAGAGAAAGATGGAAAAACAGAGTGAGAGGGATGTGATCGATATCGCAGAGAAACAAAACGGCCATTTCACGCCTTCGTAAGGAGGAAAAGGCCCCTGAAAAACCCAACTGTGTGGGAAAACTCCTTCTGTGGGTGAGCACTCTCTCTACTCAGCTGCTGAAAAAGGCCCTGAGACAGATGCTGCAATGTAGGTCAGGTGAATGAGGAGTAAAGTACACAGCCAAAGGATTATTTCCAATTTTGCAATTTAATGCTGGGTCTTTTCCTTCCTCTCTTTCAGTCTCCTACATCACGACAGTCTCAGACAGGAAAAGGTGGCTGAGGGCACAGGGAGGATCTTAGTAACAGCACTTCCTTGGATTTGTTCACGTACAGAATTTGCATGAAGGGTCTGGAGGCACCCAGGGTGCTGTGGGTGGCTAGTCCTGCCGTTGAAAACCTAGGGACCTACATTGCAATAAGGAAACAGCCTCCTGGGGAACACTGTGATGACAAACCCACAGCCATTTCAGCTGCCTGTGGAAATGAAGGGATGGAAAGCAGAATACAGGAGACCTAATAGGACAGATGCAAAGAGAATGGAAAAGAGACACCAGGAAAAACAAGTTAGGGAGGGCAACCAAACTAAAATCAGGGTGAAAATGGAGGTAAGGCCTGGCACCACAAGAAGAACATGGACTCTGCCCCATCTCTTTTTTCCCCACCCTCCCCATCTCACTAATGGAGCACGTTTCATTCTGTATTCATTCATTTCTCTGTTTCTGACACAATAATGCCTTAGGTTTACTAAAAACTTCATGCCCGTCCAAAGTTAGGCCCAGCCCCAGGGAGACTGTTCCCTACACGTAATACACATTCACCCTTTTGTGGAATGGATGGAAAAGTCAGCTTACATGTTTGAAGTTCCTAAATGGCACAAACTGGACGATGTCTCGAAGCACAGGCTCGCCCTTGGGAGACCTCAGGATCCCATCATCACCATCCAGCATCTGCATGTCACTAAAATCGGCGTTCCCCACCCCGACGATGATGACGGACATGGGAAGGTGCGAGGCGTGAACAATGGCCTCCCTGGTGTCAGCCATGTCTGTTATGACGCCATCCGTCAGAATCAGCAAGATGAAATATTGCTGAAGTTGTTGGGCAAGAAATAAAAAATTATATCATTAGTTAATCTTCCAAAGCTGCTTGCCCTTTTCCAGTACACAAGTGTTTCTGCTAACTCACTCCTACACTTTTTTAAATAGAAAACCTTTATAATGACTCAAAGGTTAAGTGTGTTTCCCATCCAAACGTCTCAGATGCTAATTTCTCCTATTCTGGAGTTTAGCTGTAGTTCAGGTAATTTCCAGGAGCTGGAAGGAGAGGAGGGATGCACAGTGTAAACAAAGTGGTGTCTATCCGCTAGGGCTGGGAGAGTCAGGACTTTGGCTGGGAAGTCTGGAATAGTTCTGAGATCCTCTCTAGCCCTGTTTTCCATCTGCTGCACAATCACTTCTGCTGACAGTTTCTGATTACATTTTTTTTCCCTGTGGGAACCAGTGGGAGGCAGGAAGGAATGGGGTACTGAAGCGTTACAAGCCTGTAGCAGGGCTGTCACGGAGGGTACGGCAGCACTTTGCCAGCGGGCGAGTGGGATGGGCGCAGCCATCTGCAACAGGAGGGTGACCCACTGCTGCCTGGGGAGGAGCCCCACACCACAGCACTGCTGAACTCTGCAGAGTAACGGGATCCCTGAGGTGAGGAAGGACGCGTGTAGGGAGGAAAGTATCGATCTTCAAACACTTTGTACAGAACCCCAAAGGGAGGTTTTCTCGTTCTCTAAAGGAGAACAAGCAATTCTGTGCGCTTGTCGTTTCTTCCCCAAAACTCTGAAGCTCACTGAACTGGGATCATGGGCTATGACATTTCTTCACTTGGTAATGGGGAAGAGTGACTCTTACTTGGATCCTTTATGAATCGTTAGGCAGCTGGACTCATCCAACAAATGTGCATTGATAGGAAAAATAAACAGAGCACTGAACCTGGTCACTCTGCAGGAGCAATACCAACACACTAAACATCATTAAAGTTTATGTATACACAGCTGCATAAACTCAGTTTTCTGTTCACCACCTCCTGCCATGAATAAAATAAAACACACTGGGAGAAAACTTTCTCTTGAAGACTCATCCTGTAAATTAATTTGTTTTTCAAACAGAAGGGGGGGAAGCTTAGGTTTAGAGGAATGAAACAGCTTACTCCGTGTGACATACTAGTTCAGAGGCAGCACTGGGACTAGATCGAAACCTCAGGATTTGGTAGACATGGAAATTCAGACTTAGTGATTCTGCATTTTAGGACTATCAAGACCCTGGAAACAGCAGTGGAGAGAGAATCACAAGCCCAGATTCATGAACAGAAATGCTTGGGAACTGCTGTCTTAATAGGACTTTAAAAAAGACTCAGCACATGAAGAAAGTTTAGAGAAAGCTCTAAATGATGCTGGTGATGAGATGCAGGTCACTGTATAGCTCTGTTCCTATGCACAGGCATTTTTCTTGCTGCAGAACACAAGGTCTCTCTTACAGCCTGCACTCCCACAGCACCGCTCTTGTAAACGTTTTAGACCGACTCGCTTCAATTCTCTCATTCTCCCTTTCTCCCATTCTGTCTGCAAGGCAGGAGAAAAATAAGTCTAATGCATTTCAAAGGCGTACATTTAAAACATGCTCTGTGCTTAAGTCTTTTAGCCCAAGAAATCTGTCATGGGTCTTGTATCAGACGCAGGCTAACAGACTCCTCTCCAGATTTCTAAAAGGCATGACATGTGACATGACAGCCCATGTCAGTAATAGCAAATCAAACCCCCTACCACTACAGATTTTAAGAGAATTGTTGGAAAAATACCCTAGTTGAACAAAAAAGTTGTAGTACAGCCTCTGCTAGAGACTTGAAAGTCTTGTAGAGAGAGAAAGAGACTTGTAATCTGTGTAGGGAAACACTTGAACTCATCTTCTCATATAGTCAACATTTAAGACTTGGCCCCTAAATTTTTGTAACCTTAGCAGTGCCATTTATGTTTCTACAGTCAAGAACTGGGTGTGTTACAGTAAAACAGCTTTAAAATCAGGAAACAGAACAGTGGGAGAAGAATTTAAAGTTGTGACTCTTAAAGCTATAAAGGCTAGATATGATCTTCCAGACTCAAGCTGTGTCACATAAAAACTGTAAAGGCATGATTCTCGTACATGAAAGGGCTTTGTTTTGCTGGCCTACAAGAGATCCATGACCAGACAAGAAAAATGCCCTTACCGAGGCCTCCTTGGTGTTGGTTTCCTCGGATGCTGATTTTGCCACCTTCTGGATGATAGGAGCAATGTTCGTTGGCCCATACAGCTGCAGCTTGGGAAGGCAGCTCTGATAAGCCTCCACGACACCCTGTATTCCTGGCATGAAAAGCCACACAAAAGGCAAATAAATTTGGAGCACATCACCACTACCGTGCTTGTTTCAACTGTAAATAAAGGGAGGTTCTTAATGAATAAATACAAAATATCACGGGATTAGTGAAGACTAACATCTTCAGGTAATTTCCAAGAAGCTATCTCTAGCTGCCTTGAATCTAGTTTGCAATATACAGTTCATTATACCACGATTCTCCTTCCCAGCAGTTTTTAATGTCTGCTTTGCCGCTATCAGCTTGCAATGCAATAGCTGCCACCCCTCTCAGTTCAATGTGTAATTGATCACTTCCTGATCAACTGCTAAGATTTATGCTAAAAGGACAGACACAAATGAAAAACACTTCAGCGCTTCTCTCTCCTCCTCTTCAGATAAGTATTTATTTCTGTTTATCATGCTAGTTACCAATGACTTTGCCCTTTGTACTTACAACATAGAGCTGTCAAGGAATTCAAACATCTTTTCAAATACCTGACTCCCCTGTGCTAAGAAAATAATTTTTCAGGGTGAATTTGCATAATGGCTCACAGGCTGAATTAGACTACAACCAATAGCTGTGAAATCTTGGAAGAAACAGCAGGATGCTTTGCAGTCTACAGAAAAATGAGCTTCAGTCAAGAAGTTTTGATGGAGAACTAGCTATTTTGGGCTTTTTCATTTCAGGACATATAGCCAGACCAGGGAGAACAGACTGCTGCTGACACACCTGACAGATCACAAAATGGAAATTGGTAGAAGAAGGATTTCTTGAAGTGATGCACATTAGCCTCTGCATTCAGAGCTCCCAGCTTACCAGACCTAAAGGATTAGAGGTCTAAAGTGATAGACTGAAGAGCTCTGTAAAGGATGAAATTCCTTCAATAAGATACTGAGCCAGTTTCAGTTTGCAGAGGCCAGCACACTCGTGGGGTTTTACTCAACCATGTTTACAGGACATACAGGTGTAGACTCGTTACTAACAAATCACAGGGAGCTGTAATTGCTTTACAATGGTACACCTGAACTTCCCATGAGAAAAATGGTGGAGAATGCAGTCTTCTCTCTTTATAGACAGCTGCAAACGTAACTGTCCATTGCCGTGCTCGCAGACAACACGCTCCAGTTACAGCTACGATTGGCTAAAACGGAGAGTAATGCTGATTTCAGGGACTAAATTACCTATTGCAAAATTGACCTTTTGTTAACTCTCAACTTTAAACCTGCTAAAGATTTCATTACATATACTTACTGATCTTGCATGAAAGCCTCAAAAATCTTTCTTAAGATGATGACAAGATACACTGTAGGTTTTTTCTTATGCATTGAAATAGGATAAGATAAACCTTACTACGTGCATTCCACACAGATTTCACTTGGTTCATGTCAGAAAGTTCCCTCCATCTTGGAAAGACACATGTTCTAGAAACAGAATTTCTTGTTCACTGTTTCAGATTAATATTTTTTAGAAATATCTACTGTCCTCATATATCCAAATTTGACAGGATATCTGAGTGGCTTGCTTTGTAGCTTAATTTTTTTTGACTCCTTATTTTAGGGAGAGTCAATGTGCATTTTTCTTCATAATTCAACTCTACATTTTTTATTGGATTCCGCTGTCAATCACTCTGATGATTACAGTGTATGCATATAAATATGGGTTTAGATGCATGTAAAATGCATACATGTGTAGAAGCATTCATTCAGGTTAGAGGATGTCACTTTCTTCCTCAGACAATAAAGATTAAATACTAAGTAGTACACTATAAATATAGTATACCATAAATATACTAAATATAGGGCTATAACATGTTCAAGAATGGAAATGGTAACAGGGGAAAAAGGTAACAATATCCATATTTTAGGAATTCCAGCGATCTTCATATCAATACACAGTCCTTATTCAATGTAGCGTGATGCTTCACACTACCTTGTGCCAGCAAAAGCTCACTGCTTCCACAAAGAAATGGATTTCATTTCTCAAAAGCAAATTAGACATATACTTTTTCTACTGGATCTAATCTCTTGTTTCTTGGTTTAAAGCAGGATGCTCTTCTTTATTTTCTGGCAAGTATGCTAAATATTACAAGGAAAAATAGTGTGGGCACTAAGCACTTTATCTCCTTCTCACTCCTGCATCCTTTCTCCACATGACATCTGGTGTTACTGCTCTCTATCACCCGATGCAGTGAGAGCATCTAGAAAACATCACAGAACAACTGGTGGTAGGAACCAAACAAGCATCCATGACAGGCAGGTGCTGAGCACGCTGCAGCAGATCATTAGACACCACATTTTCTGATCTGTCTCCTATTCTTTCCTTTCATCCAGATGGATATTATTTTTAATGGTGTCATTTAGGACAAAGAAGTGCTTTTGTATCTTGTAGATGGACGTGCAAGTGCTGCAAAATTTCTTCCTTGGCCTTCTTTCATGCTGCAACCATCTTTTGGTCGTCTTAGTTTTAAAACTCCTTTTAGATGACGGGTTAACTTATCAGATAACTGAGTCTTATGCAAAGAATCAAATAAAAGCTAAATACATAACAAACATTAAATGACATAAGCCAATGCAAAGCTCATAGAGCAGCCCCTTCCATATTTTTTTTTAACCTCCTTTCATTTCTTGCAGAGGGCCTGTCTCTACCCTCTGACCTGCTGCGGGCACTACACGGATGAGACAGCCTTTTCAAGTACCAATCAATACAAATCATTCTGTAGCAATGTTGGCGTGATAAAAGAATTAGCCTTGGACTCAAAAGAGGCAGCAAAAGGGGAAGAAGAATTGTGTTCTTCATACTGCATAGAGTGCTAAGGCTCTTTGTTTTTCTTCTTTTTTTTTTTTCTTCCCCCCCCCGAAATATGCAGAAGGTCAAAAACATCCTGCATTTAGACTGGGAAACAAAGCTACATCCGAACACTACGTGCATCATATGTTATCACCTAATTCTGACTGTTATTGATGGTGATGTTTTAAACAGATCCAGCCCTTTGTAGATGCCAATATGTCTGGGTTCAGAAGCAGGCAAGCTACCCACATTTTAAAATATGATGGTCCAGACAAAATTCTGTCTGTTCTGCTGCCCCACCTCAACCTCCCCACTCTCAGTGTGACTAAAATCTCCACTTTAAGCTGGCTCAGAAGATTACAGGCACATCTAGATGCATACACATAATTTCAGCTTCTTTTAACTCCATAAAAGCAATGTAAAAAGCTGTATGAACACATCAAGCAGCTGTAGGACTTATGCCCAATTACATTCCAAGCACATGACCTGCAGAGGTTGGGGCAGTCCAACAATCCAAGCACAACAACAAAGCGAGAGTGCTCACTGAACCGAGAGCAGAGGTCTTGCATTTAAGATGCATGAACTCTGAGTTCTTTCAATGTTTCTTTCCTTTGCATTGCTTGTCCTCTCATCTTTTCCTCACTTCATTTCTTGGCATCTTAAATCTCGTCCTGAACATATTCCACTGACTATGCCTGAAAGCAAGCCTGAGAAGGGCTGAATGGAGCAGCTAGAAAATTGAACAAGAAAAGCATCCTGAAAGACCAAATTTGGTGTTTGGAAGGTAGCAGAAGGATAAGAAAGAACAACAACCTGTGGGTTTTAGACAGCAATGATCATCTGACCAAGACTCAAATAAGTGTTAGTCTGCGATTATTTGTTGACTGACTGGAGATTGTTGTCCCATTATTTTCACCTTTTACAAAATCTGTGAATTGTGGCAGAAGATTCTGGAAAGACAGCATCAGTCACTGCAGACCTCGCCTAAAAATACAAGCGATACAGCAAGATCAGCTTTAATCTGGCCTCTGACTACCGAGGATTAGTGCCTGTTGCTGGAACACACCAAGATCTCACACTGCCATGGAAGCACGCTGCCTTCTGCCCCTCTGTCCTCAGCTGCTGCCCTGACCCTCTGCCGCTGGCCACCGCGGGGCTGACTTGCCAGCAGGGTGCTATTGCTGTAGGTCTGGCCAGAGAACTGGCTCTGCACGGGGGGAGCCTTTGACCACAGAAGTGCCCAGTCTGCTTTTGCATGTCCTGTCCTTCTGAGCTGCACAAACTGTGACGTTGCTGTAGCTGAAGATCTGGAATGAATCTAGAAAACATGGCTTTAGTTTTCAGAAATGCCAGTGATCTGGAGAAGTTCAAGTGCTGAATGTCCATTGTGGTGTACTTCCAAAGAGACATGTTTTTGAGGAAACTAATACGTGGCATTTCCTAAGGTTTCTAAAGCTAAGCCTGGTGGCTTGGAGACTATCAGGTTTTGAAACTCCCAGCTGCTTTCTCTAAAAAACACTCCAAACAATATGCAGGAGCGCAATAAGAAATACAAGCTCATTTTGCACACAGCAGAAATACAGCAGCCTGTCCTAATGTGAGTGTTACCTGCACATTCTGGGTTGTCTTCATTGAAATTGATTGCAAAATCATGAGAGACCTGTGGATAAATGGAAAGAAAAGTGTAGTCAGAAAAATTATTCCAAGAGGACTTGTGGTTAAACACACTTCACATTCTTCCTGCGTTAAACCAGAGATCTTTCAAGATTTCAGCCATTAAGTGTGAAATACAGTCCCAGCTGGAACATCCTACAGGAACAAAATAACAGAACTGGAATCAAGCTTGTCAATAACAACAACAAAATCAAGAGAAAACAGCACAAAGAAACCCCACCCAAGTACATAAGAAATCACATCAAAATGGTGTCAGGATTGGGCTGTCAGTGCCAGGCACAGAAGAGGGATCTATTGCTGAGGAGATTTAAATGCCAGCTCTCTCTAGCTCAGCATCTCAGATTGCAGGAGAGCGAAAGCAGGTTGTGATACAGCCCTGACAGCACAATCTCAGCCCCCTCCATTCCCACGGGTGAACAGTTCCTTATTTGAAGGGCATGGGATTACTGGGTAAATAATTTATTCTCCAATGAGATCATGGCAGTCACCCAGACCCACTGTGAAATAAGAATGTATGAAATATAAGGAGTCTAAGCTGGTTAAGATTAGGAGCTGGGGGTGTTCAGCCTGGAGGAGGCTGAGGGGAGACCTTATCACTCTCTACAACGACCTGAAGGGAGGCTGTAGAGAGGCAGGGTCGGTCTCTTCTCCCAAGTCACAGGCAATAGGACAAGAGGAAATGGCCTCAAGTTGCGCCAGGGGAGGTTCAGGTTGGATATCAGGAAAATTTTTTACACTGAAAAGGCTATTAAGCATTGGAGTGGGTTCCCAGGGAAGTGGCTGAGGCACCATCCCTGGAGGTATGTAAAAGGCAGGTTGACATAGTGCTCAGTGACATAGTTTAGCGATGGGTTGTTGTGTTTTATCAGAGTTAGGTTGATGGTTGGACTAGATGATCTCAAAGGTCCCTTCCAACCTGGACAATTCTATGATTCATGAAGGCATTAATACAGCTAACTTCAAGTGCACACCTTTGAGACTTGTCTGTAGGACCTTCAGAAGTGCCAACAGCCCTAGTCCTATGGAAAGCAGTGTGTGTACTCCCTGGATTATTTGCAGAAAGAGACTTATTTCTGTTGCTGTTACACCTGCTAGTTTAGATGACTTCACAGCACAGAAACTGGTCTATAAATAACAGACCCATAGATCAAACGTGTGATTACAGAGAAGCTTTTGTAAAGGTGAAGCGGTAGAAATTGTCTAATTACTGCCAACTAATTTCCAATAGAGAAATCAAATTTCCCCATCATATGCTGGCCTTGCTCACCACAGTGATGCCTACCATTACCTATTATGAGGTTGGATAAAGAAGGATATCTACCATGATGGGAAAGGACTGAAGAAAACAATCACTGAGGAGTCTGCAGCTCAGCCCAGCCAGGAGTCTGCTATCTCTACACCGAGCATTAACTGCCTCTTACAGAGGATTTTACAGGGGCCTTTCAGGCTACCCTAGTCAGCCATGGAAAATAATGTAGAGAATCATGATCTAAGTTCCTCACTGAGCAGACACAGAAGAGCAGGGCTGTCAGACACACTTTAGAGGTGCTCCAGAGCCCTTCTGTCTGCCTGCTCTTTAGCCCCTTGGCACACTTTGCCCAGCTGGTATCTGCCAGCCTCATGCCCAGCTGCAGGCTAAAGGTAATTGCATCTGTCAAGAGGGGTTATGTGAGTTTTCACTCCCTGATGATTTTTTTGTTGTTCAATAGCCTTTCTTCTTCCTTGAGGCTTTCTGTATTTTGTGTTAATGGCATCTCAAGAGTAACAAGGATGGCGATGCATGTTTATGTATTACAGGCTGATTCTTCCAATGCTGCTTTGTCACTGATTTTACTTCTTTATTCCAAATGCATTTGGAATTATAGCAATTATTTTCAAGAGCTATGAATACAGTATTTTAATTGTATTTTAATCTCCCGTGCAAGCATGGGCTGGATGCTTTTGTTGACTTCTTTCGGGATGACACTATACAAAATATTTATCTCACTCAGGGCTCTGGTACTCAGGCAATTATTTAAGAAAGCTGCAGACTACAGTTCAGGCCAATAGGAAAGCCCGAGCCTAGTAAGTGTTCCAAAATATAATACTGAGCAATGGCTGCTGCTCTCTCAGAACAAGTGCCCCTCATATGTTGTTCTCCTGATTCACAAAGAACAGCATCCTGAAGGTAGGACAGGAAACACAATGAATGTGGGAGCATTGGGTTGTTTCCTATGCTCCGTGAACAATACATCACAATTTAAGCTAGACTAAAGTACAATGTGAGGGAGAGAAGTACTTTGAGCAGTTCAGTAATGGTTCACAAACAGGAAATCACCGCCCGAGGCAAGCCAACAGCAGATATTTTTAGAGCAGAGCTTCTCCAAATGCTCCGAACTCCTTCTCCACTCAGGTGAGCAAAGCCAGCCGTGCTTCAGCCTGCCTCTGTGCTGTCTCCCTTGTGGTGGCAGAACCACGACTGTGTAACAGATCCTGGATTACATTTCCAATATGTAGCTGACCCCCTACTCAGCCCTCCTCCTTTCTCTTAACATCAGTCCATAAAGGGAAAGAAGAGAGAAATTCTGGACTGCAGAGGTGATTACATACGGTCAGTGTGGCATTACCTGATGCCACTGGAAGCCTCTAACTAAGTACGTTTACTTGCACTCAGCTGTGTATTGATCTTTGCCCTCTGCAGGACTCCAGATAAATTATTTAGCAGATACCATAATGGATGTGGGATTACTAAAACACAGCTGTCCAGGAACTTCCTGCACCAGGAATGTATTATTTCTCAGGTACTTTCTTCAAGGTTTACAAGCAGCAAAATAAGTAGCTCTTGTGTACGTTGCAATGTAGATTACAACAGCAGCATTCCTGAGGATACAGCAACTAAAAAACGGTCTAAAATGTCTTTGCTACGGCAAATTATAACAAAATGTTTTTTAACACTGTAAAATGCCTCCGTTGTCTGTACATACAGAGGGACAAGCACCTGCATACCCAAAGGCAGTTGTCCATCACTGTGATGGCACCCATGAGACTACTGCAGAAATCATAACCATACTTCCACAGGCTTATGACTTAGTAAAAACGTCACCTTCATAGCAGGTAACTTATTTCCCTTATGTTGAGATGTAATGAAATTCACCCTCAGAGCACGGTCCTTGTTGAATAGGTTTCTAACTAAGGCTGAAAGGAAAGGATAATTTACTAATTCATGAGAATTTTTGAGAATTCTTTAATAAAAAGGAAGTCTCTAGACTCAGAAACCTCAAAACACAAACAAAATACACTACATTGGAATCTGACAAAAAAAAAAAAATCCCCCAAAATCATAAAGCAAATTGCTGGAAAGCAATTTGAACTACACAAACGCATTTTATTTAAGTTGCATCAAAACTTTTATTCTATTTTGGTCTCCGTATTTTTTAAACCCCTTGTACTCTGACTGAACTTTGTTTCTTTTTTAAATAAAAAACTGCTTTGACTCAGAAAACAAGTTTTTCAATTCATTTTACAAATGCTGAATATGGATACCTCAATTCTGAAAATCAGTAATCTTCCTTCCCCCCCCCCCCCCCCCAGATTGTTGAGCTCAATTAAATTAACCTCCCTGTCCTAAATATTTCCAACTTTCCAGAAACCTCTCCAGTGATGGTGCTGGAACTACCTGACAAATAATCTGACAAATTCAGCCATGTTTAGGAACGCTTTCTTACTGATGTAAATAAAGACTGTCAAAATTCCACAAACAATAGATGCATACAAGTGTACATGCTGCAATGCACAATGTTGAGCATCTATCTGGGAATAAATTGAATACTATTAAGCCACTGCCAGTCTGAAAATTAAATCTGGAATGCCTGCATATTTTGCAAAAGCTTAAGACTAACAAATTTAAAAAACCATTGCTCAAAAGCTATTATTTTCAGAATGCTCATTAATCAAATAGTTTGGGAGCTGGACAGCTTGTGTCTCTGGCTAAGACCACACTGTAAACATTTCTGCTTGGCAAAGCTTGGCCATTTATTTTCCTTTGTACTTGATTTTTGAACATGCTGCCCAGTTTCCATGTCTAAATCCAGGTTATATGGACAAGGTGACAAACAGTGTTTATTCCCTGTGGTCTGTTACACATCCTTGTGTTGGCTTTTTTTTGGTCAGGTTTGCATATATTTTTGCCCTCAAGCTCCTGCGAAGCGCAGGAATCGCAAAGGCCCCAGCACTCTTCAAGTCCCTCACCTTTCCAGCAAACCAGCCAGTGCAGGTTAGGGTCACAAAGATGCTGTACTCCTCCTGTAATTGCAGTGAGGTTCTCTCCAGCAACTCCTTCCAGCACCAGCAGTGAATAAAGCTTTGATTAAAAATGTAGAATTAACCAGGACTGTCTCAAAACAAGCTGCGCGTTGTTTCATACCTATCGAGGGGTCAGCCTGCAACTCTTCTTCAGAAAAAACCCACTTAGTTATTGACAATACAGCTGTCATGGGGCTGGCACAATTCTAACTTTCCTTTCATTTAACAGCAAGTTTTGTGCTCTGCATGGTTCTTCAGCTCCTTTGAGTTCTGCTGGCTTAGAAACTGGTCTGTGTGGTTCAACTTTCCTTCCTCCTCTTCACTGTGACCTTTTTCAGCAGTCTCTAAGTCCAGATTCTCTGCCACCTCTTCACTTTACATCAGACTTTTCCGATTCTTCCTCTCGTTACAAAAAAAAGAGAAGTGATGGGTTGGAGACAGTGCTGTGGAATAACCAGAAATGTTCTGCAAGTTTCATTTGTTAGAAACTCAAGTAGGGAATATTGCTCTCAGAGGTTTACTTAGATCAAGGAGCAGGGCAATGTAATTGTCAGGGCGTGGGGAAAAAAGCTCATATTGCTGAATATTGGATGAAAGATCCCCAGACTGATGAGGAACATTATATATGGCATGTCTTGCTTCTTTCACTCCCACAGATTCCTTATGCCACTAAGAAACTGCTGTTTTTCTGTGAACAGCTGAAGTGTTTCATTTGGAGCTGATATGAGGGAAAATAAAGTCAGCATAACATAGTGGTGTGCTCTTGAAATGGAAAATATATGCTTTCCTGTAGAAAGCATATATAAAACTATGTTTTTAAAGGGGTGCTCTCTGAAAAGATTAATGAAGAGCCTGCAGAGGTAGATACTGCCACTGTTCCGAAACACTAATGTAAAGTACAGGGTCTATTTTCCATGGGGAATAATAGCTGGCAGCAAACATTGCTTTTCTTGTAGAACGTAGAAGGATGTGAGGACACTGGACTCTCACTAAATGGACGGGTGGATACTGCTCTCCAACACCCATCCCAGGCTATTGGCAGGAGCTCAAGCCAGCATGAAACCAAGGCACTGGTTTGATGTAACACCACAAATGGACACCTTTTTCCCATGTGGTCTAGTGCACCAAGGAAACCTTGGCAAAAAGATGTGAAGCTTGTGGCCAGTCTGAAAGCAGCAGCCTTCAGCTGGTCCTAAATAACAATGGGTACTTGTCATCCTTGGTTCATGCTGAATCTACATTTTGGGACTGAGCATGATGTAAGTTAGATCTGAATCCACTGGACCCACTTTGCCTACTGTTTTCATCAGACTGCTTATCTGTGGCCTTCCCTCACTGTGTTATTGCCATTCATACATTGGTCAGCTTTCATTTAGACTTTTAAAGAAGTGATGTTACTTCAGCTGTGTGGAGGCTCTCATGGTTACTTAGAAACCCTCGGCAGCAGGAGTCATTTCTTCCAGAGCTCTAGCAATTTGCTTTCTACTGGAAGAAATAAAAGGGCAGAGACCTAGTGTGAAGAGACCAACGTGCTAAGAGCAGTTTAGATCATCTCATCAGGACTGAAGACTTGAAAGCAGGCACTCTACATTAAAATGAAAAGCTATTTTACCCACATGATGGGACCAGAATTTAGAAGCTCTTGTAATGATTTAACCTAAATTTGAAGATGTGAATTATGACAGGTATGACACAGTCCATACGAGTATCACAGTGAGGGACTGAACAATAGCACAGATGACAGTTAATTCCTAGTCCAGTTCCAGTTGGATGTGCCCATGACAGACACCAAGCTAATTATTTGTCCCCATCTGTTTTACAGAAGGGCTAGTCCTCCTGCAACGTGGTTCTTCTCTTCTTCGAAGTTTTATTACATTGGTCAGCTGATACATAATTTTATATTTCTCATTTTCTGTCACAATTTTCCATAATGTAGATGAACAATGTTTTTTCTGGCCTTCACTTGCATCTCTGTTTACTTTGGGACTTGTTTTGTTTACTCATATATATGTAATCCACAAGTACTCCTATCTTCTTAAGTTTACCCTTACTTTGCCCGAACTTCTCAAAATCTGAAGGTCTGATATATCCGTTTTCTTGCTTTGAGGTTAGTAACATATGGACTTTTCAGGGCAGCTCATGCTATTGGGCAAGGCCATTTATCCATGCGTGGGCTACTAAGTTCAACTCAATTCTTCTGTGTTAAGAGTACTTGTCAGGAAATTATCCAAACACCAGTTCTGCCAAAGCGGAAGATCAATTGGTGTTGGTGATTGTAGGAACATCTGGTTACAAAGTCCCCCTGAAATCAGTTTCTGGCAAGATGTGTTTTTCAGCTGACACCTGAGATGTACTCACATTCCGGTGAAGAGGCTGTTGTTTCTTGGGACCGACCAAACTGGTATGTTGCCAATGTGCTCATGTGAGCCAAGGCATCAATGCCACTAGCTGATTATTTTGGCTGAGAAAGAAGCAGTCTTGTGCTGTGAATTTTCTTCTACTGTCATCACCAGCAAACCAGTGAAAATACTTCTGCCAGCACAGTAACATCTTCCTTCAAGTAGTCCTTAGATAGGTATGGCTCTCTGCAGCTGAAGGAATTGTAAGTTTTCTGCCATGCAATGATGGTCACCTTGCAGATGATGGAACCAGCCCTTGGCACACCACCAGGCGGGTACTTTTGTTTAGGACAATCACAACAGTACGTGGCATTGCCAATGATGGCTAGTACTGGGCTTGAAAGAGTAAATCGGTTGTGATGTACAGTCCAACTCATCCAGTCAACACTGCTACACAGACACAGGTAGAGACATACATGTTGGTGGCAGCAGGGTGGACATTTGAGGAGTACCTATTGTGTTTCACTAATGTGTTTGATGGTAGAGGCTGCTCAGTATGTTAATTTTCCAAAACACTCCCCCTGATATAGCAGAGATGGTTGTCAGCTGCTGAAGTTGGAACAGATACACAACAGACACAGATGTTCTGTGTACATTTTACCACATTAGAATCTGTATCAAAATTCTGGAAGCCATCTCTGATTTTGGAAAACATTAGCACTGGTGTTACTTTTCAGGAGCAGAGCACTGCAAAAGACCTTGTCAACCACTTTTTTATAACAATGCTTTTTAGTTTAGAAGGCAATGTTGTTAAGACTTACCTTAGACTGCCCTTTGTGAGACGCGTATCAAATTTGCTTTACAACACTACTGTTATTATGCAGGTATCAAGCCTACAAGCTGTGAGGAACACACTGGTGCCCTTTGCAGCTGCCGATTCATGCTTTACAACCCCTCTCTACACAGGACTATTTTCACCTGGCCAGTCTTCACCTCCCTGCTGCAGCCACAGCTAAGAGACACAAGCCAGAGCAGGGGACATGGGGATACTGGATGAAGCCTGCATGTTCAGAAGTCCAATACTGTTCTTTCCCAGATAGTATCCGAGTTTCAGAATCCTCAACTAGTTTTTGCCCACACTAACTCTGCATGTGCAATGCATATGAAATATTTTGGGTGTAACTCAACTATTTTAAGTCTAACTTTGATTTCTGGTGTCAGTGAGGTACCACTGGGTGAGATGCCAGATAAAAGAAAACAAGCAGTAGGAGCTGCCATCCCTAGCCCCTACCCGGCCATTTCTCCCTTATTTTGTGTCTCATATACCAAGGAAACTAGAAAATGTTACTTATACACCTACTTTGTATTCTGGGGGTATCCTTGCTCCAAATCCAAAGGCTGGGAACATTTTGTCACTGGAAAAGAATAAAAAGAAAAGAGGAGTTTGCAAAGAGAAATGCATTTTGTTACAACAAACATTTATTCTGTAAGAACTCATCAAAAATGCAAAGCAGCACAACAGTCCAGAAATGGCTTTTAGGGCAAGAGAGTTGCATTGCAGACTAGAAGGGTAAGGAGGTGAGGAGGGGTGTGTGCTGACCAGACTGGGGAGTGATGCGGGAGATTTTTCAGGTGAACCTAGTATTTCTGGGAAGTTAAAATCATTTGGAGATTACAGGTCTGTATTCCCCACTCTTTTGTGCTACCGAGCTGCAGCATGAGGGGGAGTGGTTTCAACAGCCTGTAATAACATCTATGTCGTATAAATATGGATGTGCTCCCCTAGCTCAGGAAACAGCTGTAGAGAAGAGATGACTCTACAATTAAAAGTGTTTACAGATTTGGGTCCTTACAGTTGTCCAGGTGCAAAAGAGACTTCCTAAAGTATTCAAAAGGGGCAATTTCACACCTGCAAGCCTGCAGGTTCTGTAAAGCTTTCCACCTGCATCTGTAGTAGTTCCACTAAAACCCAAGACTATTTTAATTAGGCATATGTTGACTGATAACCCAGCAAATGCTGTGGCATGGTCAGTTTGCTTTCACTTTAGTGAGGATGCTCTATCCCAGTTAGGTCTGTAGAGAAAAAAAAAATATTATAAAAATATCCTGATTCAGAGGACCTGGAAACTTCAAGGCTGTTAATACCCTTTCAGAATGCAATAATGTCTCACACAGCCCACGTGCTGTCAAGCTGCCTCTTCCCAGATGGCAAAGTGGAAAACAACAAGCTGCAAGGAACGTCTCGTCCCTGAGTCAGCAGAGCACTTGATCGCACACTTGAGCTTAACGATTCACCCAAACATATGCTTAACTCTGAACACATCCTGGAGCCCCGCTGAAGTCACTGAACTGTGCTCCAGAGCTCTGATGAATCAAACCCCTCATAGGTTTGTCTCATTCTGCTTACAGAGTTTCAGGGCCCTTGGAAAAGATGAGTTCTTACTACCATTATTGGCACTTTCCAAGATCCCCAAGAGAGGCCAACAGCTTCAATTTTCTTCATGTAGTTCAAGACATTCCCACTCCAAGCATCAAGTGAATAATTTGCTTCCCAGACATACACAAGGAAGGTAACAGCACCCACTAAAGCAGCTGGGCTATTCTGTCTGGCACAGGCTGTGAAAGGCACCGTGGTACTTCTGATACAAGCTGAAGAAACATGGAAGGGTTTAAAAGAAAGCAGAAATAAATCCCCCCTGAACTTAAGAGTTTCCATCATGAGACAGAACTATTCACCTGGGAAATTGTGATGGTTGTCATCTGATAGCTTAGCTCTCACAACTGTTGTTCTGCTATGAAATATAGCTGCTGCATAAATCTTGGGAGCACAGTTCTCTGTGCCATATGTTCCACTGTGTGACAATGGATCTTGGAAAGGAAGACTAACGTTATTTGCATGGTAATGAAACATTTTTTCCAGGAGATACCAGAAACCAAGTAGCTGCTGACATTCGATGCTAACCACCTGCTGATAGCCTTCTCTTTGATTAAACACTCCTGGAAGTGGGGAAGCCCTTATAAATAGATGCAGGGTATTCAGGCACACACTTAGAGGGCAAGAAATAAGAAGCCATTAGAAAAGAATCTGAGGGGAGAAAAAAATCTTGTTTTACATCAATGATTAAGCATGGTCGGATCAGAAAATTAAACCCCGTGGAGCTGAAAGTTAATTGATTTTGGGCAAGAGCAAACAAATCCTAAAAAGGAATTTTATTTAGGTAGAATGTAAGTGTCTAAGTTCAATAAAGCAATCAAAAAATCTGATGTTGGCAGCAATTACCCAACCTGGGAGATGCCCAAACTCATGCAGTGCCTGCATTTGTACTGCAACGTTTCTCGAGTGCAAACAAGGGTACTTGTGTCTGCAGCTCCATCTTCTGCTCTGAAGCAATTCATAGACAGCACTAAGTGATACTTCCAGCAGCCTGGACTCCTTTCCTGGTGCTGAGACTCCCACATTCCCAGTCACAGAGGGCACAGCCTCCACTGTCACTCTGCACACAGGACATCCTACCGCTGCAGCCAGGACACCTGCCCTTATGGCTGAATCTCCTTTTCCAGCCAGTGCCAGTTACTGCTGCCCTTGCTTAGGGAAAGAGTAAAGCTTGATCACGTACGCTCTCAAGATGGGATTCCATGTGGCTGCTTTTTAGAGGGAAGTGCATGAACACTGGAGAGGAGGAGTCTACTCACACGCTTAGTACTTTCTCTTGCCTCATGCGGAATAGCTCCACGCTCTCCTTAGGAAGCTCCTAATTTTCCAGAATCTTTGGTTTCTGATTCAAGCTTCTGGGACCAAGGAATTAACTTTGATGTGATCCCAGAGACTGATCTTTAAGGCAAGAAGGGAACCTTTTTATTATCACTCATGACATCCCTTTCGTGAAAAAGATAATCATGTTATTCCCTGACCACACTACAAAATTTGTGTCTGACAGCTTTCAGAGTAAAATAAACTTTCAGTCTAAGCAATACTTTTCCTCCTATCACACCAAACAAGGTGTTTAGCTAATAGAAAGGTCTTGCTCTTTAGTAAGTGTGCAGTTTAATGGCTCAGTGATATTTTACAAAGTATCCCTCTCTAGGTTTCACATACGCCCCTCACTTTGTCCTACCAAAAAAAAACCCAGCAGCTGAGTCCGCTGTCCTCATTCTGCTTATCCTGCACTACTGAGACACAGCAGGGAAAAAGGGACTCAGAAGGGCAGCCAAGGATTCTCTCACTTCCAGGACAAGCCCTTATGGTACAGAGGTGTGACAGAGCTGCTTTACCAGACCCAGGGCTATGACGGCAGCTTGCAGCAGAAAGCAGAGCAGCTTCCCAGCTTCTGGAAGTTATGTCAAGGGTTAGGCCATCCAGGTACTGAAACTACAGTCAGAAAATTAAAAGAAGGTTTCCTCTTACCTCAAGGGTGAATTGCATGCATCAGAGACTCCAGTCCTGCTTCTAACCTGGCATTTCAGTGGGATTGGGACCTGCTCTAATGACTTTCCTCCCTTTGTAATCCAAACTCACTTGAAAGAAGAAAAGTGAGAACCAGTTTTCTTTTCCTTTGTGTTGCTTGTTTCGTCTATACCAGCCAATATGCCTGGGACTCTGGCTGAAGCCCTAGGACGTGACTATAGCCATGGTCTGTTGGTACCCTCCCTGGCACAGTGATGGCCCCTGCCAACCAGGAACAGTGCTGGGGACAGCCCTGCTTCAGACTGCTCCCAAACTGCAGTTTGGGTATCACCAGTTTGTGCTGGGAGCACGAAAGCTGAGATCCAAGGACACAGGCGGTGTCACGTCCTTGGCCTCAGGCCACATCAGGATCTCTGACTTGTTTTGTTCAAACCTAGCCAAGGAGTCCTTGACACCAGCAAGGGAAATGCCTGCACTGTCCTACTGGAGGCAGATTGCTAAAGGGACAGGGGAGAAACACAGAAGTGGAAAAAACAAGCTGGTTCTATAAAACCTGACTTCTACAAAATCAAGAGTGAAAAAGAGAATTGTGGCCTGGGAGAATCTTCACAAAATTACTCTGTCACCCCTGTTTCACAATATATATTATATTTTGGTTTACATAGGTTCCCTTGAAAATTAAAACTTGGAATATTTTTTAAAAAGCTGAAGTACTTGAAATCAAAAGACAAGAAAAGTGAGAGCATCAGACACTGACTTTTATACTTGGTTATACATGGTCCATGCAAGCATAGATGTACATGCTGCTTCTGGTACTTTTTACAGTCAAATAGATATATATTACTGAAAGATACCAAAGACTGAGCAGATAGAGGTTACACTCTAAAGGCAGAATCAGGGGGAGGGTTCAGGTTCAATGTTCATATTGGTAAATGTAAATTAAAGCAGACAGAAAGGAATTGTCAGGACTCCAAGACTGCAGTCTTCTAAACTGGAATCCAGCCTAGAGAAAAGTCCCTCAGCTATAACATAACAGACATCAGAAAACAAATCCTCAAAACATCCCATACTATCCTTTTGGAACATTGCTCAGTTTTAGTCACCCATCCTCCAAGCTACCCAGTGGAAGCAGAGGGAGCGCAATGACACATCGATACGCTCATAGGGACAGGGAGCAGAGAGCCTGCGATGCGCCCTGCTGCGCAGGCAGGAGAAGAGAGGAACAGAGCAAATAGCAAGGTTGTGTTAATCAGCAAGTGACACAGGTAACGATACCTTTCTCTGTTTCACTAGAAAGCCCAGTGTTACTGGAAGGTAAGAAATATGTTTAAAATAAAGCTAAGGAGACAAAATAAAGAACATTTTAAAATCTTGTCTCATTTATCACCGGTGCTCTCTGACATGTAGTATCATTGAAAGCTGGAGTTCAGCTCTATACTGAGAAGGATTTGCTAGTCCTAGGAGGAAAACTCAGATAAAACTCTTCCACTGGGTGAAAATAATTACTCAGACATTAGAAAGTCTTTTGCAACTTCCTCTGAAGCTGTTGGCGTAGATTACGCTAGAGATAGAGCTAGATACCCACCAGTGTGGCAATACCTGTGCTCAGAAAGGTAAGCAATAGCTGCCAGGACTGTGTTCTCTGATAATTAGTTGCTTCTTAATATCCAAATCTGGAATCTAAGTTGGAGTGAATGCAGGCGAAAAAAGGCCTAAGTCATTCTATATGCCATTTATTCATTCTGTAAGATCACATACAGCCAGTCACGTACACAGGCTGTTTGGGACTCAATTTAAGGTTGCTCATAAAAGCCCTTGGGTATGTAACTATAGATGTGCTCACCTTTAAGCTCCTGAAGTCAATGCAGCAATTTTTATGGGTGCTACTGAACTGACCTTGGAGAGCTGCAGCGTGAAAACCTGCTGGCTTTACATGGGAGCACCAGGGTGATGTGGTGGGGCTGATGATGCCGTGCTTGGGGGAAAGGAAAGAAACAGAGGGTGGGGGCTAGGGGGGAAAGAAATATTAAGGACTCGGTTTTGGTTCCAAAAGGCCAACAATCTTAAATTTACAGCTCTTTGAAATTCTTGCAAGGAATACACCTGACTAGAATCCCTGGATATTAAGCTGTCACTTACAGTTTTGGTTTTGGGTCAGATGAGAATTACCAAGGAGTTATTTTTAAAGTACTATGCTGGACATAGCAAAATCAATTACTGTGCCTTTCATTTTCAATTCCAGTCTTAAAAGAATAAAGCAGGAATCTGCTCGACTTACTTTTGCTATGACAAAACCAGATATATTTCCTCTGTTAGCAGGAATTTTTGAATTGCAAAAATAAACCAGTGTCTGTTACACATGTAATTGAAAAAAAGCATGAAGCGGGGGAGAAGGCAAGGGAGAAGACAAGGGGAGAGGAAGAGGGGAAAGGAAAAGGAGAAAACAACACATGCCACAAACAAAATAGAGTCATCTCCAGACTCAATTAAAATTGTAATCTTTCATGTTCAGGGAGTGAACTGGAAGTGTATGAGCTGAATTAAGTGTTTCTTTTCCAAAGCATATGAATGAATCATGTTCCTGAGTGTCTTACTTAGTACTTATCTGAGAAGGGCTTGATGCCAGTAAATTCTGAATCATAACAGCTTACAGGAATTAGCAGCAGGTCCAAAGAAAATACAGAAATCATTTGAAATATTTAAACATTTGGAGTTCCTTCTTTGCAAGCACAGCTAGGTAAATAAAGGACATGATCTGGATGATCAAAAAGGGCTAAATAAAAGCATTTCAGTGGAAGGGACCAGAGCCTCCCCACTTCACCCTTGGCAGTCCTGCACATCCCCCTGTGCTCCTCCAGGACAGGCCAGGCTGTGCTCCAGTTCTAACCCTGCCCCGGCCAGGCTCAGAAAGACCACCAGTTCAGCATCAGGAGTGTTTTCTCCCCCTAATCCGTACTCTCCTCAGGGGGACTGATAAACTGTCACCACGTATTCACTGTGCAGCTGTGCCTGGTTCCAGACAACCACATCTCTGGTTCTGGCCAGGCTACTGCGTGTTCAGTCAAACCTGCACTGTACCCACCAAGGCCTGGCATCCAGCCCATAATGCACAGCGATTTCTGATGGAGCAGCAGGAATGAACTGATTATCATACATCGTGGTTACAAAAGAGAGCTGGGAGCCGGCAAATCTACGGTAAATCACTGCAAGAGCTACACTGCTGGGTCTGTAGCAGAGGTGCTACACAATCATGTGCAAAACCTGACATTAAAATTCATTCGCTATCTGTAATTACAGCTCTTAGTCACCTGAGGGGAGCTGGAACCTGCTGAATACTGAGAAATAGATACTGTCATGTAATTGGGTTTCAAGAATACAAGGGAATGCCTGTCTCACCTGCGAGGGAAATAATTAATGAAGCAGGGGAATACAAATTCCCTGAAGCCAACCACCGAAAAGCATCAATTCATGAACTAACTAACAAAGATGAATCCAGGTACAATGGATTTAAACTTCCCCTTGTTAACATTAAGAGAATTGCAAAAGAAGCTCTGCAGGGTAAAATACCAAGTAAGCTCAGAAATCCATAGACTGGTGAAAGGTAAATACCCACAGAAAAAAAAATAAAAAAGGTATCAAAGCTTGGGGGAGGAGTAGGTTAAGCCAAATGAAATGGCAGTGAGATACACAGCTTGCTAGCAGGATAGCCTAATAAATGGCATACTCAGGAAGGTGAGACAAAATGTCAAGCTTCCCCACAAGATGACAAATAAATTGCAATGACCTGATTTATACCTACATGAATGACCCAATTCAGTAAAATATACCTTGAAAAGGAAACAGCACTTCATAACTGGGAATAAACCAGGGAAGGAGATGCTGCGAGAGGCTACGGCGAGTTATATTTAACTTCTTAAATCCAGGCAGTTTCCAGACAGTCCTATGTATCTTAAGGGGTTGCACGTATGTCCCTGCACCTTCCAAAACCTGAACTCTCTGGTGAATTGGCATATCTGTGGGATCACATATGGAAAACTGTACCATCTCTGAAAAGGTCACACTGACACATGCTAATCTCAGATGTTTAAAACTTGACATGACTCGAAGATGACTTGACATGACTTGAAGCCTGCGGGTAGCAGGCTGAATTCCATCGTGTATCATGCAGGTCATGAAGAACCCCAGAGTGAACAGTGGTGGGGCCAAGCCCTCTTGAAACACAAGTGGAGCTTTCAAGTTTTGGGGTGTACGGCGCTAAGCAATCACAAGAACAAAAGCTCTGCTACATATGCACATAATTTTGTTCTTTTTTTTACAAATTACAGAGGAAAGGGTTGGTCAGGGACCTTCCCCTACAAGAATTTTCTGTCAGAAAATATCTAGCTGTAAGGGGTGTGCTGAGAAGAGAGGAACACAGGGCTGTGTTGGCATATATATGCAGGGAGGTGCTGGGAGAGGAATTTCTCATCAAATGCTCTCAGGATACAAATGAGTTTTCTAGGATGAGCAGGATAAAACTGTTATAGAGATTATATTGTGATTTAATGTGACCAAATGAGCTGTTGATGTAATTTTACCAAAATCAAAATGACAGAAAAACACTATCAAAACAAGTTAGAGCAAAATTGTAAGTGAAATACACTGATGACTAAACATTCAGCTAGGCATCACTGAATATGCAGGAGGAAATGGGTTACTGCCCTCTGTTCATCTGCTAACTTGGATTATCTGATCAAGGTTAATTTCACAATAATTTGAAGGGGACAGTAATACAGTTAGTAGAACATAATTCACAAGACTTGCCTAGCTGTAACTGAGACAGTTTGACACACAAACATCCTGTTAAGATCAACTTGGGCAAAATGTGTCCACTTTCTGTAAAGGAGGAAACGTGCATGAGAAGATTTAGAAGCTGATGTCTATTTATGGACAGACAGGTTTCCAAATGGGAATAATTTGCTTCTCAGCTATTTGCTAATAACGGTGGAGTAGATGACTTGGATAGCTGTATCGCTAGCAGTGCAAGGAGGAAATTCATGCTTTTGAAACTGTGGAAATGGTTGCATTCACTAAAGATACACCAGACAGCAGGTAGCATCAGTGAAAATGGCAAGACAAATTGCCATCTCCTTAATTTGTGTTTATTTACTCATTAATACTTACTTATATACACAGATGTCTAGCCTCTACATCAATAGGTGACAGGCAATTTGAAACAAAGTTTGTAGGTTTTTATTCTTCAGAATTCTCTTCAGAAATAAATGCTGACAGAGAAATCCCAATGGCACCAGTCTGCACAGTCCCGGAGAAATGTCACCTGCTGCAGAGAACAAAGCTCTTCCTCAGAGATTTCAAGCTGAATTGGAAACTATTAAAGACTGCAGAGAAAACTCTGCAGAAGGTGCAGATCTTGATGTATCTACCAGCTGACAGAAAGCAGTAGAGGTCTCTGAAAAGCTTGTGGAGGAAGCAGTTGTTTTGCTAAGAAACTTGGAAGGGACTGCTCGTGACTGCTCTACTGACATAGGAACTGAGCTCCTGGAAGACGAGGCAAGGTCAAAGGGACACAAAGATGAAAATCTGATAAGGGAAAAGGCAGAGCTGTAAGAATTGACTGTATTTGCCCAGATAAAGGGCCTGCAGATATCTACTTACATATACACACACATATATGTGTGTGTATGTATGCACACACACAAAAGAAACTGTTAAGTCCCCTTCCCACTATAGTTGCTGTACAAAACTAATTCTCCTGGACTGATTCTTGCGGCAAAAAGTGGTGATTGCAGAAACCCCTGTGTGGCAGCAGTCTGCAAATACAGATTCTGCAAAGGCAAGATGATCTAATTGTGTCAGTCTAGGTCCTCAACAGTTAAATCCAAGGATTTTCAATCCAGTTTGGTGATGAAAAGTATTAGCAATTCCTTCTTCCCAGTGCAGTTCTAGTCCTGGGTTATCCAAACACTTCAGAACATGTTTACCCACACCTGACCTTATTGATAAACATACGCTACAAATTTGTCTGTATAGGTCAGTGTTTTCCTATTTTTCCTCCATTGCATGTCTGTGCAAATTTGGTCCTACTAAAGCATTAAATAAAAAGATTTGTGTCTTTTCCCCAGTGGTTTTTAAACTTAGATATGCAAATCAGCTTTCTTGCTTAACATCCTCTAGAAAGGTTGTTTCTGTAATTAAAGTGATAAAGAGAGATGCTTAATAATTAAGCATAGTTTTCTTTATTGATCTGCATGGGTAGATTAAATTTTAACATCTATAGCTCTACGTAGGGATTTCATGAAATATTTAATGTCGTATATAGTGACAATATTATTCTAGGCATCATTCTTTCCCCGCAGTTTTAACGAACTTCTATTACACTACTACCAGCCAAAGCAAGTTACTGCTTTTCTCTTTGTTTTTCTTTTTGTTTTTTTCTGGCAAAATTACCTCAAGGTATTTATCTCAGATGCCTCCAGCCAAGGTAATTCTCTGAGTCTTCACCCACAAACCCTGACACAGCTTCAGGAAGAATGACCCCTTCAGTAATTCTTGGGAATAAGGCTCTGTTTCATGAAGCAGACTGCAAGGTGTAAACTCTGGGATCTCTTTTCCACTTAAAGCCTCAATCCAAACCACATCATTCAAGCACCTACTGATCTCTGTGTCTGGGACCAACCACACTGATTTACATGTGACTTCCCCAACACCTACAGCGTTACACACACCTTGTGCCCTTCCTCCTCTCTCCCTGCCCTCTGCTGGGTACCTTAGCAAATGCGTTTCTGGGACAGCTCATCTGACTGCTCTTAAGTTTTTTCCTTTCTTAGATCTACACTGAAAAGCATGTGCTGCGCTGGGAACCCTGGTCTTTTTATTTTCTCCTTTAATTTTTTCTCATCTTAATTCTCAAGTGCACTTACTGCATAAAGGTTTTCAGTCAGACTGAACGCACACTAGAATCATAAAATGGTTGGAGTTGGAAGGGACCTTAAAGATCATCAAGTTCCAACCCCCCTGCCCTGGGCAGGGACACCTCCCACCACACCAGGTGGCTCCAAGCCCCATCCAGCCTGGCCTTGAACCCCTCTAGGGATGGGGCAGCCACAGCTTCTCTGGGCAACCTGTTCCAGTGCCTCACCACCCTCACAGCAAAGAATTTCTTCCTAACATTTAATCTAAATCTCCCCTCTTCCAATTTCAAACCATTACCCCTCATCCTATCACTAGACTCCCTGACAAAGAGTCCCTGAAGAAGAATCAAAAGAGGAATGTTTGCATCCAGTCAGCTACTGCTGCAATTCATTGACTGCAGAAGCTAATGTTGAAACTCAGACCGACTTCAGAACTTTCCTACCTTCTGTGGAATGTGGCCCAGTTTTTAAATTTTCACTCAAGTATTTTACAGAGCTCTACACATAAATAATTTCTGGACCTTGCAGGAATAATGTACTCTTTGCTCATTAGTGGCCTTTGGGGAGATCGCTAAACAAGAGTGTTTTATACGCGCAGGTTATTTGTTAACACACGATCTCAGTGTGAATGTCAGTTTTAAGGAGCTACTCGAGTATTTAAAGAGGCTATTTGCCTAAATGAAAAAGGACATTACTGTCAGGAAACAGATACAATTTATCTTCTTGTGTTTCAAGGGCTCTTGGAAATAAAAATTCTGCAGTATCTTTAAGAGTAAATAAACAGAGATAGAGATTTAATATAACTATGAACGAATTTTTGAAATAGATTTGAACACAAATAAAAGAAAGAGCAGTTTTATGACATCATTTTACAACATTACGTGGTGAAACTCATGGAATCATGAGTTGAGTGTGTAGATCAGAAAGGGGATGGCCCATCAAGAATGGAAAGTTCCACAAATATCCAATGCAACAAATGCTTAAAAGTATTTAACAAAATGTCTGTTTCAAGGTATGAGTATTGATTTGACTAAATACAGCTGATTCTCACACGTATTTGTGAGGTCTTTTTATTATTCCAGTGAAAAACTCTGAATGTATGCACAAATATAAAACTATGTGTAAAAATTAATCATAAAGATCATCCAGGTATATGGGAGGCACTGAACACTTGGGTGTGGGGTGAACAATTGAGTTCAAATTAAGTAAAACTCCTAACTCCATCTCAGTGTCATCTATATTTTGAATAATACTTCAGAGTCAGACTAAACTCAATAGGATTAGATAATAAGCTCTAGTGTCCTGCAAAGATAAATATTTAATGTAATATAATGAGATTCTTAATAAGCAGAAGAGAGAGGAAACCTACTAACTGCAGAAACCAGATTTCAAACTGAGGAGCAGATTTGGAAGTCCTGCCATGGACTTCAGCCATAATATGATCATCAAAACCTGTAATAATTTAAGATCATTTAGGAATTATTTCAGCCTCTGGCATTGTGTGCATATAAGAGCATTTATTCTTACAAACAAGCTATTTACAGTCCCCTTCCAGCCCTTTTTCTTTTGCTAGAGACAGCAACCACTGCAGAATGAAAGATGAGCTACACTCATGGCTCGCTGGTTGTGATCCAGCACTGGTAAAATAAATCATTAAGATCAAAGGACCAGCCATTTAAATAAACTGTGTGAATTGTTGTTACTGTGATTTATGGTTTTTTTTCTGCAGATACAGAAGCTATAAAGCAGCATAATAGAACAATCACTTTTTTCACTGGATGGGTAAATGTTAACCATACAGACACCTGCCAAAAATACCATTCTCTTGGAGGGGGTCTCCCAAACAAAAGGGTGGCCAAAGCCACTGTTTGGAGCTGGTGAAGGTTAGAAGTCCTAAACCAGACGCAGTGCACAGACAGCTACGTATATTTTGCTAACTCTTTGTTCAAAACAGCTAGAGGGAATATATGCACACTTGGTAGTGATCAACTGATTTTTCAGGATCCTGGCTAGGCTGCTATTGCTGGTTGTCAGAAACTGCTTGATTTGATTTCTGATCCAGAGAACCCAATTCTGAAAGTACTCAGATAAAGGATAACCTCGGAACGTTACAGAAGTAGGTCCTTTTAGTAATAAACACTTCAGTGCCCAATGATTTCTCATCATTGTCATCTGTTTCACTGTGCTACAAAAAGATGGAGTAGACTTGCAACATTTTAAGGTAAAATTAGAGCAGTGATATAATCCTTAATATAAAAGAAAGCTTATGAAAATGTTTAAATGTAAATACGTATTTCTCACTCATTGCTTCATGATGTCACCTTTAAACGATCATGAGTCATTTATCTTAAAATAAATTCTTCTCCAAGATGCTATCTCCTTATTTTACCATATATTTTCACCAATAAATCTTTATGTGTTTTCCCCTTTCCGGTGTCGCTAACTACATTTCAAAGCCTCATTCCTTAAAACTAATGAATGTTTCTCCTTCCTTTATGATCCATTGCTGCTGTTGCTTACCCACTGACTATAGCACATACAAACTTTATCTTCTCTCTTATGACAAATGTTGTTATAGCCTGAAACAATTCCGCCATACAGATAAAGTATTAAGTCTTTTGTGCAGGTGAGCTGCTCTCCCATTCCCCTTACCGTTATCAGATTGGCCTGTTCCTACAGGACTGCAGCATTCCTACAATCAGGATAATAACCAAAGTCTATTTCTCATTCTCTGAATATTGCTGATGAAAGAATGAATCTTATTCTTTCATGCTTAACTACACAGAATGGTGCTATTCATTTAACTGTTTCAGGAATCTCTGAACCATACAGATAAATGGGCTTTTGGATAAGCAGGGATTATTCCACTGTATCAAGGGATGTGAGGCAGTCCTTAATTTGGAGGATTAATTACTTCGGGATACATTATATTAGGCTCATATGTACAGAAAACTAAACCGTGAGAAGATTTGGCTTGATCAACAGAACTAACTAGAGTATATAAAAGAAAATTCTGGATTTTGAGTGTAGTCTCTGTAAATATTAAATGCCAATCCAATTCCCCTCAAATTACAAGTAAATTTGAATGTTTCTAATTACAGAAGTATTTTAAGTAATAGCCATAGATGGCTTGCCTCTTTTTTTTTTTCCCAAATATAAAACCGCAGTCTTTTGGTGCCTAAGTGTAGCAAAAGTACTCAGCATGCAACAGCTGCGTTATTGAACACAAAAACCATCGCAAACAACAGATTTCACTTTATTCCAACTATTCTTTTGTTTGGTGTAAATACATTAATCCTGAGACCCAAAGAAAATCATTCCATTTTCCTTGGTTTGGATCGAAATTAGCCAGTTCTGCCTATTTGCAATAATTGTCAGGTACAAACTACAAAACTTCAGGTAAGAGCACTGCCATCTTTGTGGTCTTGTATTTTCATCTCCTTGATGTCCCTACTCTGACTCTAACAGCCCTTTGGTTCAGCAGGTCCCCCTCTTTTCACTTCTGGCTGCTCTTAACCGGGAAACAAAAATCCTACCCCAGTATTTGAGGAAAACCCGTCTCACTGGAGCAGTTATGGATCAGTGCCACATTTCAGATTTCTACTGAACTTGAAAATTGTATATACAGAAGATTTGCTTTATAGGTCAAATATGCTCATGTGTCTGAAGGCTGCAACTAAACACAAGAAAACCTCCTATATACAACCTGCAGACTATTCTGCATGAAGATTTGCCCCTTGTAATTTCTTTTCTTCTTTAGGGAAATTAAAAGCTTTCATTTCCAGTTTGCTGGATTCAAAATATGCAAGCATAAAGAAAAGGTCCTCACTTGACATTATGATGGGAAAGCAGTGGCCGTGTTGAATTAAGTTGCCCATGGAAAGGTACTTACAGTGTCACAACCTGAGAGCACCTACAGGTCAAACACGTGCCAGAAAGGTGACGTTTCCCTGGCAAAAAGAAATTCTGGCTTTTGTTCAGCCGCAGTTCAGAGCTCACACAACTTCAGCTGTGCTGATTAGCATCAACAGGCCCTTTGTGCAGCACAATAGAAGGGAATGATGCTGATGATTTCATTTGAAGTATGACTAGCCATTATTTTTTGGACTGATTGGAATGCGCTATGTCGAGAGAATAATCCTGAATTGGAATCATCATCTCTGCACAGGAGGGACTGACTGTGCCACTTAACTATTTCATTTTCTTAAAAAATATACCTTAAGTGATAAAATAAAGTAAAAAAAACTGCGTGCATAAACCAGCCCTTTTTATTCTTTCCCATATTTTGAAGTGTATTAATCCCCTGACTTATAGCTAGTAATTATTAAATTACTGGATAATCACTGAGGAATTATCAGCTCACTTACAATAAAATATTAATTAATTTTCTCATACTCATTGACTAACTTTGACCATCGAATTCTTACAGAAATTGTATCAGGACAGTATTTTCCTCATTCTTCTTTGAGAAGACATTTCATTGCCATGCAAATGGCAGTGCCCCTGAGCAGGCTAATTGGCATATACAACGTGTAACATGCAAACCACAGTCCCAAATCCCTCCACAATTTAGATACAAAGTATAATTCAAATTTGACTAGAAATGCCATTGTTTTTATGAGATCTGGTATTTACGTAGGGCAAAGCGGTGGGTGGGTGCCTGTTACATGTGCAAAGATTAGAAAGAATAATTGTGTGAGATGCTGTGTCTCACCAACAAAGAAAGAACATTTAAAGGAAATGCACTTGGTAATTAGATTAATAATGGGCAATTAATTTGATAGAAGCAGGCAGCCTATTTGAAAGCAACAGAAGTACATCATGTAATCAAAGCATATTTGGCCCAATAATTTGGAGGGGTTGTTTTATTTATTTAAATGTCTGTTGTGTGCACACAATATCACTATATTTTACTATTTAGTTCAGAGGAGGCTGCAGCATTCAACAGGCCGTACCCAACACTGAAACAGAACGCACATTCACTTATAAAAACAGACATGGCCACTAAGCAGTTTTGGCAACTATACATTCAATTTCCAGCACATTTCAGAAACAGTTTTCTGTAGGATGGGACAGAACCAGACTCCCAAGCGTGTCAGAAAGGATGCTACTGGCATCCACAAAACAGGCTTCGAGTTTGACACACGTGAAAAATCCACTTAAACATGTGAATTTGGCACGTGAATACAAACCCAAAATGTAACACGTCAGCCAAACAGCTGAGAACCAGGCCTTTCATCACCACGAAACACACTGTCACTCTCAAAAGCATGCCAAAGGACACCAATCCTTCTCTCAAGTGACTAAACACGGAGCTACTGCAGCCAGCAGCAGGCAGTCATTGCTTTCACACTGTGAAAACACTTTCCAGAGACAACTCTGCTATCAAATACGGTTATTTACCTGTCATAGTCTTGGCAAATCTCCCCAACAGCTACCAGTGCTTTCAAGTACTCATTGGGTTGATAGGGATGGATGTAGTGCAGGGAGCAGCTGTTCCGAGGATCGCCGTTTGATGCAGTGAAATCTATAGCTACCTGGAAAAGAAGAGCAGTCAGTCTGTCGCAGAGCAATTCTGGGCATCAGTGCTCCCACAGCAACCACAGTCTTTACCAGAAAAGACTTTTCTGCAGAGATTGCAGCCTCTAAGCAAAGGTTATTTTACAGCACACTTCAACAAATTTGAATTAGGATGGGACTGATAAATATGTCTAAAAAGAAATCACAGCTTGCAAAGTAAAAGATAATAAATCTAAAATGGCACAATTGGGAAAAAAATCAACCGCATTATTATTCTATGTGGAAAATTATGCTCTAATACATATGAATCAAATTAACTATCTCCAGGTTCTCAGACTTAATTAAATTATTCCAGCTCAGGTGATGTTCAGGACATAAAAGTCATGCAGCTCAAATATCCTGAGAGACTTAGAAGTTCTACTAAAACTATAAATGAAAACTCCCTTTACATTTCTTAGCTAGTTTAAAACTTACTGTGGCTGTAGTAATAATAGTAGATACTGCCTGTCTGGTATTTTTCACTTTCAAAACATCTAAGCATTAAATAATTAACCCTCCAAATTTCATAGATGATAGCAAGCCTAAAGGTGAGCTGCAGGGTAAAAATCCTGAACAGACTTTTATGTTGAAAAGGCTTAGCTAAGATTATTGGAAGCATTCAGCACAAAAGCAAACATTAGTCAACCCTCTAAAAATTCCTTTTTCCCTTTGAAATGCTCCTTATATTCCTCACTGAAGATATACTCTGGCATGCATCCTCCTGTGATATGACTGCCATGGGCCAGAAAGCTCTATTCTAAATTTATGATGTTGCTTTCTAAGAATTCCTAGAAGGAGCATCAAGAAACCCAAAGGGTGTCATAGCAGGAACAAAGCCATTGACAAGCTTCCTTATGATTCCGTCCCATGACTTCTTCCTCCAAAACCCCATTATACCTGGATACTGAATAGAAAAAATGCACAGTTTATTGCTCAGTTTTACAGAGCAGTTGGCAGGTAAGGGCCCTTCCTGAAAGCTGCAAAAAGAACTTTGAAGTCCCCAGCTTGCCTCTGTGAATGTGCAGCTACCCCAGCTGGAACCTCTGCTTGGCACAGGGAAGACTATTTTATGCAGCTATAAAATTAAAATGAAACAACATTTTCATTTTCTCTTTAAAACCAACCCAACGACACAGTCCTCCCGAAACTTAATTTTTGTAGCTAAAAACTAAAAGAGAAAAATCATACTGGGTCAAGCCTACATGGCTTCTCCCCACTGTTTCTGATTTTCCACCTCTAACTTTTCGCTGAAGAAAAATATTTTCCACTGTTGTCTGTGTTGTTTGGAAATGCCTTTTATCACCTCGATCAGCTGTGATCCCCCCACCCCTCACCACATGGCAGTCAGGAGATACAGGCTGTATTTGGCTTGCAAATATACTGATCTTTCACCTCTGCTTCCCTACTTGCTGTTCATGTAGCAAAGCAGTGAGTCTGTTTTCCACATGGGTCTTTTCCCGAAAATGATAGCTTGATTTAACTTCAATAAATCAGTAAAATACTTCTCATGCTGTCACTTGCATGCATGTATATAACTAAAGAAGAAAGAAATAGCAGGGGCTTGTGCCACTTAAGATAATTCATAGATACATGTATGGACTAGTTTTAGGTCACTTATTATATAAAAAAAATTCTTAGTCAAGGTGTGCATGTTTTCTTAAAATGATGTATGTTTTCTTTGATACTAACTTAACCTTCATTTTTTGTTCTGATTATAGAAAATAACATGTCACTGTATGATAACCAAAGGGCATCCCTGTAAAATTGTTAAAAGTAGGCATTTTTACTAATAACCTCAAAGCAGACATTAACAAGACTCAAGTGACACCGCAGACAGAACCGGACAAATCTTTCCTCATGGCTGTCAGCCACAGCTAAGTGCTGCTTAACTGAAAACAAGAGAACATTGGAGGAATATGTAGTGGGTTTCATGAGCTTGGAAAAAAGTCTGTGGCTCGTATTTGGGAAAGAAAAAAACCTTCCCCAAAATGAGCTTCCTTTTTGGAAACTGTCCTTGTAGTAGAGATCTGCTGATAAGCAAAAGTAAATCCCAGTTTCCAAAGAGGGAACTTTTATGAATATTCATACTTGGATACAGTGGGCTTGACTTTGATCCAAATCTCTGTTTGACTCCCAAGGGAAGGACTTTTAAGAAAGATGACCACTGTTGCTTGCCACAATTCCAAAAGAACAACGCAGAGCTCTGCTCTTCTAGCACTACCCAGCAGTACCAAAGTCTTGTGCAAATTATCCCAGAAGTCAGGCTAATGCCACAACGCAGGGATCTTTCCTACAGTGCACACATTGCTTTTTATCACTGCATCTTTAAGTGTACCAGTCCCAATGTATCAGTCATCTTCCTGCACCTAAATAATTACATAACGTAGCAATAACTAAACTCTTAGTACTTCTTTCCTCAGCCTTGTAAAAGGGTGATTTTCATCACACTGAAGACATCCTGCATAGCTTGGACCTCCTGCCAGATCTGTCACAAATGCATCCGCCTGCCCAGCACCGTGACCTGCCTGAGAGAGAATCTGCCCAATACATCTTTCTATTACAGCTCCTTTTATGCATGTTACACATCCTTTCTGCTGTATTTTCTAAAGGGAATGAAGATGTTTTCTGGCTGCAGACCCGTCTGCACTTCCAGCTTCTGAACATCTCTTCTGCAGCCGGGAACACTGTGTGATAAGAGACACAGCATTTTGCAATAAGCAGTGCATTAAAATAGTGGACTGGAATCAGAACTAGTGATCTCTAGAGATGAAAGCTTCTTAATAGACGGTTTTAAAGTGAAGGAAAAGTTTACTTTCGTTTTTCAGAGACATTAACTATAAACTATCTTCTTACAATAGATGTACAAAGTATCCCAAGAACACACAGCACGTTACCAAAGCCTTCATTAGTGCTTTAAATTAGCAGATACATCATACTGCAGCTTTTTGTTATCAAATGTATACTTAGCATCCTAGTTTCCCTCCCTCAGCAAGTGCCCTTTCAAATCACAGTTGTATTGTACTGCCTGTAATCAGCATGAACTCAGTAGAAATGTCATTAATACTAAGACAACAACAACAACAACAACAATACATGTACTGGGAGAGTTTCAGACAATTCCAGATTCGTTCCACTTAAAAGAAATTAAATCTGTAAAGGTGAAAGGAATAAGCATTCTCTACTTCAATTGTCTCAACTAAATAGATTAGGACTATGTGAAAAGGAGATTATATGATGTGTGCAGAAATCAAGGGAGCATTGAGTATCTCCCCTGTAGGCTGTGCCTTTTCCTTTGGAGCCCACGGGAGAATCTCTGATCTGTTTCTGGAAACAGCACCACACCTCGCAGCCAGCCTGTGCTGCCAGGGCTGGGGCACTGAGGCAGCTTGCAATGATCTTTAAGCAGAACCAGCAGGTTATGCATGAGCAGAGCTACAGGCACAGAGACATTCCCTTCAGTCCACGTGGGCTGGGAACTGGCAGTGATGAGTTCACACCATACTGGAGCTGCTGGATTTACCAGTGAGGTCAGCAGTAACTCAGGGATCTCTGTGGTTCACAGTACAATGGATCTTTTGTTTCCTGTGTCCTCACTGCCCGTCCTTGCAGGTGAGTTAATCTAAGTTTCCTATTATCAATAGTTTTGTTTAATTTCAGCAAAATAAAATATTAAAATAATAAAATACAGTAGAAACAATACTATCCATTCAAGGCAGTTTAACACAGCAGTTTTCATGATTCACAGCCTGCTAACAAGAAATCAGCAACAAGAAAACAAAAGGCAAGCCAAGTGCCATGACCCTTCCGTGCGCTCTGGAAGGACCTGCTCCTCCAGTGGGAAACTTTAAGGAGGAATCAAAAAGAGTCTGTAAAGCACGGCTGAAACACAGCAATAAGGATATCCATAGACACTTTCTGATGGTTACAGTGCCCCTGTGCTTGAGCCAGAGTTGTGGGAAATGCACATTAGCCAGTCTTTACACACGCTTCAGCACTTGCCCTGATTCGAACAGGCTTTTAAATATTACTTAAAGACATCACTGTCTTTCTGCTAATGACCTTGAACACATTTGATAACTGAGTTCTTCCAGCCATATTTTTAGGGAGGAAATACCAGGAAAGATAAATTAAAGGGGTTTCCAGGGACTGACCAGTTTCAGATTTGGAGGAGAAATGGGCTTTGTAGGCATGTGGGGATAACAGAAGAAGCCAGGCAAGATGGAGATGTAATCACACGGGATGTTTTGCTTGAGAAAACAGAACTATAAAGATCTTTGTCCACTACAGTAGTATTTCCTTCAAAAACAGAAACAGGGTCCTCAGTTCTGGGTGCTATTCAATGACTTTGCAAGGTGTACTGGCAAGGCATTACACCTCGAAAAGCTGATTTGTAGAGAAAAAGACAGTCTATTACTATCTATAGCTGCTGCTTTTGCTGGAATCTTCTGTTGGGACAAAAAAAAATAATCTTTCTTTTTTGTTACATCATTTTTGAAAATGAAGGCTTGTCTGATAGAAGTGAAATGGAACATTTCAGTAGCATCCAATGTCTGACACTTCATACCTGGGAACAGAAACAGGGCAGGGTGCTACAGGAAATTTTATTTTATTTTATTTTGGTTTATTTTATTTTGTTTTGTTTTATTTTGTTTTATTTTGCTTATTTCCCAGATTAAAAACAAAAAGAAAACCCAAACAAAAAAAAAACAGAAGAAGAAAAGATCAAAACCACAAAGCATGAAATGTTTCTAAAAACTGGAAATGCAAAATACTGTCTTTCTCTTTACGGAGAGCTCTGCAAATCATTCTATCTCCATTCCTTGAACTGAACAGCTTCTGAATTCACTCTAAATTAAAATCTTGTCCCACTGCAGTGCCATTTTACTGTTGGTAGCTATGGCTGAAGTATGAACCTAGCATTTACCCTAGTATTTACCCCAGACTGACAGAGAGAGGTTCCTGGCTGGACTATGTCCCTGTCTGTGACTTGCTGTACAGCACCATTAGAGGGGAATTAACTTGCTTTAACAAATGACACATTCTGGAAAGGAACACTGTCCCTACAGGACTGATGAACAGGACATCTAACATCTAGGAGCTTAACGGCAGGTGAGATGGAATCCTCCCCTGTGACACAGTCCCAGCAAGGGAATTTATTTAAAATTCTTGTGAACAAACTGAGGCTCCAAAGCCAAAGGCCAGTCAGCGCTGCCACAAGGGCTAATTCAGTTCTCCAGCTTTTGGGACTGACATAGCTCAGATGGATTTGGTGGGACCAACACCAGCTTAGCTTCTCACCCGCGTAGGAAGTTGTCTTTACTTCTTGCAACATGCTTTGCTGCAAAACATAAAACTAAGTCAGGGTATGCAAGAAAAATTTTACCTGCATAATCGTAATTTTATTTTCTAGGCCTAATACATTTTGCAAGAAGACCTTGATACTTTAGCAAGGAATGACACATAAGAACCATCTCTCTGTGAAAGTAATGAATCAGTATCTAAGGGGATTCCCTTTCATTAAAACAAGTTAGAGAAGGAAGACACTTACTGTAAACTGTATTTGGCAGCCTCCCATGATATAATCTAAGAAAGAATGCATCTTGTGGATCTGCAGACAAGAAAGCAAGACATTAAAATTAGCTGTGTACCGCTAAAACATCAGTAAATCGGAAGGAGGGAAGGGACGAACTGAAAATAAGGTAAAGGAAGAATGCATCAAATATGCTTGGCAATGGAAACAAAAATGTAAGCAGAGAAAATACCAAAATCCTAAAACTACAGAAAGAAAAATTCACATAAAAAGTAGAACCAAGCTCTGCTTCTTCCCAGTGAGAAGTCAGCGGAAATTTTGCTATTGGCTTAGGAGAAATCAGAGTAATTTTGTAGAAATGACAGAAGGATTAGAGAAGAAACACACAAAAGGCCCACTGGCAAGCCTGTAGGTGTAAGAGTTTAGTACTGCCTACTCCAGTGCACAAGAGCAGGGACAGCGCAAGAGAAATAAAAGAAGAGCGTTGGAGAAGACAGTCAGTTTGCTTTTGAGATTCAAGTCCTTGTCTTTAATTTTTGCTGTTCTGTTGCTAATCTACAGGCAGTTCCACTTTGTTTCCTATGCTTCCAAACACCATTAAAATATATAGCTGAGAGCTTAGTAAAGAAAGAGCCAAAAAGCAAACCACGTATTTACCTTGCACTGGTTAAGTATGACGATGCCTGAGTTCTTGTAATTCTTCTTCTTTGCTTTGTACTTGGGGTTAATGCATTCCCATTGCACCTGGGAAAAAGAGCAGTCACAACTTGAAGGAAAATTTATGTACAAGTTGAGTAATTAACAAAATTGTCACTGTCTTATTTCCACAGTTGACTAAATCCTATCAAGTAATGGTGCACATTGAAGAAAAAATGAAAACAATCAACTATGCAGAGAATGATCTTAATAGGAAAAGGTCCAGGGCAAACATCTGTCTTTGAACATACACATGTGAACAGAACACTGAGCGAGGTATCTAGACATGTGAATCCAGTCATAGAATCATTCAGGCTGGAAAAGAGCCTTGGGATCACTGAGTCCAGTCATCAGTCCCGCTCTACAAAGCTCTCCCCTACACCACATCCTGCAACACCACACCTAAACCACTCTGAAACTCATTCAGGGATGGTGACTGGAGGTGCGGGTGTTACGTAAGCAAGACTGAGCATCTTTGAAATCATTTAAGAGGAGAAAAAATTATCCCTAAAAATCTATTAACAAAAAACTTTTTCTGAAAATGTTCTGACCAGTTTTATGTACAAAGAGTCAACTTCACAGTAAAATAGCCCTACCTTATTACCGAAATACTTTGTCTTGTTTCCATCATGTGTCCCAGAGTCTTACCGATTTCCCCTCCAGATGTTCTGCCGTCTCCTGGTTTCAGGCAGACTGATGAGGCCAAGCTTTCACACCCTGAGCTCTGCAAGATTATTCACACACCCCACTGCAGGACTAAAAGGTATGTTTGTATGTGGAAGTATCTACTGGCATTTAGAAATCCAGATCTGATTATGTAGATTTGTAAGGCGTTGAATAATGTTAAGAACATTACTATTTTCTTTCAGGGAGGTGTTTTCAGGTGCTGGGAGAAACAATTTGATGTTGGGTAACATAAAGAATAGATTTCTAAAGGGACGAAGAATGACTTCTTATCTAAATATCCCTATTACGACATCTTGAAAGGAACCATATCTGTCAAGTGCTACAATACTTCATAGTGAAGATGTTCACACAGGATCTGTCTGAGCAAAGCATTTGAGCACATAAAACTGTTTTTACCTTATGAACAGCCCCAGCGATTTCATCGAGCTTCAAACCGCTGCCTAACAGCAATTATTTGGATGTCAGAAGTGTTTCAAACAGAGCTTTTTGTCAAATGTCAAAAAAATGGAAGGCAAAACATATGGCTTTGGTGCAATATGAGACCTTTTCGGCACAGGGGAGGAGGAGTATTTTCATCACTGTGTTACTGGAGAAAGGTGACAGAGTGAAGAAAGGGAAAAGACAAAAAAAATGTTCCAACTGCAGGAAGCACATCTGCTTGCTCTCCCGATTCGCCTACAGCTCAATTATTTGTCGTGTGAAATGAATTTTCCAACTGAGAAGACAGGCAGACACAGGCCCACATGTTCAGGGAAAATCCTCCATATATATTTTCTCTCTGCTCAAGAGAACCAGTCAGGCTTAAGAAATGAAAGCCCTTCTCTCCAAGCAGAGTGCTGTGTGACAGAATGCCAGAGTGCAATAAGCTCATGTTTGGGAAAGCAACCTGGCAGCGAGGCAGCAGCACTGCCCACTCCCATCTTGATGCACTGCTGTCTGGGAAAACGGTTTAGCATTCAGTTGTCTCCAAACCCACTGGAAGCATTCCTTCAGAGAAATTGTGTGTCTGTATATCATAAAGAAACTGTACTATATCAAATAGAGAGGAAAAAATAGGTGTCAGGATTTGTGTTCCTCCCTTTGACACTGAACTACACCAGAGACCTCATTACTTTCCCCTGAACATCCAAGGTGTGCTTCCTTAATTTTATCATCCTCCAACACAAATCATTCTCAACGTGCATGTTGAAACAAGGTCTGACCTATACGAACCCTTACTCTAAGTACATAATTCCTCTCCTCAGGAAAAGGACATTTAAGCCTGATAAACATTATGTTCATGTAATTGGTTCCTGGAAGAAGTTTATGCTACGTAAGGACCAAAGCAGCATAAAATGCTACTTTAGGGGTGAAAAATCTGTGCCTGTGGCAAGCCTCAGCTTCCTTGTGCTAACTGTAAAATGCAACTAGGAATGTTCACCTACCTTTACAATGGATTTTGAGATGTATGGATAACAATTCTGAGTAACAATCGGGAGAGGGAGAGGGAGGGAGAGAGGGAAGGGGAGAGGGAGAGGTCCTTTCCTAGTTCATGGGTAGGCCTAAAAAAAAATGGTAAGAGTGTTTTACGTGAAACTCACAATCTTCACTTATCCACCAAGGCCCAGTTCTGACCTTGGCAATTCCTACATCTTGAGCTGAAGATGTGACAAGCAGCATTTAAAGGAAATTCACTAAACAGGCCTTGTCACATCTCCAGCTCTTCTAAAGGGAACAGAGCTCAGAATACAACTCTAAGCAGGTAAGTATTAATGAGAAAAAAAATTCAAATATTTTGCTCGTATTGTGAGGCCAAGCTCAATTTTCAGTCAATTCCTATATTCCCAGTATTGATTTGGTATCTGACATTGTTTTTTATTGATTCATTTTTGTCTCTTAAATTAACTTTGCAGTTAAGAGGAAACTAATGCAAGAGTCTGCAATCTGACACTAACAGTAAACATTGTGAAGCCTGGATTCATCTCCCTGAAAGTCACTTAGCATTTCCTCCAAATTCCTGGCAGCTCTGGGCTATGTGAGCTCTTTCCCTGTCAAACACCACAGTCAATATGGAACAGAAAGCAACACGCTTTTATCTCTTGTTAAATTAATGTAAGTACAGTTGCAAATGTTGGCAACGAACCCCCAGACTATACTGCTTTGGTGTTTCTGTCATATCCTGAAATTTGAAACACCATGTGGAAAATGTCTGAATGTAAACCAAATGCCGTCCAATTGTTCTTCAATGAAAGTCAGCAAACTAATGCTGAGACTTGTAAGCTCCGAATCCTCCCGTTGCTGTAACGAGCAGACACAGAACCCTCAATGAGAGATACTACTCTCTGCAGTTAAAAATGCTGCCTTCCCAAACATTCCTACACCTTCTCTTAGCAAATCTTTAGGAAAGAGGAGGAGATGGTGCAATCACCCATGCCACACACCAGCCAAGGCTAGTGGAGATGGCTGAATGGAGACAACCATTGTAGAATCAAAATCTGCACACTGTGGGGCTACCAATAGCACAAGCTATTCGGAAGAAGAAATATAGGTGTCAAGAGAGCTTTGTGTCCCCTGAGGCAAGGGAAACGGTGACAAAGAGCAGTTGCTTTCTCGGGGACACTGTGCTTGCACACATTAGGCAGGCCTGTGAGGAAAGGGCTAGAGTGCTATGGCAAAGCTTGGGTTTTCATTAGCATGTTCTCTTGCCTCTCCTGCAGTTCTTCTGTTTCTCTCTTGTTCCTTCATGTGCAGCTGCTGCAACCAATTGCACAGTTTGTAAATGACAAAGGAGGCATCATGATCTAATGGACAGGGTGAAAACACCCAATTGACAGCAGGCAGGATTATATCCTGCATTATCTCCTTCTGACTCCTCAAGAAAAGCAAGTAACTTTTAAGCAAACTGCAACTCCTGAAAGGTTAATTTATTCCCACCATCCCTTCAGGCAAGAAGACAAGATGTTGGATTTTTTTTTTCCTCCTTCTGTCCCAGACAGACATCCACCACGGGAGAAGAAACACTTGTAATCACTATCAGAGGTTTCATCTGAAAACTTGCACCTGGGGAACGAAGTGCAAATCAAAGCATCTCTCGCCCCCTCAGGCAAGGCGCCCACCTCACCTGCACTCCTGAGGCCGCACCACTGGTGGCCTGATGACAGGGATGTGGCCGGTGCCTGCCATGGCTACCGCCTCCTCAGAGGCCTCCACTGTCCTCCCCACGGCCAACAGTCCCAGATGAACTTCCCTGTCTCCACGTAAAACTTGACAGGGAATTCTCCACTGGTGTCAATAAACTCCTTGGGCCATTATCAAATCCAGGCACAGTTACCTCAATAGCAACCTGATGCAAAGGCCTTGAGTGAGGATCGTAGTCAGGTATCTGGACAAACGGGGGAACCCAAACTCACATTATTTAAGCCTGATAAACATTATGCTCAGGTAAATGCTTTCTGGAAGAAGTTTACACTATATAAGGACCCCAGAGGTCTTTTGCACCTCAGCAGCTCTCTGTGCCCCCCTAACAACACCCAAAGCTTGCAGAACATCAGTGGAGGTGGTAAGTGCAGCAAGTTTTTTTCCTCCTCTTCCCTTTTGTGTGTGTGTATACACACGTGTCCATTTTTATGTAATACAGGAACAGATTTTTCCCTTACGTAACTCCTGTGCTGCATTGGGATCCAGGTGGGTTATGGTTCTGTGTTTCCTCCCCACCAAATCCCTCTGGCTTTGTTGCCTCCATTTAAAAAAATTGTGACTTTTTTTCTCATTAGTGGAGGATTTCTCCTTTCAACTACATAAAGTTTTAATAGTCCTTAAATTTTTATCAAGCTTTTCCAATCTTGTTTTAAAATGTTTGTTAAATCAATATTAGAACAGCTTATAAAACTGTCAATATACACAAGTATTAAAAATATACGTTATATGTCTATTTGGAACAAAGCCCAAGCATACAATAAAGTCTAAGTATTTACTAGAATTTCATAAAAAATAACTCACAAATAGGGATGGATTTGTTCTTACTCTGTTTTCTGGAGCCAAGATTATGGTGAAGGAGTAAATTATGAATTTTGGAATGGTGGAAAATGTTAAATAGAAGGTTTAGAAATGCCCATTTCAGATGTGCATTTGAACAACTGGATGTTCAGTTGTTATATGTGCCATATTTTAATTTGTGGTCAGCATGAAAACAGCTTACGTGTTGGAATATAACGGTCTTTGAGAATGAGGTAGTTATAGAACAGAAACACACACTAAGCTATTATCCTGCTTCACTGAAAAGGTTGGTCATGATCAGGAGGTCTTTTTAAACAACATGAATTAAACAACATGAAGAAATTTCACCTGTAACTACCAAACAAAGACCAGCCAGCTTTCCCACAGTTCAGTCTTTTCAGTCATCAAGAACTGTCACTCTGAAGGAGCCATAATTCAAGACCTGTGAATCTCACTCAGGACCTGCCACATTTAGGAGAGAAATTCTTAAACTACTCATGCCACTCCTGATCAGAACAGGTGATCAATCATTCAGAGGAGGATTCTTCTCTCCTTCCTTTCCACACTACTAGTTCAACCACTAGCAAGCTGTCAGTGCTAGATTCACATTTACCTAAATGATGCCTGGTCTCAAACACAAATTGCCAAGAAATCTCACAGTGGAGGCAAAGTAACCATAAGCTCACCTGATCAGAGGCTGAAACTCAAAACTTAGGATAATCAATACCAAGCCCAGGGATAGAACTGAAACAGTCTTAGAAGCAACACCACCTCGTGTAAGTAAGTGGGTGACATATCCATTATGACCATCTCAAGTCATTCTACAGCAGTTGATAGACTGGCTACAAGATGCTTTTATTTTGCCTGAGAGGAAGTTGAAGAATGGGTCAGAATGCCCTCTGCTTTCTGGAGGAGGAACTATGTACTTAAAAGGCAACTTCAAGATCAAGATCCTTGTCAACTCATGCAGAGATGAGCTGAACTGATGAAACAATGAGAAATACTCATTGTTCACAGAACAGACACAGTTTTTCCTTCTCACCAGCACAAACTAATATGTCACTCCCATTTACCCTGCTTAATGCTTTTATGACAACTTACGGAGCTGAGAGCAACCAATACAGATGTTGCTGATGGGCAGAAAGGTGGAGCCGTGTCATCGGTGTAATCTCCTTTAACACTGTACAGTGGTCAGCAGCAGCTGCTACTGAAGGAGAGTTTCTAGATCCCCTGTCAATGACACATACTCCCTCCTGTTCTCCCCTGTTGCTTCGGAGAGTGGAAAACCCCAGCTGACAATCACTAAGATGTTTTGATTACCTTTTCATTATCTTTCAATGGAACTATAGCCAGGTACCACAGCTGGCCATACAGTCTATTGCACCAAAGAAAATAAAACCAGAAGAAAAACTTTATCTCCTCAGGAACTCAAACAGGGATGTCAGATCTGAGTTCTGCTCTTTACACTGACTTCCACTTCCGAGATGAAATTCCAGGTTTTGGTCTTCATCAGAACTCACTGTTGTAATGCCATGGGCTGAAAGATGTAGCTGGCAGTTTTACTCCTCTGACTAAAATGAGTACTACACAGAAAACAGAACATTTTCCGGTCACAGGTTATGAAAAAGTCTTTTCTAGGAAGGATTTCTCTATAATCTACTAATCTCACCCACATACCATTATATTTCTTTGATGTGGTCTTCCTTATTAGAAATACCGAGCAACACATCCACTTGAATGCAAACCACCTTCCTTCTCCTCTGCCATTCCCTCAAGGTTTACTAAACCATCTTTATTCAAAGTAAACGCTCCATTGCACATGCTTTTTCTTTGGGTAGAATAAAACTAAAGAAAAAAAATCTAACAAATACAATCACATTATTTAATATTGCACAAAGGATGCTGGGATAAACTCTGATGCATATATGGGGTTGACAGCTAATGGGATATATTGCCTTTAGCAGCAAGAGTTATTTTTGGAGAATAGCGAAAAGGGAGATAGGACGAAGGAGGAAGGGACAGAGGGAGAGAAAGAGAAAAATAAAGAAAAAGGGGAAAGAATGAGGAAGAGAGGGAGGGAGAGACAGAGTGAGAGAGAAAGAGAGAAAGGGAAATTGCTCTCTGGCTCCAGCCAGATTATGCCAAATCATTTACCATATCCAATAATTACCATCATATTCAATTTGGAAATATCAGGCTGCCATGAAGAAGTGAAATTATTGATAAGCTAACAACTTCATTTTCCCTTAGGACTGTAATTCATGAGATATTTAGGAAACCGATTAGTTTCATCATGCTGGATTTGAGTTAGATCTGGCAGCAACGAACACAGCATGAAGTACAGGGAAGGCTGCTTTTTGTGCTTTCAGATCATCCTGTCCAGAAAACAGTAAAACCTACGGGAGAGATCAAGACAGCAACTAAACTCCCAGGAGATGATGAGGCGATGTCACTTGATTTATTACAGGACTGTCTGAGGAACGCTGCTCTACAAAGTTACATACTGAGATCGTTTGAGTGGTTTCCACTTACCTGTCTTCCTTCCATAGCTCCCCGCATTTCCTTGAAAGTTGAACTGAATTCTCCAATGAAGTCATGCTTCCCGTTGGAATCCCAGTCCCAAACTATGCACTGGGGAGGTAAAGGGGAAAAAACAACAGAACATATTTTTCTTCAGATAGAAAACAGGTTTTATTGAAAAATACTGCAGCAGAAATCATGATATGCATTGGCTGGAGTGTTTCATGCAGAAGGAAATCACGAGACATATTAAAAACATATTCCTGTCCAGATCAAAATGAAATAATAAATAGAATTTCAGCACAGCTTGCTGTTGGCTGATGAAAGTAAGTTCATGTATTTTATAAAGAAAGGATTCCTTCACCCCATCTGTTTGCTAGGTGTAAAAATACAGGATTATGCGTATTTGCATGTTCACGGCCAAATGGTATGCTAAGTTAAGAGCAATGTGCCTCCATTGAAGGGCGTTACAAATATAAATTAATATTCAAAACACCAGTTGCCATGGGCAAATGTTACCACTCATTTTTACAGTCAGTGAAGATGAGACAATAGCTACAGGAATTATTTTCTGAAATGGCTTTGAATTTACACACATCAGTGTTTGGCTTGGCTGTTTTCCAGCGCTCCTCAACAGTGACTATTCAAACCAAACTGCTGGTAGTCAGACCTAAAATCATGCATAAGTATGAATATCTCAATGAGTGAGCTGTGAGAATTTTATTTTCCAGGCATAGCTAAATAACATTCAGCTAGCCAAGTCTGAACATGTACCAATAACTACACGCTTTGCTAAGTATCAGTTTTAAAACCGGCCCAAAGACAAGAAATGGGCTCACAACTTTAAAGAACAAAATTCCAAACTCAGTCTCACAGTATCCCTATCTCAGGCCCACTTACACTGACAGAATCAGCAGGCCTTTACTGAAAATTTCTTGCTACCAAGCATTTCTTTCTCTTATTGTTTTTAAAACAGAAATGGTGAAGAGTGTGGTGACATCTGATGTTTGAGGGTAACTCTGACTGCCCCCCGAGGGCCAGCACCTTCTCCGTCTGTGCGTGGCTGTGGGGAGATGGACGGGGCCGTGGCAGCAGCAGAGGAGTCCCTGCTGAGAAAGGCAGGAATTCTTAGATAAGCTGGTAACACAAAAAATCCAAGGAAAAGAAAATTCACAAAAAAACCCTGAAACTGGTTTTGTTCCATAAAGCTTGAAACATAATAATTTTCTCTTTCCGTGACATTTCTTTTTAATATAAATTAGTCAATTTTTATCAAAATGACTTTATAAAAATTTAATGAAAAAACGAATTTCACAGATGAAGCATGACTTAAAAATATTTTTTCTGTAATTCTGTGAAAATTATTTAAGATCCTAAAAGTAACACTTAGTAAAAAGATTTGTTATAATATCACAGCAAAATTGATATAAATGTGCAAAAGTACAGTTTTGGTAATGCTGGCCGCTTTTCAAAAAATGTTTTTCAAAGAATGACTATTTCACAAAGAAAAAAAATAAACCCTTATTGCGAAATTTTCCAACCTTATTTACTTGTCAGGTTCTGTCTTTAAGCTCTACTGAAGCAGAAATACAAGAAAAGACCCAAGGTTACCAGAGACCTCCAGGAAAAGGTACTTTGGCAAATCCCTGTTTGGATGCTAGCTCTTACGAAGAGACAAACGCTCCGAGTGCTGATTTGTGGTTAGAATTTTAACTGGAGATGAGCAAAGTTAAATTACATTTAAAATGTCCACCCAAGAGGGATCGAACTGCTTGCTTCTTTCAGGGTAGAGGTTTGCTAACTTTAGCTTTCAGAAAGCCAGATGGTACTTTAATCTTCATATTGGCTTCACAGAAAGACAAACAATTACAGCATCATCTCAGTGCCATTTGCACAATTAGAGCTAAGGGAGAAAGGGGGCTCCTGCAAGTACATCCATTACAACTTCTTTTTTTAGTCAGAGTTTCACATCTGGCCATAGAAATCAATTGTTACTCTCTGTCACTGCTCTGCATGGTCCTTCCTCCCTCCCCCTCTCTCTGCAGGGAGAGAGAATGCTGCTCCAGGCCCTCCCAAGGAAAGGTGCTGTGCCTCACAGAGCTAACCAGAAGACTCAGTTAAGAGGACATCAGATGATCACTTTTGGGCATGCACAGCTTCATCCCCTTAGCTTTTTTTCTAAATATAACAAAATGAAAGTTTCCCTTTACAGGCTGAAATCAAACTTCTCACTGGAAAAAGGAGCAAAAAGTTCCATTTAAAATTTTTCATGTGGATGCAGGTGGAAATTTTCCCTGGTTTTATTTCAGTTCAGCTTTTTCACCAAGCGTAGATTTTGACAATACTCTCACTACAGAGGCAACTTCTGAGCAGCATGCAAGAAACTGGAGCTAGAGCAGCACAGGCTTCTTTGGCTGAATTTCCTAACACTTCCCAGAAGATGACAGATAGATTAATCTCGCTACCTCTGTGTGAGCAAATAACTAGACTTGAACAATTTCTGATTTTAATTATATTCCACAAAAATATAATCTGGAGCATCCTCCAGCTCCATCCAATACTGATGCTCTTTGATAAGATGATGGCCAGATAAGAAATAAACCAATTTCTGTATGCATTGTTTCCTGTGGAGTGAGGCAGTTCTCTTTGATAATTCAACAGCAAAAATTAATTCCTACCTCAGATCCAGACCATATGCTCCAAACTCATTTATTTTTTAAGTTTCACTTCTGTGACCTGACTTGAGACAAGAAAATGCTGTTGCAAGTCTTAATATGAGAGTCAGAATATGTTTTCACTGAGTAAAATTCCACTGCAACTGTAATAAAATAATTCTTCCAATCTCACCATCCTACCTGGCTTTAACCACAAGGAGAACGAGGTAAGAGAAAAGACTGACTGACTACTGCACGTGTGCGTCTCTGTGTCTGTCTGTGGTGCTGAGGTTATTTTCCCTAAATTCTTTGGGGAAATGCTTCAAGTGATTTGCCCGCATTAGGTTGTCACGATGAGAGAACTATTATATACAACACCTTTGGGCAGGGGTAATGGAGAGACGTGTAACTTAATCTTGCAATTTATGAACCAGCCCAATAGTTAGTTTTTAAAAGACTGGCAGTGAGTCTCTTGACTAAATCCTATCTGGACAGCTGACAGCCTGACCACGGAAACGTTCTCCTTGAAAATAATCCGTTCACATTTCCCTCAGCTGGCCAGACACTGCAGATTACAGCACGCACAAGGCCAGCAAAAACTAGAAAATTCTCTGTCTGGCCCAGCCCGAGTTTCTCCAGCTCTGCTTAAAGTCCAGTTATGAAATGGTAATACATCATGTGCTGGTACTATCTTGCCACCTTGCTGGAGGGGTGTTAGACAGCCCTCCTGCCAACAGAAGAGCTGCCTTAACTTAAAGCCCTCACCTAGCATGCAAACAAAGGTTACAGCCTTGGCAAGGAGAGAAGAGCAAGCCCTTGGTCCACGCTCCAGCTGCTCTGTGCTCGCAGAAGAGCCAAACAGCCAGAAAGGGAGCAGCCTGGAGCAGCCAGAGCAGTCCTGGAGCAGGAGGATCCCTTGTCTGACCTGGCTCTGATGCAGGCAAGATCCTAGTTCATATACTGCGTTAAAAACAAGGTTTGTCTGTATGCTGGTGCTTCACTGTCTGTCTCCTGAGGTAACAAGTGGAAAGGAAACCTTTCAAGGAAGAGAATTATCTTTGTCCGTTAAATGACTGCAGTCCCTAGCTAGATTTTAGGGCAGCAGCACTGAACAAGAGTGGTTTAAATTCTGAACAGAAACTGTTTCGGGTGGTGTTTCCTTGCATCTTTGTGAAATAAGCTACCTTGTTATCAGGCAAGAAGGAGAATGGACTTGAGTGCAATAAATTACAGTCCAGTCAGTTATAAAGTCTTATCATTCAACTCTAAACCAAAATAAGACCACAATAATTTTTAGGTAAGACTATATATGACATTTCCTGTCTTTCAAAAAAATGGAGTCTTGACTGCAAATGCCAGTGACCTGCTCTCCTAGAATCACTCTGAGCTACAGGAGGTACGAGGTGGCAAAAGGCTACAAACAGAAACTCTTCTTTGGTTCATTCTCTAGGAGCAGCGACAATATAAAATGCAAACAAACAAACAAAACAATAAAAAACCCACACCACAACAGAAAAAAAAACACCAAAAAGAGCTGGGGAAAAAAAAAAAAAAAAACACAGAAAAAAATTTACTTGATCATCAAAGTAATTTTTCTGGAACATTCTGTGTCTCTCATCAGGGTTATTATTACTTGATAACAAAGTAAGTCTCCTACTCTACCTCCCTGAAGTATACATACCCCACTTGGAATACTTCAAAGAAGGTCTTTTTATAGGCTTTTACAGAAGCTGAAACACTCAAGTTATCCTGTTTCTGTAGCCACGATGTTCTATGGCCGAATTCTGTATTATACACACCACAGCCCTGGGCTACACGCTGGAGAATAACTGCACAGGAACTTGCTCTTTCCTGCTGTATATGAAGGTCTTCACTCTGGCTGGTCATCACAGGTTTCTTTTTTCAGCAGCTGTGCTTCTCCAAAAATTTAAAATAAACATTTTATGGCTCATTTCAGGTTTCCTCTGAAGCTGGGCTCCAGTGAGAGTAGAGTGAACCGGCTGAAATGAACTGTTTCTTGTGAGCCTCTCACCGGTTGAAGTACAGCTTTCTCCAGAACACTGTAGATAAAACATTTTAACTTTTTCCTCTCAGAAAGATTGCTCAATTATTCAAACGAAACTGCATTAAAAAACTGGACTAATGAGTGAAAAAGAGCTCAACCCAAAACTATTAGGCTATGTGCAGCCTCTGGGAAGCCAAACTAGAAACAACTTTCATAGTTTTCTTCTTGACTGCAGAGCCTCATTCTTTTTGAAAACTACATCTTCTGTTCTGCTGAATTTGAATGGAGTGATGCTCATCAGTACAACAACACAGCCAAGTCTGCTCCGAAAGCATCTGGTGAAATCCTGGCTCCACTGCAGGCAATGAGACTTTATCTATTAATTTCAACAACTGCCAGGATTTCATCAGTACCTTTGTGCCTCCGACAGGTAGATGGTACTAATTGGTATGTTAAAAGTTGACAGGGTTGAATTGGATTCAAATTCTTTGTCTATTGAAGGAGACATGAGACAGTCACTCACTGAGACCTTCCTCTGTTAATTCTAAGTGATTCCATTTGACACACTGCAGTTAAGTACAGCACCCAAGGCACAGCCAAAACACAAAGATAAATAATCCTGTTTTCTCCAACATCGGACACTATTAAGATTGAGCTGGACAGGGCGCTGGGACATCTTTTCTACACCGTGCTTCTGCCAAGAAAGTCTGGACCAGATGGTCCCTCAGGTCCCTTCCAACCTGGTATTCTGTGATTCCGTGATGACGATTCTAAACACACAGGAAGTTTGGTTTTAAAATTATCTTCCTGGGAGAGAAGAATAGTGTAGGGAAGGAGAATTCTTACTTTTCTACAGAAAGTGGCAGGTCTTCTGATTTGAGATCAGAGTGAATGAGTCATATTTTATTGACAGCTGTGGTACGACACCATCCTGAGCCTATTTCATTTCTTGACAAATGAAACAGGGATCGTTTCCAGAACCATCATCACCGAGTCAGTCTCTCCACACCACCACTGGAGATTTGAGCACATCAGCAGTGGCTGAGCAATGGGAAGTCTCACAGTTGGATGCTGCCTCTTCTTGACAGCTCACAGCACGTAAGAACCATCAGGGTCGTTTAAAAACCAATTACTTAAAACTGTAGCTAGTTGATTACCCTTATTTGTATTACAAGGAGCCTCAGACAGATATTTCACCCTGTTCGGTGCTGACAAATGAACCCTAGAGATACTCCTCTGAAAGACAGAAATATGCTATAATAAGTTATATCATTTGAGTGACAACTTAAAAGTGGATTTTCAATGACTGTAGGTTTTGATGGTGACAATATAAATAAGCTTCTGGAGTTACTAATCAGGTTTAGCATGCGTGTGAATGCACGCTTTGATTTGTGCACTGGCCTAAAATAGAGGTCTACACTTTCTTTTTGTTAAGGGCAAAAAACTACATGTTAAGTACAACATTTTTTTAATTTTTTTTTCAATAACACCCTTAGCAACTTAACATGCAGCACAGAAATCAGACAAGTTTTCAGTATCCTACTTGTGTTCCCGAAGACTTAGCTGTTCAACAAATGACTGAGTAGGCTGGAGCATTTTTAAAGTAAATATAAAATTGCAACTTTCCACCTGAATCCATGAGATTCCAGTTTTTGAGCCTATATTTTTGGTCTCATAGTCCATAACATTATGTGCAACTGTTTTCATATATGACAAACACAAAATCGATAACGAAACACAACAACAGCAAAAACTTCTGCAAACACTGCCCCTAAGGCTCCTTTGGTGCTTCATCATGAGACTATTAATGTGTCTCAGGTAGTTTTCTCCGCGAGTATCCTTCTTTATGGTTTACAATCTGTTCTGTCCCAGTGCAAAAGAACCTGTCTTCTAAAACTTTTGTGAGAGATGATAAACTAACATACTGATCCAGTAGAGCCTGCTCATTACCAACACATCAGAGATTTGTGCTCATCTAATGAACAAACAATGCCTTTTTTTGGTCCCTGCATACCACAAAAAGGCATTGCTCATCAGCAGGCTCCTCTGAGGTACCGACCGGAGAAGCTGTAGACACCACAGTGAAATTTATCATCGTTCATGGGTGTGCATCAAAAAGCTCGCAGACAGAACCAGACTATCCAGTTCCCACTGTCTACTCTCAGTTCCTAAAAAAAGCTCGTTAGTTTTATCTTGCTCTCTGAAAGTTACCAGATAAAAATCAACCACTGCCTTATATCTCAAGCTGGAGATGAAGATGATGAGACTTAGCAGAAAGAGTGCAAAATTCTCTTCCCCGCTTGAGCAGCATGAACCTGTCCCCAAACACCACTTGTAATGAAGATGAGTGTTTATACAAAGGGACTGATTACACTGGTCTTTCTGCTGTCAATCAGTGGGGGAGTTAATTATGTCTTTTGGATATCATTCCAAATGAATGACCTGGCAAACAGCATTGGGTTTAATGGCTCTGAACCCGTCCCACTATTCAGTGGAGGATACCACAGCATAAACATCAGTGGAGGCGGATCTTCCTAATTATGGGTAATTTGTAACACTAAGACCAGCAGAGGCCTCAAACATGGAAAGTTTTTAGTATAAAGTGGATAAGAAATCAATTAAGAAACATGAAAGAACTCTAAACAATTAAAACAATACTCTAAATCATGTTTTCGATGGAAAATGAAGAGATGAAGTGTTTGGATTTCTAGTTTTCTGGCCAGAGCCTTACTTTATCTCCTATGGTATATTTAGTGTTGAATTCATCTCCTGCATGGATGCTGAAAGCATTTTCAGGAAGAACCTGAAACCTTGCTCTGCCACAAGCTCCCACAGCAATGTATCATCAAAGATTTCCAGATAGAGTTAAATTAAGACCAGGACATGGTGCCTGGATCTTTCAAAAGAGATTACCTGTCAGCTAAATAGCAGGTATTTTCCTGTTTATTGGAAGCTTACGAACCAGCTAAACCTGTGAAACAGTAACATTCTTGACATGTACCATATTTTTCATGTAACTGCTCAGATCTTTAGGGTTTTGTACACGTACAGTAACCTAGTTTCTTAGTTCTGTTCTTGTACTGGGTAGAAAATAAGACAGTAACAGATTACATTAACTGCCTGCCTATACCTAGAGAGACTTCCTTTCCTATTTGTTTTCCCCTTGTATCCATTCAAACATGAGATTAATGGTCTCCATAATTCTGATTTCTCAGTAACTGCTCCATATTTTCTGGGTTTATTTCTTTCTATAATAACGGATGTGACACCTTCTATAAGCAAACACGCTTGAGGGTGAGCTCACTGGGAAAACTGGCTCATGAACAGGGAGTTCCTGTGTTTGCCAATCAGGCCTGTTTCCAACAGCTCCTGAAAATCAGGAAGGACCAGACTGGAAACCCAAGGCGCCCAGCACCAGTTACCCTGGATGAGTTGCAGAACTGAAGGTCTGGGCCGAAATGGACGGGTTGAACACAGCAGCCTCTGCTCAGAGAACATTTTGTAAAGACAGGGGCACGGAGGGAAGGGGGAAAAGCAGTGACAGAAAACACGCTGAGGGGAGAAGAACCGCTGAAGTTTCCACATGGGTGAAACACTCTAGAAACCTGATGAAAGCCCAAGCCTAACAAGGAGATTGAGTGCTTTGTGTCAGCATCGAGAGAGGTTTGATTCTTCCCCTACAGAGAAGATGAGACACTGGAATATACATAGATTTGAAAATGTAGCATAGTATAGTTATAGATCATTGTAAATAATATAGAACAAAAATGTAAAATATAGTATATATAGTGCCGTATACAGTATCACATATGTTAAATAATATATATACAGTCCAAATCAACAGTTAAAAAATAAAATAAAAATATCCAAATCCTTCCCTGCTTCTTGAGCAAGGAAACATGGTGTTGTGTAAACAGTGACTCATAAGGTAACTCAGACACATACACTGGAGCTAAGAGAAGGAATTTGACAGCTTTCTGCCAGTGTAACAATTCTAAGACACAAATAGTGTTTCTAAGAGACAAACAGTCCATGGCACACAGAATGCTCTAGAAAGCAGTTGTCTTAAATCACTATTATGACATTTTTTTGCCAAATATGCAAAGCAAAGCATGTGCAAACAGTAATTTATTTGATTAATTTTGCCTCCCTCCCTCTTCTGAACCATCTTTGAACAGATGATGATTTCTGTGAAATGATATATTTATTTTGAAGAGTTTCTGTGCTTATCCTGTTTCTGACTTGCGAGCAGCGCCCAGTGACTCAGTGAAGGTTTGAAATTTGGTACTAAATAACCTCAACAAAATTCTGACGTATTCACAATGCAGCAAAATTAAGAGCCCAAAGTGCCCAAATCAGTTGCGAGAAGCCCGACATTAAGATTTTCACCAAGGAAATATCCATTAAAATTCCATTTGCTGGCATGTCTTGAAGCGACAATAACAGGTAATGTTGTTAAGGATCAAGTTTATCTCTGGGATTTCTCTGTTTCCACCGAACTATCACATTTCTAACAGATACTTGGCAGTTTTGAAAACAATCCTGTATCCAGCCACATTTCCCCCTTCAAAATAAGCAAAGGAAGAAACTGGCACATGGCTATCATCAGTGGCATGTGAATGAGGTGGCAGAGATACACCTCCATCCAACTTCAAAGAGCCCAGATTTTGGCAAAAGATCACATGAAGACACATGTACTCTGAGCTGGACTGTGGCTGGCACTGATGGAAATCTGAGCGAGCCCTGAGGTAAGAGGGTTTGGGGGGGGGAGGTCAGTCCAGGGGCCACCTTCCAGATTCAGGATGGGATGGAAGCTTGCTGCAAAAAAATGCTGCTGCAACTGGAAGTGCTGCTGCTGCTGCATCTGAGTTGTGCCAAAATACTTCTTCAAAGGACAAGAGAGCTGACCCTGTTCACTGGCCTGATTCCAGCACAAGCAATTAAATTTCTACCATCTCAACAACTCCTGCAGTTCCGACTGGGACACGGTTATTTGCTGCTTCCTGCCCTCAGCTGTCACCGAGGGTTTCTGCATCCTCTGGAGGAGCTGCTGCCGCTCGCCCCCAGAGATGGCTGAGAACAGCAGCAGCAGAAGCCCTGCTCACGTGCCAGACTCTGCAATCACCATGTTAAGAGCAGCAAAGAGCCAAGACCTTCACTGCTTATTGTGCCACCGGCATCCTTCATCGCTTGAAGAAAAATCCAGGTTTAGCTGCTTTTTGTTATCGAAGATGACTAAGTCCTGAAGAGCAACTTAAAATACTTACGCTTCTGTAGCACAGAAAAATAAAATGAAATCATTTGTACCTATCAGCCCATTTTCTGTTTCCTTCTCTGCACTTCAAATCAATTCCCAGGGTGCAAAGGAGCGATGAGATAAATGAAAGAAGATGGCTGATTGCCTATGAACTTTCTGTAAAAGTAACCCCCCCACATTTCAGTGTGCCTGTTTGCAAGTTAGAACTACCCAGTAACACACCCCAGCCTGAAGAACACCGCTAGGTAGAATGGGAGCAATACAGCGTGACCATCATGCTGGAGTATTTTATACCACATAAAGCTAGCAAACAGTTTTGGTAAAAAGCAGCAATGCCTTTACCCGTGTGTTTATCAGAGGATTCCGGTGATTTGAGGACACAAAGAAATGCAGCATTTTGGAAAAATGAGAATTTGGGTACAGAGTGCAGCTAATACTCTAAACCCCAGACTTCGAAAAGGTGAAGCTCTGTGCTTGCTCTCGAAACAGACAGTAGGAAGTAACAGTGCTCAGATACCCAAGTACCTTCTCTGACTATGCAACCGGGTACTTTGATTGCATAAATGACCAAAATTATACTGCAAATAACTGGAGTTGAATAAAAAGAGGCCTGGTTAAAACTGAGCTGATAATTTATTCCCTAATGTCAACATTTTGTCAGATTAATTGCAATTTCCTTTGTGTTCAGAGGAATGATGTAGGTGTGGACATTCTTTCATTACTCTGCTAGGTGAACTACGAAGCTATCATTAAAATAATTACCAATGGAAGAAGAAGGAGAATCAAACTCTTAATTCAATGTAATTATAACACCTATTTCCTCCTAATGTGGGTGATTTATCTCACTATGATTAAAGGAAGTACGGACACTTTAGTAAAACACCTGCCTGTATCAATAGGCCAGCTATTAAACAACAACTACAATTCAGTAAAAAAGAGACCCTGCCCAGAGAACACTCAAGCAGAGCAAAGTGATTACTCTGACTGGTCAGCAGGTATTCGCTGAAGACCACCCACAAAGAAAAGTAATTGGGGGAAAAAATCCAAGTCATAAATACCAAGTTCATCCTATTAAGCAACCGCAACTGGAACTAACAGGATTTTTTAATACCTTCTCTTTCATCATGGTCCCTCTCCCAGGTTCCCCAAATGTGGGGTATTTGCACACTGGCTCTGTACAGGCTCCCACTTTTAAGAGATCTACTTTCACACATTTATGCAAAGCACAAATGTATTGTGTCTTTAACAGCTGTGAAAAGGAGATGGAAGAAAAAGCACTGAAAAAGATGTCAAAATTCACATATTAAAAGTAGTAAAAGTAAAGAATTCATAGCAGAGCAGTCAGCAGTTAGACCACCTTTGGCACCAGGAGAACAGTTTCACTATTAAAAAAAAAAAAGAAAAAGAAAAGAAAAAGGAGAAAAGAGAAAACCCCACCAGACAGATGAGAAAGATACAAAAGAAAAACATGAATCGGTTAGTCATTCTGATTTTACCCAACTAATAACAAGAAAAAAATCTCTTTTGTTCAAACAGAGTTTATGAGGTACAAGTTTGCCTCATTTGTGATGGGTGCACAGGGACTGGCAGCTGCCATGAAGTGTGCCAACACGCTCAGAACCGTAAAGAGCCATCGAGAATCATGGTACTGAGCTTCATCGGATGCCTCTGACAAGTCATCAGAGCAAAGATTTTGCTTTCATTGATTTCATTTTCAAGAAAAAATAGTGAGAAATTTAAACTCTTGTTACAGTAACAGAAATAAAGCAGCTTTTCTTAAAATGCAGTGACTTCTACAAATGACTGATTATTGTCCCATTACTGTGTTCAATGCTGTTATTATTGTGAGCCACATTATCTGAAAGCACTTAAGTCAGGGCTCTGGACTGCAGGTGGCACCATTATGTCATTATGAAATGAAACAACATCATTCCCGAGACAAGTAGGCAGCACAGAGGAGTCTAACCTACTTAGTGAAGTACTCTATGAATATAAAGTATGCAATCTAATAGTAGTCATATATAGGAAAAACAATTCTCTCTGAGGCAAAGATTAGGAGGTGTCATCTGATGCAAACTGTCAACATTAGCTGAAGTCAACGAGCTGTATCATTTACACCAGCTGAGAATGTCCCATTGACCTTCAGTGGCCTTTGGCTGAGGCCCTCAGAAGGAACACCTGAGAAGAGAAAATCTGCAAGAGTAATAGTGTGAAAGCTCTTTCTATAAAACAGCTGGTCAGGAGTAAAGCAGATGCCACAGTGCATTAAATTCTGCTGTGTATTGTGATGAAATGAAGAGTGAATATAATGATGAAAAAAATCAAGCCGTGACATTTTCAGGAATGTTACTAATGTGACAGCATTGCTTACAAAGTACCAATGAAATTGTAGAAACACCATACAAGAAAAAGAAAAAAGAAGCAAGTGGTGTACCAGCAACCCATCCTGTACACAACTACCACCCTCTCAAAAGCTGACCCCATTCCATGTACAGGTATCAAGAAGTCTGTGGTGCAGCTGACAGGAAGAGGATGCTGGCTTTGCAGATCTGCTTGGAAAAAGAGGGAACTCTAACGCCACTTACCTTAGTTTGTGCTACGATGTGTGTGAAAAATACATCAGATCTGTGTCTAAATCTGAATCACCCAACACAGCATGCTAACAACGGGAGACCTGCAGTCAGCACAGACTTCTCTCCACCCTTCACTTGCATCCACAGAAATATTTCTCGTTTGTGATGACTGCGGTATACAGAAACTGATTCCCGGGAGACTGAGGTGGGGCACTCAAAAGAGGTACCTCTTGCTAGCAAGGAGACCAGCATCCAAGGTGCATGGCACACAAAAGCATTCCCTTCCATTAGATGAGCACCAGCATGTCAGCAATTACCTTCACTGTCTTTCAGGCTTCTGCAGTACCGTTGGGAGGAGTTCTGTAAGTCAGTAGCAGCCGTTGATCTCTCTGTAAGCCAGTCCCCACTGACCAGTTTGATCAATTATTCCAGAGCTATATAAACTATGCTAGGGAGACTTCCTTCAGATGTAGGAAAAATATTGTTGCTTAGCAGTCAGGCATTTAAAAGTCAAGATATTATGGTGAGGCTGAGTAGTCAGTGGGGACTCAGAAGTGGAAGAATGAAATCCAGGGTAGAATCTCTCAGGAAATATAAAGAGAGAGAGGTAAATAACCTTTTCTTTGAAGGGACCTGAGAGTAATCACGGCTTAGAGAAACCTGTGTTCCAGACAAAATAACATCATATGTGATACAAATTTCTTCACTATTTGTCATACACTTTGCTTTCCGACTGCCCTCAGAGCAGTGTGAGGCACAATCCCAGCAGTGTATCAAGAGCTGGCACGGTCTTTAACGGAGACTCAAATCACTGAAACGGATCTCGGGCTGGAAGTCGATTGCTCTTTTTGAAGTCATAATTTCATTCCAGTATTGCACCATGCAAGTATGAGTTGAAATAAACTATGAAATATTCAGAAACATGTCAACTTGTTACACTTAATTAAATTCTCACCATCTTACTGCCAGATTCAGTTGGAAAGCATTTGTACAAAATACTTCATATTTCGAAACGACCCGTAGGTATCTAAGCACAAGGTGGACTCCCTGGAACTCCTAGAATAATTTGGGGCAGGAGTAAACTTCTGTGAAATTTTTCACCTGCCTATTAAAACGAGGTAATGACAATCAAGCTGGCAAAGTACTTTTTCAGATATGCTAACAAAGAGGTCTCCAAGTAGAGAGAGTTGCTCCTTTTAAAAGGATTAGCTTTTATTAAGCATTGTTGGTTCATCATGCTGCATTCCAATTCCCTTCCTTAGCCAACATCCCGGCTATCCTGTTTGTCTCTAAGCCTGAAATGCCTCTTCTTGACAGCATTTGTAAATAAAAGACCTTTTTCTAATGAGTGCATGGGGGAAAAGATTTTCCTCTCCCTGGAGGACTTTCAGGATTTCAGAAGCTGCCCTCCTTCACCACCAGGACACACCTGAGATCATTCACAGCTCCTTTAAGGACTGAGGGAGGGACCAGAGGAGTGTTCCTGCCCTCTGGGCAGGGCACTTTTTGCTTTAACTTTCTGCTGCACCGTTTTCCTCATTTTTCAGATGGGGTCTATCCACTGAGAGAGGAGCTATTCTAGGCTTCTGCTCCGTGCTTCTCTGTTATTCTCTGTTGGAGCTGCTTCACTTTGCATAAATCTTTAAATATTTATGAAGGCAAGGTTTTGAACCTGAGCTTCCCACATCAAAGGCAAGTGTTTAAATATGGGATGATGGCCTAAGCTGTTCTCTTGTTCACTCCCCCCAGTCCAATTACATAATGTGGATCTGCTTCAACAGAAAAGGCTGGTAAAACCAGCTCACAATAAGGCAACGTGGGAATGACTTGTATTCAAGGGGGTTTGCCACATCTCAGCCAGCTGTGCTGTGCCACGGGCTCTTGTAGTGCCAACTGCTCACCCTCCTTCTCTGTCATTCTAACCAGAACTTCCCACCCTGCTTAAAATATTTCTCGAGGAATATTTTTCTCAGAATAGGTGCGTTTCCATGAATTTTCAGATGCAGTTAAATCAGCTTCTTCTGGTGAACAACTGCCTATGGAAAACATGCACTGATGCTTAGCAGCCACCTTATGGCAGTGTTGGGTATCAAGAACACACAGCAACACACCCTGGTTTAACACCGATGTGAGCTCCATCAAATTATTTATGTACACATGATCCCTCTTCCTATCCACAGCACTAGGAAATAAAAAAGGACTCAAGCTGCAGAAGTTCTTGGCTACGCTGCCTCTGCAGTGATGTCCCTGCGGTAACACAGTGTGCTGCGACTTGTCCCAGGTATCGCAGCTTTGTTAAGCCTGACTTCCTGCAGTGCCATTACTGTATCTCAATTCATAGATAAAAAAAATGTGAGCCTTCCTACCTATGAAAAAAGTTTGAAAACCTAACCAGAAGGTAAGCAATAGTATTTAAAAACATTATGCTTTTTTTTAGCTGTGTAACTTTAGCTGAGACCTAATTTGTTATTTTGAACAACAGTGCTTGGCAGTGTCATCTGAGGTAATGCCAGGGCGGAGGGTTTTCTTTCTGTAGCTCTCTCCAGGGTGGTTGTATTGCTATTAGTTAGCTCCACGTCACAAATATATAAAATAACTCATTGTAAGTATTTCAAAATCCTTGGAGGAAAGTCTCTGAATAAATACAGACTATTAAATCTATTAAGTAAATGTGTTAAGGAATCGTACATTAGCTCCACACATTGGAACTGAGAAATAAAGAAATGTATTTACTGCATGCACAAGAAAGCTGGAAAGAAAAGGAATACCTCCTTCCAGAGATTACGACTCCAGTCTTTCATTTACTTACATGAAAGAGGCTATTTATTCCCACAGCACACTAGCCAAAGTTACAAAATCAAATGCCTTTAGCACAAGTATCTTTTAGTGACACGCTCTTCACTACATTAGAAGATCCTGTCTTTCAGAAGAACGAAAAAATAGCACAGGAATTCATCAAACATGACAATTAACAGGCCCCTACCAGCAACAACAATCCTCTGTTTTGTAAAATTTAACAAGTCTGTCCGTTTAACAGACAGTTTGGTGCAGAGAGGGCCTAGACATGTATCTGGACAAAATAACAAAGACAAGCTAGAAAAATAATTTCACAGACCAGAATTTGTCATGGGAGGCTTGTTATTTCAATTCCTCCAGCTTAAGACCCTTTCAAGGGATTTTTCAGAAACCGCTGAGAATGTACCCCTTTGAAAAGTCTAATCTTCCTGGACTGCCTCAGGTCAGGTACACAATAACCGGTACCTTTCTTAAATCCCAGCCAAAAATCTCAAGTGTATTTCAGTTAAAAGCACTTGAATCAGACTCAGGTCACACGCTTCCAGTTTGCTTCCAGTCTAGAGACAGGGCTTGGAGATAAGAACATCTTTCATATTTATTCTCTCGTTCTAGATATTCATCTAAGAGAAACACCGTTAACAGGGTCATTTGAATTCAAAATGTTCAAGTCCTTTCCAGGCTGAATTATTCTATATTTTTGTAATAATCTATAGGTATCTAGATCTAGATCTAAATGTTGGCAGAAGGCTGTGCAATTACTCCTGGATGTAGGGACATCTATTATCCAATGATTCAGCATAGACCCAGGCCTGAAGAACACCTGCAGCCTCATCCCAGCTCAGAAAGCCTTTCTATGGTTTAAGTCACTTCACTGATATGCTTTATTTATGCTATTAATATAGTGGATATAATAAAATATTTAATGACTCCTGAGGTGGCTTTGGAAGTAAATGTAGCATTAATAAAATCAGAAGAAAAAATACACTTTAGAAGTGCTGATATTATGTTGGCTAACCACGTTCTCAGAAATGAAACCGGAATGGCTAGAAAAAAGTTAAGGTACCATTCCTATATGCTACAATATATTATCCTTTCTGGATGTGTGTCCAGTGGAGAGAAGAAAAAGCAACAAAGAAGTGATGCTCAGACCTTCGCTTTAAAGTAGGTGTGATACAGAATTCAAGGTAACGTAGGAAAAGGTTAAACACAGACGTAGGTATTTAAATAAAGTACTTCTTGATAGATTGGATCCACCAGTCTCCCAACTGAGATGCAAAGAGTGATTCTCAACAACTGAGAAATGTATGAAACAACCAACTCCCTTTTTGGAAATCACTAAAGAGCAATGGAGTCTTCAAATGAAAAGGAAATTCACATCACCAATCTCTCTCTCTCAAAAAAAAAAAGCCCTTAAAAAAAAGGAGTCACACTGAAACGTCGCCGGTAAACATCTCTGTCTTTCTGTGAGACAGAAAGGAGAAGCTGGGCTAAAAATCACTGGAAAGCCAAAAACAAAGCTGGAAAACCATTCTGGCTCAGAAGAATAGAACTTGAAAGTGCACACAAAGAAACTGCCTGCTGTTTGACTGTTATGTTCAGGGTAACAGGACTTTGCACTCTCTGTTAAAAAAAGACAGAACCAAGACTTAATCAGAAACACTCCTGAGTTCTGAAACAAATGTCCCTCTCTAAGATGCTTAAGTACAGCACGGGTCAATGAGAACCATTTTCCATTAATTGCAATCACTGGAGACACGTCATAAGCTAGAAAGAAAGTAGAAAGCTACTGACCATTTTATTTCACAGCAATTTGTTTAATTGGGGCAGAGAGGAAGGAGAGGAAATAACCTGACAAGCTTTTTATCCCAGCTACCACTACCTCTTTTTTATAGATAAAATCACTGTGGTCTGGAGCAGGAAAAGGCACTAAGGAATTACTACCAGCATGGCGATGCCACATAAAACATTGATTCTCCAAGAGGAGGAGCTTTAGGCAGCTTGTTCAGCCTTTAAGAAATCAAAGTGGAGAATAAAAGAAGTCATGTATTAAGCTGTTCTTATAAACTCCAAGCACAATTAATTTCAAAATAACAACCTGCTCTTTTCCATTCAATGAAAGTATTCATGCTCAAATACAGTTATATTTCTCCGCTGTAAGCAATGACAGCAAATGGAACACGCTGCTGCTCCTCGCAGAGCTGTAACATCCGTTTTTATTAACAGTCTCTTCTGTAGATGAAAACAGTATTTTATCACAAAGCCAATGTCAGCGTAACTTCCCAAGTACTGTGCCAAATTTGCAAGGTATTTTAAGATTCCCAGAATATACTCAAGGTGCTTCCTTTACAAATACACCAGGTAGAAAATTAAAATTACTCATCAGTGGTCCCTTTTCATATGAGACAGCTGGGAAATGCAGATCCTGTCTATATGAAATGTATTCCTCCAAAATACACTTTTATTCATACCATGAGGAAGTTTGAATTGAGCACCTGAACAGCAAAGATGCCGACTATGTGCAGCCCATCCCCACCAGCTCAGCCCTACCCAGTCTCTTGCAGAGGAACAGAACCAGGTGAAACACTATCTTTACTGGAATTTGCAAAACATATTACACAAATTTGCCTTATTTGATCCAAACCAATTGGA